>CM060986.1:16840000-17305000 GCA_030765065.1 Deroplatys truncata | reverse complement strand
TATACACATTTGCGTTTTGTAATGATACTCTTATATTATTACCTTTATGTGAGGTGAACTTTCTTATGATTGCGATATATTGCCATCGCGAGAATAACATCAAGCTGGTTATTTCAGCCATAAATTTGTTGCTTTAGGGCAACATCAGTATTGTTATACACATTTGCGTTTTGTAATGATACTCTTATATTATTATGTTTATGTGAGGTGAATTCTCTTATGATTGCGATATATTGCCATCGCGAGAATAACATCAAGCTGGTTATTTCAGGCATAAAGCCGTTGCTTTAGGGCAACATCAGTATTGTTATACACATTTGCGTTTTTTAATGATACTCTTTTATTACTATCTTTATCTGAGGTGACCTTTCTTATGATTGCGATATATTGCAAATGAGTAAATGGCTAAACTTGTTTAAAGGCCTTTTGCTTAGTATTGGTTTAGCTACATTAATATTAAGGTCTATTTACTTTTGCTAGTGTGGGCTAAGAAAGCTTTTGGATCATTTTTATTGTTTTTTTATTTTTAAGGCGGTTAACGTGCTTCAACCGTATATATCATATGCGACGACGAATGACTGAAATGAGTAAAACCTTGTTCAAATGATGCCCAAGGAGCGGTCTATGGACCTTAAAGTTAACCAATTCCATCTATTCAGGGCAAGAGAAAACCCTAGAAAAACCTTATCGTTATTTTCTTGTGCCACAGTCTAAGTGGATATGGATTTATTTAATCATGGACGGCATTGACCATCATAGTAACCTATTTCAGATATTAGGATTAAATAAATAAGTAATTATTTATTATAGTTTTAAGATTGTTGGTTTTATAGTATCTTTTGTCATTCTGTATGAGAATAGTTATAGGTTACATGAATCACTGTGTACGTAAACTTCAACCTTGTATCTAGGAAGCTACACTATGTCAAAGAATATCTACAATAAGAAACTGCAAACTACATTTTTCTAACATTTTTCACTTTAGCAAAAATAAGCCACGTTAACGTATGTAAATAGTTCTGCTTGAAGACATAAGTAACGTTTTAAAGGTTTTTGCGTGGACGTTTTCGCTGAAGAATGGCCAAAATGATTGCTATGGTACTTGGTATATAAAACTAAACTAAACCCATGGGGCTGCACCCCATGCAGCCTAACGCTCACATACGCATGGCAGATGTGGCCAGCATCACACATCCCCCAGCCGGAATGTTGGTTCTCGAGGCCAGGGATGCTGTCTATCGCAGCTCCTCAGTTTCCTCACGATTCTGAGTGGGCACCGGTCCTATATATAGGACTTAAAATCCGCACCCTCACGAGTGTGTGCATGCTGTGACCGGGAACCAGAGCACCGCGCTCCAGCCCACTGCGTCACTTGGTGTCTATCATACCTTAAAACATATAATGGAGGGCGCCCCGAAACCTGGAAAGTGCGGCAAAAGTACGCCGCAAGCCCCTGGGGGCCCTCTGAAGGGCAGTCCGACCGACGGCAGGGAGAAACCTCCATCGCCCAGCCGCAACACACAAACACTATCGCCTATTCCTTCATCCCTAAAACCGATGACGATGTGCACAGAAATGAGGGACAAGAAAGTCATGGTAGAAAAGAAACCACCCCAGCATTCGCCTACCAATTCAATTGTCAGAGTGGGCGGTCTTCGGGAATCGAACTCGAGTCTTCTCGAATGTGGGCCTCACACGTTAGCGCGGAGCCATATCACTTGGTCTAGCAAACCCTAGTCCCACCCAGAAAATGCACTGTGTGGTATCTTAATTACTTCCCCCAAAGTGGGTTCTGATGCCCCCCCCCACAACTCTAAATAAGGTAAATCGCTTGTTACTGATTTTTGTGAAGAATGTTTGAAGTATAATGTTTCTAACAAGTTTTGTGTATTATTAAATACCGTTATGATAATATTTCATATATACTAATTTTTATTATTATTATTAGTATTATTATTATTCGGGCAAAACTTTTAGTGCATCTAATTTTGATTACCATGGGACGAAGCATCAACAACATATGGAGCATTCCCAATTAAAAGTGTTAGTTTTTTCATTCATTTATTTTAGGCTTGTAACGGTATTATTTACAAATGTTTGTGTATTTATGTTTACTTCACGCGTGGAAGCCATCTTGTGACGTCATTCAATTGTTCGGTTTGTAGCTCCATCTGGTGTTAGCAATTTGCAGCAGTGTTAGTGTTCGTTTGAAAGAACGCTATTGTTATCTTAATTAATTTTGGTTTACTGTCCTCCGGCTAGCTATTATTTCTCGGTCGAACCTATCTCTTGATCAGGGTGTGTAAACGGAAAGGAATCTTTTATCCAAAGATAACACTGATGAAGAAATTTATTATACACTTTTATTGTCGAAACACAGTCACTATCACATTTACATATTGATCTTGACACTCGCCAAACTGAAACTGTTATAATAACTTCATTACTGATAATTCTTAATTCGCGTACTTCAACTTTTTGTGTAATTAACTTTATAATACTTGAGATTTTTCATAACTCTGTTACGCGTAACCTGCAAATACTTTCGACGAACTGACGGGAATGCGACGTGTAGTATACAAAGAATTTTGATGAACTGACCGACTGAAGGACTTTACCTCTAACCTAGCTCTATTTATACTCCCACTCCCCGATATGCCTAAAGATTATAACTGAACTGGAATTGGCTAATAAAACGCGCCAACATTAGCGTCTATTTTAATATCCAATAAAAATTATGAATACATATGCTCTAGGGAAACGTTCCAGAAGATTCTCAAGGAAAAACGCGCCAACATTACTTAACTTCCTCGTTTCCAATAATGATAAACAGCTCACCCCCTCGCTGCATTATTGCGCGCTATTATTGTCAGTTTCAGTAAGGCATTAAAAACTTACTTCTCAACAATAATTACAATCAATAAACATCTCAAATCAATGTCACATAAAAATGCATATTCATATTACAATCATTATTTACATTTAAGTAATTTGTGATACAAATTACTGCATCATATGCCCCACTAGAAACATAATTATAAATATTTACAACTTGTTTGAAACTTTTATAATTGGGTTTTTAGTCTCCTAAATCTTGGAATACACGCTATCACTTTCACTTAACACATCACACGCATTTAACACACGACATATGTTTTTTTTTTTTTTTTATCTCGCCACTACTTACTGGCTCTGATTTAATGTGTTTAGACTTTAATCTGACATTACAAATTTTTTTTATATATAGCAAATACTGTACCCTGAATTATTTAATTACTGTTACAAAATTGATTTACTTTCTTATATTGTTAAAAAAAATTATCAATTCAAAATTTTGTTGTTGTTGTAATTATTAAACATATTTACCAAAAATATTCACCCTTTACATAAATATATTTACATCTCTTAAATCTAAGTACTGTTTCACATGTTCTATTTGTTACATAAATATTTGTTTTAATGACTTTTACCCAATTTTTGTTGTTTTCTACTGTATATTAACAATACTCTTGGAATTGTATTTACGTACTTTTACTTTAATATCACATTAAGTTTCAATCTTTACATTCTTAATTTTCAAATACTGTTATAGTTACAAAAAAAATGTTATTTTCCTTTTAAAAAAATTTAATTATGTCCAAATTTTTATTTCTCCTTTCACATGACGTACATATTTATTTAACCCTCTTACGTTCCAATACATTTCTCTGCAAGTCATCTTTAACTATCCAGCATTTACTTTACATCTCATTGCTATTTACCCTCCTGGATCAAATTGTGTGTGGCTAAACATTACTCGTAGCCGTATCCTAACCTTCAAATTTTTGTTCATGAATAACCTCTTGTATTCATATGAAATTTCGTCCCCTGATAACATTTGAAAACAATCTAAAGTTTCCTGAACTACACATCTTTTAACAACTGTCATTTTTAATTCTTCTATCTCTTTAATCTGAGAATACTCTGACAAGTCTGTCATAAATTGTACTGGATTGGAGTTTTCATTCTGAACAGCTTGGTACTTATTAATTTCAGAAGTTAGCTTTTGATTATTTACAGGCAAAACTTTAACTTCTTCGTACAATTTATTTCTTTGCATTTCTGACTCTCTCTGTATTTCTGATATCTCCCCTCTGAAATTAACTTGCGCCTGATTCACATCTACATTCATAACCTCTTTCATCTCTCTTATCTCATTTGAAATGCTACTCATTCTACTTCCTAACTCTGTACATTCTACATCAACATGCTCTATTTTATTATTAACCTCATTTTTTTGGTTAGATATTTCCCTGCTCATGTCTACCATTTTCTTTGAAACTTCACCTATTTCATTTGCTATCATTTCCTGATTTTCATTTCTCATTCTCATCATACTACTATCTAGCTCCATGAATTTCTTTTCAATTTCTTCCCTGTTTTGTTCTAAGCTTTTACCAATATCTTCCCTTAATTCCCTATGAGTCTTTTGCATATCTTCCCTGTTTTGATCTATTTTCTTTTCTAATTTCTCATTACTCTTACCAATATCTTCCCTCAATTTCTCATTATTCTTTTGTATATCTTCCCTGTTTTGATCTATTTTCTTTTCTAATTTCTCATTCCTTTCCATACTCTGATCTAATTTTTTACCAAAATTTCTCAACATTTCCATAATCATACTAGTATCAGAATTAATATTTCCTGCTATTTTATTCTCACTTCCTGCACTAACATTTCCTCCCTCCAATACTACATCGTTTGAGCTATTTTCTGTAACCTGTATTGAATTACAGCTAACTGTTACACTATCCCCCTCCATCATTGTTTCTTCAATATTATTAGTAGCCATGTTTTCTTTATCCTACCGCTCCTAAGGTACATTTAAAATTTTTACACTTTTTTTTAGAATAAAAATCACACGTTTCTAACCTTTCTGATGGTATCTGCTGATGTTGCTTTGATGTCCAGCTTTCTGCCCCTCTCTCCTAGATTATATGTCGCTTCTGCGTTGTATTACGATGAATCTACGTCGTTTTGGTGTTCCGTATTTGACTTCCCCTGTTGCCTTTTAATCTCGGAATTACGATGTCCAATCATCCGCGTAGTCTGTCGTCCCTTTTGTTGTTTCTGGAATCTGCGTCTTGTAGCTCAGTTCACTTCTCCATTCGCCCCTTCCTGGTTAATTCTGCCCCTTCCTGGTTATTCTGATCCTTTCCTGGTCATCGTGTTCCTTTCCTGGTCACTCTGCCCCACGTTCTGGGCGCCAATTTATAACGGTTTTAATGTTATTTATGTTTCTATTTGTTAGCCCCACGTTTGGGAGCCAATTTGTAGTAGTATTTATGTTGTATTTATTTAACATTATTGTAGCCCCTCGTTTGGGAGCCAATTTGTAGTAGTATTTATGTTGTATTTATTTAACATTATTGTAGCCCCACGTTTGGGAGCCAATTTATAACGGTATTACTTACAAATGTTTGTGTATGTTTACTTCACGCGTGGAAGCCATCTTGTGACGTCATTCAATTGTTCGGTTTGTAGCTCCATCTGGTGTTAGCAATTTGCAGCAGTGTTAGTGTTCGTTTGAAAGAACGCTAGTAGTATTAGTCCCGGATGAGCCAATTGTTTTAACGATAATCCTGCCGCTAGGGGCGCTGGTGTCGCTAGTGTCGGTGCGTGCGACGGCGGCGGCGGTAAGTTTGAAAAGCGCCCTGAGCGGTAGGATTATCGTTAAATCGGTTGGCTCATCCGGGACGAGTTGAAAGAATTGAGGAAGTGACGTGGAGTGTTTTGATTGGTTCGTTAATTTGGGGTGGGAGATGAAGGAAGGAAGATGGAAGAGTATGGAGTTCGCGTGATGGAGAGGAGCTGGGCGGCGAGGTGTTGTCTGTGCGGAGGTCGGTACTGAAAGAGGGGTAAAGATGGGGGGCGAGGGATAAAAAGTGTAACAGAAAGTGACGTGTGAAGTTGTGATTGGTGGGAATAAGAAGTGATTTTATTGGTGGAAAGGAACAAATGAGAGTTGTTGATTGGTAGGAATAAGAGGGATTATGATTGGTAGAAAAGAAAAAGTTGTGGGAGTGGGCTATGTTGGAGGTGATGGGAAAGGTAAGTTTTGCTAGCAGCAAGATTTGCAAAAGCCTGTCGTGAACTGATCAGCAATTTTTTTGAACGTTGGATGGTAGTTTTTTTTTCTTGAGTGGATATAGAGATGGGGCGATATGAGATGCGGTGGCGAAAATGGGAACTAAACAAGGTGGTTGAGACAAGAGGTTTAAGGACGAGGAAATTTGGAGGTTAGTGGTGAACATGGCGGTCGCAAGAGGTGGGGGGTAAGGAGACGCGGTGGTGAGAATGGGAACTAAAAGAAGATGGGGGAAGCAAGAGTTTAGAAGAGTAGATTTTGAGGTTAAAATAGTGGGAACTAAAAATGGCGGAGGGTCTGCGACAAGGAGATGCGGTGAGAACTAAACAAGATGGCGGACGCAAGAGGTGGGTAAGGAGGTTTGAGGTTACAGTACCAAAACACGAAAGGATATATTCCTACGCCAAGCAGGTCCGAAAAATAATTATGCGTGTGGTACTTACCTGTTACCGGTGTGGATGCGTTACCAAAAGCGCGGCACGCGACGCGAAAAAATAAAAGCAAACTGTTTTTGAAAATGCTTAACCAGCTTTAAGATCAACCAACATCACTACGCACTGATATACCTAGGTTTTTAAAGCGGTACAGACACCCTTTGCAGAGGCGTAATTTAACTATACCAAAAACCTGGTACTGGACCATCGTGATGGTCGCTAGCGTACGTAGGAGCAGGGTTCTCATAGCCGGTCGAAGCGGTCAAAAACGTGTACGACGTAGGTGTTCACAGTAGCTGCTGCCGAGTCAACCGTCGAGGTGCGAATGAACGAGATCTGTTCTTGCCGGCAATTTGGTTCGGAGATGTGAGCAGCGGCGAGGTGCTGTCTGTGCGGAGGTCGGGACTGAAAGAGGGAAAAGATGGGGAGCGAGGGATAAAAAGTATAACAGAAAGTGACGTGTGAAGTTGTGATTGGTGGGAATAAGAAGTGATTTTATTGGTGGAAAGGAGCAAATGAAAGTTGTTGATTGGTAAGAATAAGAGAGATTGTGATTGGTGGAAAGAAAAAGGTGTGGGAGTGGGGTATGTTGGAGGTGATGGGAAAGGTAAGTTTTGCTAGCAACAGGATTTTCAAAAGCCTGTCGAGAACTGATCAGCAATTTTTTGAACGTTGGATGGTAGTTTTCCTGAGTGGATAGAGAGATGGGGCGATATGAGATGCGGTGGCGAAAATGGAAACTAAATAAGATGGTTGAGACAAGAGGTTTAAGGGCGAGGAAATTTGGAGGTTAGTGGCGAACATGGCGGTCGCAAGAGGTGGGGGTAAGGAGACGCGGTGGTGAGAATGGGAACTAAAAGAAGATGGCGGTAGCAAGAGGTTAGAAGAGTAGATTTCGAGGTTAAAATAGTGGGAACTAAAAATGGCGGAGGTTCTGCGACAAGGAGATGCGGAGAGAACTAAAAAAGATGGTGGACGCAAGAGGAGGGTAAGGAGATTTGAGGTTACAGTACCAAAACACGAAAGGATATATTCCTACGCCAAGCAGGTCCGAAAAATAATTATGCGTGTGGTACTTACCTGTTACCGGTGTGGATGCGTCACCAAAAGCGCGGCACGCGACGCGAAAAAATAAAAGCAAACTGTTTTTTGAAAATGCTTAACCAGCTTTAAGATCAACCAACATCACTACGCACTGATATACCTAGGTTTTTAAAGCGGTACAGACACCCTTTGCAGAGGCGTAATTTAACTATACCAAAAACCTGGTACTGAACCATCGTGATGGTCGCTAGCGTACGTAGGAGTAGGGTTCTCATAGCCGGTCGAAAGCGGTCAAAAACGTGTACGACGTGGGTGTTCACAGTAGCTGCTGTCGAGTCAACCGTCGAGGTGTGAATGAACGAGATCTGTTCTTGCCGGCAATCTGGTTCGGAGATGTGAGCAGCGGCGAGGTGTTGTCTGTGCGGAGATCGGGACTGAAAGAGGGAAAAGATGGCGAACGAGGGATAAAAAGTATAACAGCAAGTGACGTGTGAAATTGTGATTGGTGGGAATAAGAAGTGATGTTATTGGTGGAAAGGAACAAATGAAAGTTGTTGATTGGTAAGAATAAGAGAGATTATGATTGGTGGAAAGAAAAAGGTGTGGGAGTGGGGTATGTTGGAGGTGGGGGGAAAGGCAAGTTTTCCTAGCAACAAGATTTGCAAAAGCCTCTCCAGAGCTCATCAGCAATTTTGAACGTTGGATGGTAGTTTTGTTGAGTGGATAGAGAGATGGGGCGATATGAGATGCGGTGGCGAAAATGGGAACTAAACAAGATGGTTGAGACAAGAGGTTTAAGGACGAGGAAATTTCGAGGTTAGTGGTGAACATGGCGGTCGCAAGAGGTGGGGGTAAGGAGACGCGGTGGTGAGAATGGGAACTAAAAGAAGATGGCGGTAGCAAGAGCTTAGAAGAGCAGATTTTGAGGTTAAAATAGTGGGAACTAAAAATGGCGGAGGGTTGGCGACAAGGAGATGCGGTGGCCAACGTGAGAACTAAACAAGATGGCGGACGCAAGAGGTGGGTAAGGAGATTTGAGGTTAAGATTTTTTTAGGTTAAAACAGGGCGTAAGCATGGGAGCGAAATCCAAGATGGCGAAGGCAATAGTGTGGACGAGGAGATGTGAGGCGCGGTGGCGAGAATGGGAACTAAACAAGATGACGAAGACAAAAAGTGTAAAGACGAGGAGATTTCGAGGTTAGTGGTGAACATGGCGGTCGCAAGAGGTGGTGGGGCAAGGAGACTTGAGGTTAAGATTTTTAGGTTAAAACAGGACGTAAGAAGGGGAACTAAAATCCAAGATGGCGGAGGCAAGGGTGGGACGAGGAGATGTGAGGCGCGGTGGTAAAAATGGGAACTAAAAAAGATAGCGGAGGCATGAAGTTGAGGTTAAAAATTGAGGTAAACGTGGAGAGCTTAAACCAAGATGGCGGTGGCGTGGTGGTGAAAATGGGAACTAAAACAAGGTGGCGGAGGCAAGAAGTGGAGGGACGAAGAGGTTTGAGGTTAGGGTCAACATGCGAAAGATGTCGAACGCAACAGATGGTGACGAGGAGATAGAATTGAGGATTAGGGAAAGATGAAGGAAAACAGGAAGTGACGTGGAGTGTTTTGATTGGTAAAAATAAGACGAAATGTGATTGGTGCGTTAATTCGGGTGGAAGATGAAGGAAGGAAGATAAAAGAGTATGGAGGACACGTGATGGAGTGGAGCGGAGCGGCGAGGTGTTGTCTGTGCGGAGGTGGGGACTGAAAGAGGGAAAAGATGGCGAACGAGGGATAAAAAGTATAACAGAAAGTGACGTGTGAAGTTGTGATTGTTGGGGATAAGAAGTGATGATATTGGTGGAAAGGAACAACTGAAAGTTGTTGATTGGTAAGAATAAGAGAGATTATGATTGGCGGAAACAAAAAGGTGTGGAAGTGGGGTATGTTGGAGGTGATGGGAAAGGTAAGTTTTGCTACCAACAAGATTTGCAAAAGCCTCTCCAGAACTCATCAGCAATTTCAGCAGTCGATGTGCGTGGCGATAGGCCCGCTGCGATGAAAGAGCTGCAAACTGCGCGATAACTTGAAAAATATTGCCCCCCGTGACGCATTGCGCGCGCGCGCGTTTACCGTAAACCGTTACAGTTGCCATACTTATATTATCCGTCTTTTTCTTTTTTTTCTTCTTTTCTTTTTTTTCTTTTTCTTTTTTTTTACGTTTGTTTTTTTAAAAAAAAACTAGTTTTTCGGGGGTTTTCTCTGGTTGGTAGACGAATGCAAGCTCTTTCTGCTTTTTCACAGGTTTTCCCTGGTTGGTAGGCGTTTGATGTAGTGGTTGACGAAGCCCCTTTCTAATTTTCGAGGTTTTTTCAGGTTTTTCGTGGTTGTCCCTGCCCGGTAGGCAAATGATGAAGTTTTTGCTTGTCAGCGCACGGATACTAGGCACATACTCGCACACACACACACAGACAGACACACACACGGACATGTTTCCAAAAATGCTTTTTTTTTAGGATTCAGGAGGTCTCAAAACGTGTATTTCCGGTGAAATCTCGGTATCGACTTTTTGGGTGGAATGCAATACTTCCCCTACTTACTATACGTGGTAGAGAAAGTGAAAGAGTATAAGTATTGGAAAATTTAAGGAAATAACAAGCAATATCTCGAAAAACGGTTCACTCAACAAAAGAAATGTATATGGCATAAGTTGTGTATTTTAACGCGATCTACATTTTTTGTGTAGTAAAATTTTGTCTATCTCTTACGGTTTACCAGTTATGCAGAAGGCGTTCACAATGAAGAATACTTTTGGAGACATTCCCAGAAAATTCGAGATATACATTTCATTTCTCATGACATTATCTTAAACATATGATATTTTCATCAAAATCGTTATAGCCATTTTTGAGAAAATTAAAAAAAAGTGTACTATCTTGTTTTTTCATGGGTTTTCCAGATCGGTAAGCGTTAGAATACTCTTAGAGCTTTTTTCAGGTTTTTTCGCGGGTATCCCTGTCCGGTAGGCAAATGATAAAGTTTTTCTATAACGACGTCGTTTTGGCTTGTGGCGCACGGATACTAGGCACGTACTCGCGCACAGACACACACACACACACAGACAGACACACACACGGACATGTTTCCAAAAATGCTTTTTTTTAGGATTCAGGAGGTCTCAAAACGTGTATTTCCGGTGAAATCTCGGTATCGAATTTTTGGGTGGAATGCAATACTTCCCCTACTTACTATACGTGGTAGAGAAAGTGAAAGAGTATAAGTATTGGAAAATTTAAGGAAATAACAAGCAATATCTCGAAAAACGGTTCACTCAACAAAAGAAATGTATATGGCATAAGTTGTGTATTTTAACGCGATCTACATTTTTTGTGTAGTAAAATTTTGTCTATCTCTTACGGTTTACCAGTTATGCAGAAGGCGTTCACAATGAAGAATACTTTTGGAGACATTCCCAGAAAATTCGAGATATACATTTCATTTCTCATGACATTATCTTAAACATATGATATTTTCATCAAAATCGTTATAGCCATTTTTGAGAAAATTAAAAAAAAGTGTACTATCTTGTTTTTTCATGGGTTTTCCAGATCGGTAAGCGTTAGAATACTCTTAGAGCTTTTTTCAGGTTTTTTCGCGGGTATCCCTGTCCGGTAGGCAAATGATAAAGTTTTTCTATAACGACGTCGTTTTGGCTTGTGGCGCACGGATACTAGGCACGTACTCGCGCACACACACACACACAGACAGACACACACACGGACATGTTTCCAAAAATGCTTTTTTTTAGGATTCAGGAGGTCTCAAAACGTGTATTTCCGGTGAAATCTCGGTATCGAATTTTTGGGTGGAATGCAATACTTCCCCTACTTACTATACGTGGTAGAGAAAGTGAAAGAGTATAAGTATTGGAAAATTTAAGGAAATAACAAGCAATATCTCGAAAAACGGTTCACTCAACAAAAGAAATATATATGGCATAAGTTGTGTATTTTAACGCGATCTACATTTTTTGTGTAGTAAAATTTTGTCTATCTCTTACGGTTTACCAGTTATGCAGAAGGCGTTCACAATGAAGAATACTTTTGGAGACATTCCCAGAAAATTCGAGATATACATTTCATTTCTCATGACATTATCTTAAACATATGATATTTTCATCAAAATCGTTATAGCCATTTTTGAGAAAATTAAAAAAAAGTGTACTATCTTGTTTTTTCATGGGTTTTCCAGATCGGTAAGCGTTAGAATACTCTTAGAGCTTTTTCAGGTTTTTTCGCGGGTATCCCTGTCCGGTAGGCAAATGATAAAGTTTTTCTATAACGACGTCGTTTTGGCTTGTGGCGCACGGATACTAGGCACGTACTCGCGCACACACACACACACACACGCACGAACATGTTTCCAAAAATGCTTTTTTTAGGATTCAGGAGGTCTCAAAACGTGTATTTCCGGTGAAATCTCGGTATCGAATTTTTGGGTGGAATGCAATACTTCCCCTACTTACTATACGTGGTAGAGAAACTAAAAAAGTAAAAGAATTGGAAAATTTAAGGAAATAACAAGCAATATCTCGAAAAACGGTTCACTCAACAAAAGAAATGTATATGGCTTAAGTTGTGTATTTTAACGCGATCTACATTTTTTGTGTAGTAAAATTTTGTCTATCTGTTATGGTTTTACCAGTTATGCAAAAGGCGTTCACAATGAAGAATACTTTTGGAGACATTCCCAGAAAATTCGAGTGACGTCGCGATCCACTTTGGCTTTGACTACAACAATGGCTCTTGCTAAACACAGTTTGTCTTTGTTGGCTATTTCGACATTGCCTTTATTGCCCCTACAGGCATCGCAAGGTTGGTGGCACGAACCCGAGGCCTTCTTGGTCCACACAAACGTCACGTGAAGAGGCCCGCTTAGCAAGAATTGTTGGTTACTTTGCATTACTTTTTCGATGCTTCCAACAATGACGTCCGCATTCAATTGGTCTACGCGCCTAACGCTCATGTTGAAGGCTTTGGACGTCTCCTTTTCGTCTGTTATGGATATGCCTAAATACCCGGGTTCGTTTTCTAACAGGTTCTCTTTCGCAAAGTTTAGAATATCGTTAAACAAATGCGATACCCATTGCTCAGGGTTGACATCTCTGGGGACCGGGTTTACGGTAATTTGAGACTCTGTAAAGCCGGAAAAAAGCTTTGGCAGCCTTCTCTGCTTGTGTCCTATAATTTCGAACGTAGGTTGCAAGGTGCCATCGCGACTTCCCCCAGATTGTAGCTCCATCTTATCGTCCGAATGCACCGATCGCTCTTTCCCTGCAAAGTGTTGCTGGTACTTTGTTTTTATTTTAAACTATTTTTCGTCAAATAGAACGATTTTGTAGAAAAAATCCGCTATCGTCCCCGTTTTCTCACTACGGGGCGTTTGCTCTTGGCGCACAAGAACGTTAAAGCACACAATTTATGTGTATTATTATTATTATTATTATTATTACTTTGTGGCGTTGTCTATTTACAAAGTTTCCATGTTGATTTTAATGTTTAAAAGCTTTAGACCTTTCTCACTAAATCTCGTCATTCTTTTAACTTTTCTTTTTTCATTTTCATACAAAGAGAACGGAATTTCACAAGTGAAACAGCACTGTAATAACGATACCAACAAAAACTAATTATTATTCACCCACTGGAAACACATAAAAACAATAAGTAATAATCACATACCCAGTTTGTGGGCATTTAAATGAAACATCGTGCACAATATAAGCCAATTATGTAATAAGTTGAAATGTGCAAATCTATAGATGTATTTCTGGCGAAAATCCCGGTATGGAATTTTTGAGTGCAATGCAATTTCTCCTGTAACTCCTTAGAAAGGAAGTATCTGGTGCTTTCTATTTAATTCACACACATTCTACATAACACGTATGCACTGCACAACACAAAAAACACTACACACGGCTTTAAAATATTGCACTGAGGCAGTGTGGAAAAAACGTTAAAACGCTGCTCGCTCGTCATTTCCCACGCTCGGCACTGCTGATAAGTGTAAAATCGAGCTTGAGAAAAGGATGTTTGTCAGCGTTTATGCAGCCTTACTGCCAACGGTGGCGGTCAGGCAGTGGCGGTTCGTGTCAGGATGACCGCGTTTTTACAACTCGACAATTTTGTAGCGAAATGAGGCATTTAACTCTACGCGCATGTTGAAAACAGCAGTTGCGATAAGCGAGCTTATAAAAACCCTGCGCCAAGAGCAAACGCCCCGTAGTGAGAAAACGGGGACGATAGCGGATTTTTTCTACAAAATCGTTCTATTTGACGAAAAATAGTTTAAAATAAAAACAAAATACCAGCAACACTTTGCAGGGAAAGAGCGATCGGTGCATTCGGACGATAAGATGGAGCTACAATCCGGGGGAAGTCGCGATGGCACCTTGCAACCTACGTTCGAAATTATAGGACACAAGCAGAGAAGGCTGCCAAAGCTTTTTTCCGGCTTTACAGAGTCTCAAATTACCGTAAACCCGGTCCCCAGAGATGTCAACCCTGAGCAATGGGTATCGCATTTGTTTAACGATATTCTAAACTTTGCGAAAGAGAACCTGTTAGAAAACGAACCCGGGTATTTAGGCATATCCATAACAGACGAAAAGGAGACGTCCAAAGCCTTCAACATGAGCGTTAGGCGCGTAGACCAATTGAATGCGGACGTCATTGTTGGAAGCATCGAAAAAGTAATGCAAAGTAACCAACAATTCTTGCTAAGCGGGCCTCTTCACGTGACGTTTGTGTGGACCAAGAAGGCCTCGGGTTCGTGCCACCAACCTTGCGATGCCTGTAGGGGCAATAAAGGCAATGTCGAAATAGCCAACAAAGACAAACTGTGTTTAGCAAGAGCCATTGTTGTAGTCAAAGCCAAAGTGGATCGCGACGTCACTCGAATTTTCTGGGAATGTCTCCAAAAGTATTCTTCATTGTGAACGCCTTTTGCATAACTGGTAAAACCATAACAGATAGACAAAATTTTACTACACAAAAAATGTAGATCGCGTTAAAATACACAACTTAAGCCATATACATTTCTTTTGTTGAGTGAACCGTTTTTCGAGATATTGCTTGTTATTTCCTTAAATTTTCCAATTCTTTTACTTTTTTAGTTTCTCTACCACGTATAGTAAGTAGGGGAAGTATTGCATTCCACCCAAAAATTCGATACCGAGATTTCACCGGAAATACACGTTTTGAGACCTCCTGAATCCTAAAAAAAGCATTTTTGGAAACATGTTCGTGTGTGTGTGTGTGCGCGAGTACGTGCCTAGTATCCGTGCGCCACAAGCCAAAACGACGTCGTTATAGAAAAACTTTATCATTTGCCTACCGGACAGGGATACCCGCGAAAAAACCTGAAAAAAGCTCTAAGAGTATTCTAACGCTTACCGATCTGGAAAACCCATGAAAAAACAAGATAGTACACTTTTTTTTAATTTTCTCAAAAATGGCTATAACGATTTTGATGAAAATATCATATGTTTAAGATAATGTCATGAGAAATGAAATGTATATCTCGAATTTTCTGGGAATGTCTCCACAAGTATTCTTCATTGTGAACGACTTTTGCATAACTGGTAAACCGTAAGAGATAGACAAAATTTTACTACACAAAAAATGTAGATCGCGTTAAAATACACAACTTATGCCATATACATTTCTTTTGTTGAGTGAACCGTTTTTCGAGATATTGCTTGTTATTTCCTTAAATTTTCCAATACTTATACTCTTTCACTTTCTCTACCACGTATAGTAAGTAGGGGAAGTATTGCATTCCACCCAAAAATTCGATACCGAGATTTCACCGGAAATACACGTTTTGAGACCTCCTGAATCCTAAAAAAAAGCATTTTTGGAAACATGTCCGTGTGTGTGTCTGTCTGTGTGTGTGTTTGTGTGTGTGTGTGTGCGCGAGTACGTGCCTAGTATCCGTGCGCCACAAGCCAAAACGACGTCGTTATAGAAAAACTTTATCATTTGCCTACCGGACAGGGATACCCGCGAAAAAACCTGAAAAAAGCTCTAAGAGTATTCTAACGCTTACCGATCTGGAAAACCCATGAAAAAACAAGATAGTACACTTTTTTTTAATTTTCTCAAAAATGGCTATAACGATTTTGATGAAAATATCATATGTTTAAGATAATGTCATGAGAAATGAAATGTATATCTCGAATTTTCTGGGAATGTCTCCAAAAGTATTCTTCATTGTGAACGCCTTCTGCATAACTGGTAAACCGTAAGAGATAGACAAAATTTTACTACACAAAAAATGTAGATTGCGTTAAAATACACAATTTATGTCATATACATTTTTTTTGTTGAGTGAACCATTTTCGAGATATTGCTGTTATTCCCTTAAATTTTCCAATACTTATACTTTTTCTCAATTGGGAATTCCTTATTCATTTTTTTGTCTTGAATATGCAAAGAGTATTAATCTGTGGAAAGAGAATGGTGCTGTACATAGCAACCAGCTATTAAGAGATATGTCTATGCTTAAAGGCTACTGTATTGCTATATTGCCCTTGCAAATACAAAACAAGGGGAACATAGTAGGCCTTAAGGGATAGTCAAATATTTTTAGAACTGTTTGCTATATGTAAAATTTAATTCTCTTTGTATGTCAAGAACATAAAAGAAGAATAACGAATTCTCAGTTGAGAAAAAGTAAGTATTGGATAATTCAAAAAAATAACTAGGAATATCTCGAAAATGGTTCAACCTTACAAAAAAAATGTTTATGACATATATTATGTAGTAGTATGTAGTAAAATTTTGTCTATCTCTTGCTGTTTACCAGTTATGCATAAGTCGTTCAGAATGAAGAGGACTTTTTTGGACATCCCCAGAAAATTCAAGATATACGTTTTATTTGCCAGTAAAAATATCCTAAATATATGATACTTTAATCAAAGTCATTAGAGCCGTTTTTGAGAAAATAACATTTTCAAAAAATGCTACATATAAGGGGTGGTTTGGGGTGGGGGATTTTCTTGAAAACTTTCAAGTTGCATCCCTGGAACGTATTGAACCCAAATACCAAGTTTGGTGTTTATCCAACGTTTCGTTTTTGAGTTATGTTGTTCACTGACAGACAGACACACCCAGACACACCAGACATACACACGGACATGTTTCCAAAAATACTTTATTTTTTTTATGTCCTGAACATGCAAGGAGAAGGCAATGCTCCACATAGCAACCAGCTCTTAAAACATTTGACTATCGCTTAAAGCCTACCAATTCCCCTTGCATCTACAAGAAAATTAGCAATAAGATGGACTCTGCAAATGTTTATCTCGATTAACATGAAGTAGATGGAGAATAAGCGTTTGTAAAAATAGTTTGTACAAGAGTAGAGAAAGTCATGTGAGTGTAAGATTTAAGATTTTTCAGCGTGTACTTCAACAGGTTGTTGTTCATTCTGCTCCATTCTCACTGTTGGATCGATGACATATCCGGATGATGAGCCTGTTGGGATGGGTAGTATGTCAATCCGAGGAGAGGAGCCGTCTTGAGAGAGTCCATGCACTTCCTGTATGACCTTTAATTTTTAAGGCCTCAGCAATAGTGGATCTTACTTTATGATGCCGACAGTGTCTCTCCGAAAGGACAGGCCCCCAAAACGTGGCCAAGGTTTTCCATCTCACTATCGCAGTGGCGTCAGTGAGACCTTCCTGGTAGAGCACGCAGCGGTCAAACATTGGCAGTCAATTTTAATTTTGTTTTCCATTCACTAATGGTAAGCTGG
Source organism: Deroplatys truncata (assembly GCA_030765065.1). Lineage (NCBI taxonomy): Eukaryota > Metazoa > Arthropoda > Insecta > Mantodea > Mantidae > Deroplatys > Deroplatys truncata. The sequence goes on along the minus strand of CM060986.1, from coordinate 17,287,593 downwards.
TCAGGTTGTCGAATCCATTTATTAGCTGGAGTGTACTGCTTGTATAGTACAACTCCTTTACCTTTTTAGAGAGAGTACACCAGGATTGAAATTCACGCTCTCTCAGTTCTTTTCTAAGTACTTTAACTCTCATTGGTTCGTTAGGAATATTCTCAAGTTCGAGTTTGAAGTTGCTTTGTTGTTGATGTTAGCCCCACGTATGGGAGCCAACTTGAAGAAGTTATTTTGTTTACTGATTTATTTATTAGCCTCACGCTTGGGAAGCCAACTTGAAGTAGTTATTGTCTTTAGGAGTTTGCTGATAATTACGTAGGAGTTTGCACCACGCTTTGGTCGTTAATTTGAAATAGATTGTTTTGTTACGTTATACGCTGTTACGTATGAGAAGCCGATTTGAAGATGTATTTTTGTTGTTACACTCCAGGTTTAACAATATTATTTTAACTTTGTTATTAAACTGGTTCTATAGATATTATTTATGTTTGTTTTTGTCTCGGCTGCGTCAGTATTACTTTAGAGACATGTTTCTCTTAATCAGGGCGTGGTGCGACAAGAATGTAGGCTTACACAGATTCACTTCTGTTTATTAATCCTTGACACAAATTAAATAGCACTACACTGATATCAAGAGCTGTGAGATTCTTTTATTTAATACGTGCACTTTGTTAACGTGTATACTTAATTTTCGTTTCACACGAATACGTAATATTTCTTTAGAGAACACATCTTCCATCCGGTCACTACCAAGGTCTGACAGCAACTGAACATATTTCAAACGTCCAGACCCGTAAACTTTTGTATTTTAAGTCTCTGATTGGCTAATCCTAGTCCAATAGAATACCTGCATTATACTAAAGCTTTTTCTGGCTGTTGATTGGCTATTTTTAAACTGTCACAAAATTTACATTATCGTTGCTCATGACTAGTAACATTTAAACTCTCAAACTCATTATTGCCTCAAGGTTACCTCATTGTTAGCAACGTTATACTTATTATTCTCATAGCTCTTACACTATTAAAACACGAAATGCATTTACATAACGTTATTGAACATGTTTATAATAATATAAGCATTTGCAATGACTGTTACATACATTTTTTGTACAAATTATTACATACATATTGCTTCAAGGCGGGCTATTATTGAATTTACATATTATATAATTTAATTGAAATTATTCAAGTATTAAAAATACTGCCTCAAGTTTCTGCAGGCATGTTTTATCTCGTCCGGTAAGTCACGACAGGTATTGATAATGATGTTTTGTGATCTCTGTAAATTGAGACAGGCATTAATATGTTGTAAATAGGCTTCCCAGCCGGACTTGAAAACCCCTAGTCCTTTATACTTTCTATCTGTGTACAACATAGAATCAGGTGTATCAGCCGGCAATTGTAATATTTCTTTTAGTGTTGATTTAATAAGTTTCTCCATCAGAAAGAAATTTAGATGCTATTTTGTTAATAGTTGTTGTCTGAAACTGATAGACGAGAGAAGGGCAGATGAAACTGTAAAGCACGTTTAATTTTGGTAAGACTGTAGTAAAGGTGTATAGCTGCATTATGATAGGTGACTCCAAGGTATTTGACAGTTTCATATAATACACACATATATATATATACATACATGTGACATAAATTGTATGTTTTAACGAGATCCACATTTTTTGTATACTGAAATTCTGTCTGTCTCTTAAGGTTTACCAGTTATGCAAAATTCATTTAGAATGAAGACGAATTTTGGGGACATAGCCCAGAAAATTCAAGATATACGTTTCAGTTGGCATAAAAGCGTTCTAAACATATGATATTTTAACCAAAATCGTTAAAGCCATTTTTGAGGAAATAAAAATTTCCGAAAAGTGTTCCATCTTCATGTCGGAACTTTGAAGGATGCTGAACATGAATACCAATTTGCTATTTATCGGACTTTTCGTTTTTGAGTTATGCTGTTTAAAGGCACACAGACACACAATAAATAGACAGACTGATACACAGACGCATACACGGACCTTATTCTAAAAATGCCTTTTTTAGATTCAGAGAGCTTCAAAACATGTATTTCCGGTGAAATCTCTGTGTCGAATTTTTGGTTGGATTGCAATACTTTTCCGTGCTATGTACGTGATACAGAAAGTGATCAACGATAGTGGGTGGAGAAAGTGATCAACGAAAGTGAGTGGAGAAAGTGATCAACGAAAGTGGGTGGAGAAAGTGATCAACGAAAGTGAGTGGAGAAAGTGATCAACGAAAGTGGGTGGAGAAAGTGATCAACGATAGTGGGTGGAGAAAGTGATCAACGAAAGTGGGTGGAGAAAGTGATCAACGATAGTGGGTGGAGAAAGTGATCAACGAAAGTGGGTGGAGAAAGTGATCAACGATAGTGGGTGGAGAAAGTGATCAACGACAGTGGGTGGAGAAAGTGATCAACGAAAGTGGGTGGAGAAAGTGATCAACTATAGTGGGTGGAGAAAGTGATCAACGACAGTGGGTGGAGAAAGTGATCAACGAAAGTGGGTGGAGAAAGTGATCAACGACAGTGGGTGGAGAAAGTGATCAACGACAGTGGGTGGAAGAAGATATACTGCAGATATTTCTTTAGTGATCACGTAAAGAGCGATTCTCTATTTAAAAATCTGACTATCGCTTTATGCTTCTTATACCTTCAACGGAACGTGTAAAAGTGAATTGAAAGTTGATCTGGATTAACAAGAAAAAGATAACAGAATAAGCATTTGTAAGAATAGTTTGTAGAAGAGTGAGTAGAGAAAGTCATGCGAGTGCAACAGTCGAAAAGATGCTAAATAAAGAATGTGAAATAACTCTTGACGAATATCAATGGATGCAACTGGTATAAAATTATATAAATTTAACAGTAGTTTATATGGGAGTCTGATAAAAATGTAGGATTTTTGGGGTTGTATTTGTTTTCGCAAACCTTCACAAGCAATAAGTTAAAATAAACTAAGGAGTAGTTTGAAAATATGTCAGCAATGAGACAGAAACGCCTGTTACGAGCACTTATGTGCACTTTCCTTGTTTCACATATCTTAAAGGAAACCGCAAACAGGATGATACAATAAAGCTGCGGTTATAGCAAACATGTGCTCCTCCGATGAGGTACAGTGGGCATTGTTGATTTAAGTGCACATTTCTGCAACTCTCATGTTTTATTTACATGACTTTCTCTACTCACTCTACTAAAAGCTATTCTTTTAACACCGTACCTTTCTATCCACTTCATGTTCGTCGTGATAAGCTTTTGCACCATCAGTTTTATTATAAATTTCGTGTACGCACTTTATTGTGCTCGGGATTATGCTTGGCCCATTCAACGAAGTTTAAAACACTTCACACATGCAAAGTGGCTTTAGCTATTTGCCCCTACGTCAAAGCTTAGCGTGAATAAACTCTTCAATATCTATTAAGTATTTGCAATCTTTCTGCAAGACTCGGCTGCTGTCATAATGTACCAGTATACTAATGACGAGTATGTTGACATGCTGTTATTCTATGGAAACAAGGTGTAATGCACTGTCAGGAAAGCGCCTATATGAAGAACGATTTCCAGAAAGAAGGGCGCCTACTGCAAACACTTTCCCAAGACGCCTTCGTAAAACATTCCACATACCAGTTCAAGGGTCATAGCATAAGATCTGTACATAAGTCTAAGCCGGTCTTCAGTGATGCACATCTTGCACCGTAATAAACATCATCCGTGCCGTTCACAACTACACCAGGCAAGCCATTGATGCGACTTTCAAGCGCGAGTGATACACATATTGCACCGTAATAAACATCATCCGTGCCGTCCACACCTACACCAGGCAAGCCATTGATGCGAGTGATACATGCACATTGGCAACAGGAGCGAGCGCAATTGGATTTCAGAGTTTTTAAGAAATGTTCTCTTAAGTGAGGAAGGCACGTTTACAATAATGGAACTGTTAGCCGACATGGTGTATGGGCAATCCTCACTGGACGTGAGAATCTGCATTCTAGAGCAGAGCATCAATGTCTGGTGTGGAGTATTAGGCAACCAGCTAATTGGAGTTTTGAAGGTAACCTACAGGAGCACGGTACCTTGCATTTCTACAAGAAGAATTCCCATTTCTTCTATAAGATGTGCCACTAGTGAAAAGGTTAGGAATGGGGATCCAGCAGAATGGTGCTCCACCACACTGGTCACTGACTGAAATGAATCACTTACATAGAACATATCCCAAAAACAGATTGGCAGGGGGCCCAATTGTATGGCCCCTAGATCTTCTGATCTCACCCCACTGGATTTCGTTCTGTGAGGTGATTTAAAGAAAACGAGACTACGCTCAAGAACCGCAAAGCCCATATCATCTACGGGCAGTCATGCGTGAAGAATACAGACAGATTACACTGAGAATGTTACAGCATGCAACGTCTCTCCTGCAACATATACAAATGTGCATTGAAGAAGGGGATCGTCATTTTTGGACATTTACTTCGTTGATGAAATCCACGCTCTTTAACACTTTTTTTGTTTACCCGTGAACTTAGCACAACCACAACTGCTTTGTCAGGAGAAGAAGCAAAACATAAGTTTTAAACATGAAACAAAAACTGTTAGATTTAATATCGTCGACATACTCCCAAAGGAATGAAACCTAACTACCTATTATGGTTTATAACACCACATACGGTACCGATTATTGGGGTAAACATGATCCACAATTTTTATTTGATTATTGTTCTTGTGTCTTTGTCTCGCAGTAGAGTCAATAACAGAATAAATGAATTAGTATATTTTAAAATACAGAAAATAAACAAAAAGAGAAAGAAAAAAAAGGATCCTAAACTACCTGATGTATCAGATTCGAACCTTCGAAGTTACCATTCCTTCAGCACATTCAGCTAACCCACTCCGCCAGAAGCCACGTATTCTGTCCCGTTATTCGCGAGAACATTCCTCTACCTCCTTGCAAGCATTATATCCACGAAGAACCGTCTTCTTTAAGCCTTTCGCAGCTCTGTGTTTCTCATTCAGGCCTTTAATCACTGATGGTGAATGCGTATAGTACCGAATAAAAGGGCAGAGCTACAATATAGCTTTGTTTGCTAATAGAGTCAATGTCTTCACATTAAAATATAAACTGCGGGTTGCATAGATACGAACGCCTAGGGGCAGCTGACTCATATTGTATATGACACACACAAACGTTTGTTTAATTCAGTGGATCTCAAGTCTGCATTTCCAATGAACTCTTGATATAATAATATAAGAATAATGTAATATATAATATAACACATAATGCATAATAAATTTTTTATGTAGGGGGGACTGATCTATTATGTCAGATCGAATATTTCATCGATTAATTTATTAACCCATGCAATGTGTTTGCCTGTGGTACAACCTCAATCACCCTAAATTCCGATGATACAACCTGAATTACCTGTGAAATCATACAGAAATATGCTGCACACAACCACGGAAGCTGTTCGCCTGCTGAGTGCTGCATGGTGCTATCCCGGAGAAGACGTGGACATTGTACATGCAGCAAATGGAGCCTTCAATCTTGTAGTGTCGCTGTCGATGCTTGTGGGAGTTGCTGATGACCCCTCAAGAAACTCATACTCAATAACAAGTTTCAGTTGGTGCTGATTCGATCCAAGGACTCTAAATGATGCATTATAGCACCTCAGGGGAATGCTACTGCTAAACGTATGTAAAACAAGTGAGAACGCCAGTGATTCGCCCTTCTTATACTGAAAGGTTGAAATCCTCGAGATTGCCAAGTCGCAAAAGCCACTATGTCTCGCCTTGAGAACCATGGTTCTGCACGCTCAACCTGCAGTGTTGCAAACTAAATCGTTCACCTGGAACGTGATAACGACATTCTCTATCGAAAATGGAGAAGCCAAGATTTGTTGTTTTAGGTGCTCCAACTTGAAGATCGAGTGATGTGACTCAGCAAATCAGTGTAACACGATAAAATACGCTACTGTAGATTAGATTTGGGTTAAGACCCCTTAGATACATTTGTTAAATAAAGCTTCGTGCCTTTGCGCATACCCCGTTTCCTCCGCCCCCATTCAATGCTACATTGGTCCCTGAAACTGCCTCAAAGACTTTCAATTCCTAGGCTCCCTAGCACCTATCCTCCTTTTCCTTGTCTTTCCCATACAAACGGATTTTCCCTCCTTGAACCCTCTGCTAGCATAGCTCTCTAGTTCCCCATAATTAACGCAGAAAACTGTGCCCGCTGCCCCCTATCTTCTCTACTCCTGTCCCTGGGCTTTTTTAATTTGTTAACAAAAACGTTATTTGTTAACATATTAAGACGCCTTGTTGAAATGTTCTAAGTACTTGACGTAAACGTGCACATGAAACAACAATTTGAGTTTGCAAAAATACTGAAAAATAATGAAGAACGCGAATGTCTTATAAGGGTAGAGAGGTTATTTTATTATCTGCGCATTATGCGCCATCCCCTTTTAAAATGGCAACATTTATCATTGCACAAATTCTGTATCTTTCACAGTTTTCAAAAATTTCACAGGTTGGTCCCCTGTATTTTATTCCACCTTAGTAAGCCCCGAATTGTTTAAAAATACTTTAATTAAGTAAATAGTAATTCAATGATAACCACAACTTCTATGTAATTATAATATAATAAGTTATGTTGTCAATACTTAAATGACAAGAAAACAACTGAAAGTGTTAAATAAACAAAGTTAACAAATGCTAAAAGAATAGATATAATGATCCTTTTTGAAATCGATAGAAATTTAAGATTAGTTTATATTGGGAGTCTGCGATAACTGTACAACATTTGGGGACTCGTTTATAAACTGTGTTCTAAACGCATCATACAAACTGATGTGAACGCGCCTGAATGTGATGCCATCCGTATATTTACTGCCTTGCTACTTGGATTTAATACGTTAACAAATACTCTGTGTTCTGTTGGGAGAATTTTAAACTACGCCAGGAATACTAAAGGTTGCATCACGCAATGCTGCCAACATAAGCAATAATTATTTATTACTTTCAGGAAGCATCGTATTCTGCTCAAAATTTAGATATCAAGACTTCGCTTGAAATTTATGCTTTGAGTCCCCTTCAATCTAAATATACATACTTTTTAAAAGCCTCGTGTGTGTATCTGGGTACAAAAACAACTCAATAATGAATATTCTAACAATTACCTATCTCATATATAAGTTCTGCATCTTCTGATGACCAACAGCAATCTTCCAGCCTAAATTTTCTTTATATGCAGCATTTTATTTATTTTTCACTTTATCGAAGACTATCTTGATTTTTCTATCTAATCCCCTTCATTCTGAACAAATGTTCTATAATTTTGTATAACTAATAAATAATAAGGGTGTAACAAAACCTTACTACATAAAATCAAAAAATGCTAAATCACTTTTATGAAACCATTAAGCATTTCTGAGAGGTTCATTATTATTATTATTATTATTATTATTATTATTATTATTATTATTATTATTTACAATCCTCCAAGACTTTTACATTATTTAAGTGCTAATTCGCCCTTCATTTGTTTCTTGTGTACATGCAAGATTATGCAATTTCAAAGCCAGAGTAGCGACTCACTTTTTATTAAAATTTACAGACCCAAAGCATTTGTGGCTAAATAGACCTTCCCAACCTGCTAAACTCGCTTCAATGTGTCGTTCAAGGAGAAGGTAAAACATTAATTCCACGCGATATAAAAATATGTTGTATAAAAGAATATTACATTACCAGAAGATGTATAATAAATTAATACAGGACTAATTACATAAATAATGCTATTGTAATAAAAGGTATTTACAGTTCCAGTATTAATCACAGCTCATACAGAACATCCATCTAAAAAGCAGGTGAAAGTTTTTCTGTCATTAGCCATCCAAAAAGACATGCTGATGTAATATGACCGCTGTTTTTACTCTACTGTTGAGGGAAGGAAACGGCTTTGGTTATCAAAACAGCACTTAGAAACTAATGCAGAGGACTTAAGAGTTCATTAAATCAGTTATCCATTCTGACTCTATAAATGCTGTTCAAGCAATTCCTATACGATCCATCATTGGATCAAAGTAATGCTATAAACTAAACATGGAAAACAAGTAGATATTACTGTAGCGAGGACTGTAGAAAACTGCTATTGCTTTCATAATAACACTGCAACAGCTGTATTCTTACATTTAGTGATAGAGCCATGGCTGTAACCTGAACAAGGAAAACAATTAGACATTACTGTAGCGAGGACTGTAAAAAGACTGCTATTGCTTTCATAATAACACTGGAATAACTGTATTATAACATTTAGTGATAGAACCATGGCTTACACCTTAACAAGGAAAACAAGTAGACATTACTGTAGCGAGGACTGTAGAAAAACTGCTATTGCTTTCATAATAACACTACAACAGCTGTATTATAACATTCAGTGATAGAGCCATGGATGTAACCTGAACAAGGAAAACAAGTAGATATTACAGTAGCGAGGACTGTAAAAAACTCCTATTGCTTTCATAATAACACTGCAACAGCTGTATTATAACATTTAGTGATAGAGTCATGGATGTAACCTGAACAAGGAAAACAAGTAGATATTACTGTGGCGAGGACTGTAGAAAAACTACTATTACTTTCGTAATAACACTGCAACAGCTGTATTCTTACATTCAGTGATAGAGCCATGGCTGTAACCTGAACAAGGAAAACAAGTAGACATTACTGTAGCGAGGACTGTAGAAAAACTGCTATTGCTTTCATAGTAACACTACAAAAGCTATAGTCTAACATTTAGTGATAGAGCCATGGCTGTAACCTGAACAAGGAAAACAAGTAGACATTGCTGTAGCGAGGACTGTAAAAAAACTACTATTGCTTTCATAATAACATTTGAATAGCTGTATTATAACATTTAGTGATAGAGCCATGGCTGTAACTTGAACAAAGAAAACAAGTAGACATTACTGTAGCGAGGACTGTAGAAAAACTGCTATCGCTTTCATAATGACACTACAACAGCTGTATTATAACATTCAGTGATAGAGCCATGGCTCTAACGTGAACAAGGAAAACAAATACACATTACTGTAGCGAGGACAGTAGAAAAACTCCTATTGCTTTAATAATAACACTGCCACAACTGTATTCTTACATTTAGTGATAAAGCCATGGCTGTAACCTGAACAAGGAAAACAAGTAGACATTACTGTAACGAGGACTGTAAAAAAACTCCTATTGCATTCATAATAACATTGGAATAGCTGTATTATAACATTTAGTGATATAGCCATGTCTGTAACCTGAACAAGTAAAGTAGACATTACTGTAGCGAGGACTGTAGAAAAACTGCTATTGCTTTCGTAATAACACTACAATAGCTGTATTCTAACATTTAGTGATAGAGCCATTGCTGTAACAGGAAAAAAGCAAACATGTAGGCATTACTGTAGCGAGGACTGTAGAAAAACTCCTATTGCTTTCATAATAACACTACAACAACTGTATTATAACATTTAGTGATAGATCCATGGATGTAACCTAAACAAGGAAAACAAGTAGACATTACTGTAGCGAGAACTGTGGAAAAACTGCATTTGCTTTCATAATAACATTGCAACAGCTGTAATACAGCATATAGTGATAGAGCCATAGCTGTAACCTGAACAAGGAAAACAAGTTGACATTACCGTAGCGAGGACTGTAGGAAAACTCCTATTGCTTTCATAATAACACTAAAATGCTGTATTCCAACATTTAGTGATAGAGTCATGGATGTAACCTAAACAAGGAAATCAAGTAGACATTACTGTCGCGAGGATAGTAGAAAAACGGCTATTGCTTTCATAATAACACTACAACAGCTGTATTATAACCTTTAGTGATAGAGCCAAGGCTGTAACCTGAAAAACGAAAAGAAGTTGACATTAATGTAGCGAGGACTGTAGAAAAACTCCTATTGCTTTCATAATAACATTGCAATAGCTGTAATACAGCATTTAGTGATAGAGCCAAGGCTGTAACCTGAACAAGGAAAACAAGTTGACATTGCTATAGCGAGGACTGTAGAAAAACTCCTATTGCTTTTATAATAACACTGCAATAGCTGTATTATAACATTTAGTGATAGAGCCAAGGCTGTAACCTGAACAAGGAAAACAGGTTGACATTAATGTAGCGAGGACTGTAGAAAAAGTCCTATTGCTTTCATAATAACACTGTTACAGCTGTATTATAACATTTAGTGATAGAGCCATTGATGTAACCTGAACAAGGAAACCAACTAGAGATTATTGTAGCGAGGACTGTAGAAACACTCATATTGCTTACATAATAACACTAGAATATCTGTATTCTAATATTTAGTGATAGAGCCAGGGATGTAACCTGAACAAGGAAAACAAGTAGAACATTACTGTAGCGAGGACTGTAGAAACACTGCTATTGCTTTCATAATAACACCACAATAGCTGTATTATAACATTTAGTGATAAAACCAAGGCTGTAACCTGAAAAAGGAAAACAAGTAGACATTACTGTAGCAAGGACTGTAGAAACACTCCTATTGCTTTCATAATAACACTGTAATAGCTGTATTACAACATTTAGTGATAGAGCCATGGCTGTAACATGAACAAGGAAAACAAGTAGACATTACTGTAGCGAGGACTGTAGAAAAACTGCTACTGCTTTCATAATAGCACTGCAACAGCTGTATTCTAACATTTAGTGATACAGACATGGGTGTAACTTGAACAAAGAAAACAAGTAGACATTACTGTTGCGAGGACTGTAGAAAAACTACTATTGCTTTCATAATAACACTGCAATAGCTGTATTATAACATTTAGTGATAGCGCCATGGCTGTAACCTGAACAAGAAAAACAAGTAGAGATTACTGTAGCGAGGATTGCAGAAAAACTGCTATTGCTTTCATACTAACACTGCAACAGCTGTTATATAGCATTTAGTGATAGAGCCATGACTGTAACCTGAACAAGGAGAACAAGTAGACATTACTGTAGCGAGGACTGTAGAAAAACTGCTATTGCTTTCATAATAACACTACAACAGCTGTATTATAACATTTAGTGTTAGAGCCATGGATGTAACCAGAACAAGGAAAACAAGTAGACATTACTGTAGCTAGGACTGTAGAAAAACTGCTATTGCTTTCATAATAACACTGCAACAGCTGTATTATAACATTTAGTGATAGAGCCTAGGCTGTAACCTGATCAAGGAAAACAAGTAGACATTACTGTAGCGAGGACTGTAGAAAAAACTGGTATTGCTTTCATAATAACACTACAATAGCTACATTATAACATTTATTGATAGGGCCATGGCTGTACCCTGAACAAGGAAAACAAGTAGCCATTACTGTAGCGAGGACTGTAGAAACACTCATATTGCTTTCATAGTAACACTACAACAGCTGTATTCTTACATTTAGTGATAGAGCAAGGGCTGTAACCTGAACAAGGAAAACAAGTAGACATTACTGTAGCGAGTAATGTAGTAACACTGCTATTGCTTTCATAATAACACTGCAATAGCTGTATTATAACATTTAGTGATAGAGCCATGGATGTAACCTGAACAAAGAAAACAAGTAGACACTACTGTAGCGAGGACTGTAGAAACACTGCTATTGCTTTTATAATAACACTGCAACAACTGTGTTATAACATTTATCGATAGAGCCATGGCTGTAACCTGAACAAGGAAAACAAGTAGAACATTACTGTAGTGAGGACTGTAGAAAAACTGCTATTGCTTTCATAATAACACTGCAACAGTTGTATTCTTACATTTAGTGATAGAGCCATGGGTGTAACCTGAACAAGGAAAACAAGTAGACATTACTTTAGCGAGGACTGTAGAAACACTCCTATTGCTTTCATAATAACACTACAACAGCTGTATTCTTACATTTAGTGATAGAGCCATGGCTGTAACCTGAACAAGGAAAACAAGTAGACATTACTGTAGCGAGGAATGTAGAAACACTGCTATTGCTTTCATAATAACACTGCAATAGCTGTATTATAACATTTAGTGATAGAGCCATGGGTGTAACCTGAACAAGGAAAACAAGTATACATTACTGTAGCGAGGAATGTAGAAACACTGCTATTGCTTTCATAATAACACTGCAATAGCTGTATTATAACATTTAGTGATAGAGCCATGGATGTAACCTGAACAAGGAAAACAAGTAGACATTACTGTAGCGAGGAATGTAGTAAAACTGCTATTGCTTTCATAATAACACTACAACAGCTGTATTATAACATTTAGTGATAGAGCCATGGATGTAACCTGAACAAGGAAAACAAGTAGACATTACTGTAGCGAGGAATGTAGTAAAACTGCTATTGCTTTCATAATAACACTACAACAGCTGTATTATAACATTTAGTGATAGAGCAATGGCTGTAACCTGAACAAGGAAAATATGTAGACCTTACTGTAGCGAGGACTGTAGAAACACTCATATTGCTTTCATAATAACACTACATATATGTGCTCATACATTTTGTGACAGATCCATGTCTGTAACTTACAATTCCTGAGCATTAATGTTTTATTCAACAAATGACAACGACTCTTGCTGTGGAATACAATAAGAAACAAATGAAACAGATCATTCTTTGCCCAATATATGGTGCTTTTTGTTGTACTCTTATGTCAAATAATATACCATTTTTGTTGCACCGCACTATAGCACGTAGATTACGTGTGATGTAACTGTACTGTTATGGTACCCACAATACTTCAGGGACTCATGTTCTTACTCGGCGGTTCACGCAGGTCCCCTATCACCCATACCTTTTAGCGTCTTCAAAGTAACAATCCACTGGGATCCATTTCCCTGATAAACAATGAGAATGTGTATTTAAAATGAAATAAATTGTGTTGATTGGAATTTTATTATTATATTCATTTGAAGTAATTCCCTTTGCTTCATTGTGGTGACGTTTACGTTACCCGCAAAAATGAATAACTACTGTGTGAGCGTAACAGTGTTACAGCCTGTCACACTACTCGCAAACACGCTCAAGGTCCTGCCGCCAGTGCTGCCATCCGACCAAAATTTAATTACACATAATTAAAAAGTAAGATTTTTTGTAAAAGCTCAAACGTTTCGGAATGATAGTGATGTGGAGCAAAAACAATCGAACGCACTTGGACTACAATGATAATTATTTATCTCGGAAGTGGCTAGTGCCACAAGAAACTTATTTAAAGTTAATTGTGCCTTTTAAAGAGATCTACATTTCTTGTGTAGTACGTTTTCGTCTATGACATAACGTATACCAGTCATAAAGGGTGTTTCAACAAGAGTGTCCTATCTTTAACATGTGATTGCTGTAGTTGTTATTGAGTTACAGCAGTCATTTTTTCATGGTGTTACAGTTGTTATTGACAAATAGCCATGGAACGTTACAGCATTCAGCAACGCGTAGAAATTGTGAAAATGTATTATCAAAATGGATCATCCGTTCGCCAAACCTTCCGTGTATTGCGTGAAGTTTACGGTGTGCATAATCGTCCCTGCGAGAGAACGATTCGGCGTTTCATCGATAAATTTGGAAGAAGCGGTCCTGTCAGCGATCAAAGAATGCCTGTACGTAATCGACCTAAGCGCTCCAACGAAAACATAGGCGCCATTCGTGAGAGTGTACGCGAGAAGGAAAGCATATCAATTGCTCGTCGACCGCAAGAATTGGGGCTTTTGCTCACAACAACTTGGCAAATTCTGCATCTGGACTTGAAGTTTCACGCTTACAAAATGGTGTTAACTCAAGAACTAAAGCCCAACGACCATAGGTTGCGGCGTGTATTCGCTGTATTTGCAGCAATTGGAAGTTTACCCGGATTTTTGTCGAAAATCATCTTCAGCGACGAAGTCCACTTTTGGATGGATGTTTGTGTTAACAAACAAAATTGCCGCTATTGGAACAATCACAATCCAATACAGATTCAAGAACGACCACTTCATCCCCAAAAGGTTACTGTCTGCTGCGGATTTTGGTATGGTGTAACCATTGGTGCATATTTTTTCCAACATGAAGATGGAGAAGCCCTAACTGCCAATGGAGAAAGATACCGGGCTCCTATAAAGTACTATTGTGCCCTCAATTGGATGGTATGGAACTCAGAAATATCTGGTACAAGCAAGATGGTGCCACATAGCGTACTGCTCTCGAAACAATTGATCTTTTGAAGGAGAAGTTCAGAGGTATCATCATTTCCGGTGGTGGTGATGTTAACTGGTCCCCATGGTCGTGTGATTTAACGCCGTTGGATTACTTCTTGTAGGGTTATGTTAAATCTCGAGTTTATATCAACAAGCCAGAAACAATAAATGATCTTATGAATAACATTACGCGTGTTATCCGTGAAGTTGGACCTAATTTACGTTCTTCTGTCATTGAAAATTGGGTCAACCGTATACGCGCAACCCAACGAAGTCGCGGTGGTCACGTAACTGATGTTCTCTTCCACACGTAATGACATTAATTAGGTTCCAAAATAAAAAGGAAATAAACATCTATCATTTATGAAACGTGTTTTATTTAAGTTCCAACATAGGACACTCTTGTTGAAAGACTCTATATTAGATTATACAAAACTCGTTCCGAATAAGGTGGACTTCATAGGTTATTCCCAAAAAATTCAAGGTATAGATTTTGTTTTATAATGTAAATATCTAATATATATTATTTATTCAAAATTGTTAAAGCCATTGTTTAGAAAATCAAAGGTTTGGAAAATTCTCCCATGCCACGGGTAGTTTTGTTTGCAGGATTATCTTGAAAATCTTCCGTTGCCTCTTTGGATGGTATTGAACTTAAATACCAAGTTTGGGTTTTGTCTGACCTTTCGCTTTAGAGATATGCTGTTCAGAGACACACATATACGGACTTCTTCTAAAAATTCCTTTTGTTGGGCATTTTGGGGACCTAAAATCTTGTGTTTTAGGTGAAATCTCTGCATGGAATTTTTGGAAGGAATGCAATACTTTCCTTACCTTCTATGTACGTGACAGGGAAAAAACAGGCATTTTAGGGAAATGATCCGTGTATTTGTGTGTGTGAATAGCATTTCACAAAAACCTAAGGTTTTATAAATACCAAGCTGGTATTTAAGTTTTGGTACCCTCCAAAGGTACGACAAGAAAATTTCTTAGAAAATGTTTCGTTCCCGAGGCTACTCTTTACATGAAAAAGTATTCGAGATTTTTTGGTTTCTGAAAAATGGCTCTAAATATTTCTATTTAAACACGATGTATTAAGTATATTGGCATGAAAAGTAGAATACATATCTTAAACTTCCTGTGAAGTCCTCTTCATTCCAAAGAAAATTTTATAAGCTTACATATGCGGTAAAATTAAGCGATGTAGGAAAACGTGCAAAACTAAAAAATGTAGATCTCTTCAAAACCCAAAATTTACTTCCCATAGCTCTTTTGTAGCTTCGGCCATTTCCGACTCTGGATTTTCAGTAGTTTCTGGCGATGCTATGGAAACAGTATAGAAATTTAAGGCGTGCATATAGCGTCCAATTGTTAAACATTTGAATATCGCTGTTCTCTTTGTATATATAACGAAATGTGTAATGTAGCGGTTTCTCCAAAGGTTATCTCGATAAAAAGGAAGCAGTTAGAAAAAATAAACTTCTGTAAGAATAATTTGTATACACGCTAATCAGGAATAGAGAGTAGGAAAAGTTATATGAATATAACACATATGATATTTTTCCACAAATATTGCACATGCAAGTTTAATGATAAGCCTAGATTTAAAAAGAAATATTGTTAATGATTACTGAAATATTGTTTAAAAGCGTTTGCTGCATTGAATTTATACTTTAAATGTCAAACATACATTGCAAATTCACGTGGAGTCCGGAAATACTAATTTGCACAGCTTGTAAACCAAACTTTGGTTAGGTTAGGCTATAAATAAGTTACCAAATGACGTTGACTTTTACACATTATATATACGTCGGTATTTAAAGACTTATTTAGACGGTTACCTCTTAGACTAAAAATAAGCACAGAAAATGAATGCAATACATCACGAACCGTGATACTCGCACTAAACTACCTTTTGTTCAGTCTTATGAGACAGTGGAAGGGGGGTGGTAGACAAACCGGTTGCTCGTGATCACGTTGGCAACGTGTGGCGGCTCTTGTGATAGTTGCCACACCGACCTCGCGACGTCCTCTTCCACTGTCTCAAAACGCTCTGAACAAACATTACATAAAGAGTGCCCTGCAAGCATGAGCACCTGGACAGTAATTAGGTTATGTTTGTAGCCACATCTGGATTGTAATATTAAAGCAAATATAATGGACTTGCCTAGGAGTTCCTAGTAGGCAAGTCCCTCCCTTTTAATGCCTTTCAATCACTGTGTATCCTTTGCCAACTTCAACTCATTGACATTGATAATTTACTATGCAGTTGAGAACACAACCTCAAACCTCAGGTTTGAAAACACATTATAAACACAAACTATGTAATTATATTCTTAAAACTATTGCCCAAGCACGTTTAATGTTTACTAAATTCGGTAAAAGCTGCGAAGTTCTAGCATACACAGCCTAACTAGAACGGACAGTCTATGTTTCGTGAAAGCGGTGCTAGGGCCTTGTTACAGGTGGTGTTGCTTATATAGAATCTTAATTATTTATTCTAATTGTTTAGACTTTTTAATTGGAAATTAAAAGCTATTGTTACAAAATCTTACTTTTCTATCCACTTCATGTTAACTGAGATAAATGGTCACAGAAATAGTTTCATTATACATTTCTTTGTAGGCACGAGCTTGAGGTTGCCAAATATTCAAGGAGCGATATCGGATAGCGAGAAACAAATGAATGGTAACCAGGCACTAGGTTGGAAAATTCAATAAAGTGACAATGATTATCTCGGGAGTGCTTAATGCAACAAATAATTAATTGGATATAAAGTGTGTGTTCTAACGAGACCTATTTTAGTAATATCTTATTGTTTACCGGTCATACAAAATTCATTTAGAAAGAAGGGGATTTCACTTAAAATTCAAGATCCTATTTGATTCGCAATGCAAATCATTTAAATATATGTGACATGTTAATCAAATTCGTAGAGCTTTTGGATCAATGGATCTCTTGAGTGTACTCCCCGGATGAACGGATGACTTAAAGGGAAGGTTGATGAATGAATGAACTTGGAGATTGATGAATGCGAAGGAGCATTTTCTTGATTTCAAATATAGTTTTGGACTTTGAGTGAAATAAATCTTAATATATGACCAGTCATTAAAACGTTAGTAATGCTTTAAGCTCTACGTATTATTGGGTGTGAATTTTGGGTGAAAAAATAACCTAATATATGATTATTCATTAGAACGCTAGTAGAGTTCCATGCTCTACGTGCTATTGGGTATGGATTTTGGGTGAAATAAGTCTTAATATAGGATTATTTATTAGAAAGCCAGTAGTGTTTCATGCTCTACGTATTATTGGGTGTGAATTTTGGGTGAAAAAATAACCTAATATGTAATTACTCATTAGAACTTTAGTAGTGTTTCATGTTTTACGTATTATTGGGTGTGAATTTTGGGTGAAAAAATAACCTAATATGTAATTACTCATTAGAACTTTAGTAGTGTTTCATGTTTTACGTATTATTGGGTGTGATTTTGGGTGAGATAATTCCTAATATATGATTACTTATTGGAACTTTAGTAGTGTTTCAGCTCTACATACCTTTGGATGTGGATTTTGGTAAAATAATTCCTAATATATGATTATTTATTAGAATTTTAGTAGTGTTTCATGCTCTACGTACTTCTGGATTTGGATTTTGGGTGAAGTAAGTCTTAATATATGATTGTTTATAAGAACAGTAGTAGTCTTTCATGCACTACATACTTTTTAGTATAAAATGTTTTCTTTTATTCGAACTTGAATTTCTGATTGTAATGAAGTATACTGGAGAAGCAATATGCCAAAGTTTAAGGTTGTAAATTTTTCTAATATTCAACATTTAAATTGTACTCAGTTTTCATTTTTTCATATTATTTGTTTGTAAAGTTAGGTTCATAGGACCGGGATTAGTTAATATGTAGAAAATCTTGTAATAAGAGTTTTAATTGAATTAGCTTCATTTAGAGGAAAAAACGATAAATTTATGCACTGGACCCTTAAAGCTTTAAATTCTATAGCTGGTTTAAAGGTGAAATTGAAAAATAGAGAAATCTCATTGAGCTGATATATTTAACATACTTCTTAATACATGCACTTGTTTCCATATGATTGTAACATAAAAATTGAAAATAAGCAAATCTAATTGAGGTAATACATTTAATATACTTCCTAAGCATACACTTGTTTCCATATCATTGTAACATAAAAATTGAAAATGAGCAAATCTCATTGACCTAATGTATTTAATATACTTCTTAAAACATATATATGTTTCCATATGAATATAACATAAAAATTGAAAAATAAACAAACCTCATTGAGGTAATATATTTAATATACTTCTTAAATCATAAACCTATTTCCATATGATTAAAACATAATTATGTAGCATACTGAGCTTATGTTTCGTGTTGTTCAAGTAGAGCCACGATAATAGATCGCCGATATATCTGCAGCATTCATGACAGAGAACTGGTTTATCATTGAAGGTGAAACTCTGTGAGTGTAAGTTGTGAAGAAGGCGTCATTGATGCATATCTGAAAAAAGAATGTAAATGTATAATTCTTGCTTCAGAACCTTAAACATTAATTCGAATGGTCAGTTACATTGCAATTCTGTAATGTCACTGCCTGGACTGAAGCCTGGTTAACCTGAACATGTCAATGTTTTATTTCTTTTTCAATTTCTCACCTTTTTTACAACGAGAAGTGAATGCAACCATAATGGACTCCAGGACTCCAGGGTAGCGACTGAAACGCTTTGAACTCCCATTATAAGTTCTGTTGGGTGTAGTGGGGCTTTCCCGCGTTTCCCATGAGGATGATCGCAAATTGCTTCCTAATTTGCATTTCTTAAAGAATTAATTTTAATTTCATGGATATTAATTATCAATTGTCTATCAGATTTCTAAAGCAGCAGATAAATTCCTTGAGGTGTTGCTGATCGAAAAGAGATTCTCCCTACGAAAATCACGTGCTGTACAAATTTAAAAATACACGAACTAAATTGCCTCTTCTTATTGAAGCACATATGCGTCTACAAATTTATGACATGAATTTTATTGAACCTAAATTATTTTATAAACCAAATTAAAAAAAGATATACCTTTGCTTTTTTCATTTGCACTTAATATAGAGAATTGATAAAGGAGCGTACGTCAGCTTTTCTCTCCTGTCTTAAAGATTCCCAATGTACGCCTAAAGACTAAGAACGATAACATTCAAAGAAAATTGGGACTAGAGCCCGGAATAAAGCAATCTTGGACTTTCCATCGTAATTAGGGTGCACGCTGAGAACATCAGCACGCAGGACATACGGGTGAATGCTTCATCGACTTGCAGTCTGCGAATAATGTTAACAAGATGTAGATCGTGATGCTGATGCTCCAGGACACAAGAAAAGAGTTGAGGTAAGGTTTCGTAGACTTAGCTGTACTACTTTGTTGCCTTTCGGCTTCGACAGGCGTAGTGAAAGGTTCATCAAATACTCTAAGACATAGCGTGCAGTATTCAGCCATTTTCACATTTGAATATGCATAGCAGTAAACTTAGAAATTCTTATAAGTGAACGCGCCAAACTTCCCGCGTTTCTCGGCGAAGCAAAGGCGCAAGTTAAGGCCTGATTTGCGCATGGGATATCCTCTAAATGCATACGGTAAAACTACAGACCACACTAAAATAATAAATCCTCCAGTTTCTAAACGGATAATTTATATTCTGCCGAGTAAGTGTACGGGAGGTATAATAGATAGCTCACATGTCATCAGGAAACTCCTGCAACAGAATTGCAGCAACCGAATGAGCCGAAGAATCGCTCTGTGGAATACATTCCTTGTTCAACAACAGCCGACTATTAACCTCTTTGCGGCGAAGAGCCACAAATGTACTGAGAAATAAATTTTGAAAAACGCTAAACATTCCCAGAAATCTGGATAAAGCACTAAGATTAATAGTGATGTGAGCCAAAGAAATAAGGTGCCCCAAAAGCACAAGTTGGGATATGATAAAAGACACCTTATAGACAGTTTAACTGTGAGGCCAGCATCAGCTAAAGCAGAAGATACCACACGTAGATGGTACTATATGTGGACTCGAAATCGGCAAATACACAACGAGGTCATCCAGTTACTGATAGAGAAATTTAAATTTTACGTCAGAAATCATTTATTTAACAATGTAAATAACACTTGGATGTCCGTGGACATTACCAAATAAACACGTGTTTACTCATTGAGACGCCGAGGTGGCGGAAAACTGTCAAGTTCCTACTCTCTTGGTCCAACGGAATTTGGTAATACGGATTACTAAAGTGTAAGATAATAAAGACCTTGGCCTCAGCAACATAACCGGCAGGGGTATGGCGATCGGAAAGCGCCCTCGACTTTATATGAATATTTTTGTAGTTTGTGGAATACAACCACAAGCCAAAAAACCTCCTTGTCCTTAGGTAAGTAAAGCATGGAACAGCTTATATATTCCGACTGGGAAGGTATCTATTCCCTTATGGAATATATCTCTAATTTTGCCTAGGAGGACTTGAGAGCTAATTATTCCAATTCGGGAGGTTCGATGATGAGGCGGAGGTCTGAGAAACGACAAGCAGAGACAAAAGAGAAGTATGAAGACTGTCAGTAGCGGCAAACTCCCGCATGATCCTTATTAACTGTTTCACGAAGATGAAACTAGAACTGATCCCAGAGTTTAACCCTGTAATTATGATTTCACAAACATCCGACTTAAATCTGGTTGCCAACATCATACCGACACACTTCTTCACGCGGCTGACAACTTTCAAAAGACTCCGACACCTCTTGAGGACGCAAATAATTATCACGCGTGCTCCCTAAAAGGTACACAGAAATCTAACAGACCCTGAAATTCACGGTGAACATTAGTGCAGTCATTAGCCTAGAAGAATGTCAAAGCTTGATCGACTACCTTGATATTATCCTATGCTAAGCCTCGATTTGTTTGTTTTTCTTGATACGACTTTCAACACGGTTATATAGTGAGCCACTTTTTATAGATTGAAGTATCGACTCAATCCCCTCTTATACCTGACAAGTATATCTGGCTTGAACTTTCAGTAAACCTGAATATTTGAAGCGATGACAGTTTTCCTTTAAACATTTCCACTTACACTGGACCGTCTGAAAGGAAACACAGGTTTGAGAATGTTGACCCAGAGCAATGAAACAGGACCATTTTCTATTCTATGATCTTACCTTTAATGCCTTATCCAAACATTCGATGGTGATTACAAAGTTTGCCCCCTGATTCACCTGTGCAGGTCTGTACACCTGTTCTGGACCCCAGACGGTGTCAAACGTGTTCAATATCAACGCATTTCCGGGGGCTGCACTCCAGCGATTGTCGATGTGAAGTGCGATTGTACGTGAGTATTGGAGATTAAAGGCCAAGCTGAAGAACAAAAACAAAATGATATCATAACAAATATATTTCTGTCTGCAAAAACAAAGTTATTCACTACTTTCAAGTATGTTTCATATCAGCTCATTACGAAAAGAGAAAATTAGAAAATAAAACTTATATACAACTGTCAAATGAATAATTTATTTTCTTTGCCTACATAAATATTTTTATCCTTCCCTCTATCCCTCCCTTCTACACTTCATATCTCTAATCTCGGAAATGTTTTGGCTTTCTCACTCATGAACATATTATATAAAGAAGGCATTGCGATCCACCGAAAAATTCGATACCGGGATTTCACGAAAATACATTTTTTGGACCCCTGATTCCAAATAAAGTATTTTTGGAAAAATGTCCGTGTATGTGCTGTCCGCAGCAAAACTCAAAATGAAAAATCGGATGAATATCACACTTGGTATTTGGGTTCATTATTTTCCCAAGATGCGACATAAAGATTTTCAGGATGATCCCCCACTACCAACTGTCCTTTACATGAATAACCTTTCGAAAATGTTTACTTTATAAACGTGCCTCTAATTATCTTGACAAAAAATACCATATACTAAACATATTACGTGACAAATAAAACGTATATCTTAAAATTTCTTTGAAAAGCCTAAGTTCTCTATATTTGGAAGGCATTTTGTATAATCTTGTATAACTGGTAAACGTTATGCGATAGACGGAAACGTACTACACAAAACATGTGAATCTCTTGAAAACACACTATTCGTTTTAAATCAGTTTTTTTGTGGCATAAGCCATTTCTGAGGTATCCGTCACTAATAGTGCATTTCTTGGTCATTATCTTAAAGTCCTGTCAACTTTCAGTTGTTTCTCGCGATGTCATGGAAACAGTATGGAATTTTAAGGCCAGCATACAGCGTCCAGTTGTTAAACATTTGACTATCGCTGTCCCCTTTGTATCTAAGCCGAAATTTGTAACGTAGCTGTTTCTGCAAGGGTTTATTTGGATTAAAATGAAGTAAAAATAAAAATAAACCTTATTAAGACTAGTTTGTATATTATATGTAGCTCAACCTGGAAACATTAGAGACTCCATCCATGCTTGCGCCCGTCGTCATCCGGTTCTGGTCACCCTTCGAGTATCTCCCCTCAGGTGGAAAAACAAGGGGCCGGATGGCCTGCGTTTGGTGCTCGCCCCAGCTTCGTTTTTACCAGGAATAAACATTTTAATGCTGTTTCCGTACGTTGTAACTACGAAGGTCTTTCTTAGTTTGAAACAATTGTGAGTATCGCAAAGTGAAAGCATTTGATAGTTCCCCCCCATTTTTAATTTGAACTATCCAATTCAGATATAAATCATGTGATTTCTGTGAAAATATTGAAGACACCTAAATGACAATTTAAGATGTTAAAAGTAACACCTTAATGCTACTGTAGATATTTTTAAACCTTTAAAGTTACTAATGAATTTTACTCAAAAGCTGCATACCAGTACATCCTATATTTCAAAATAAAACCTATTGTTGTACAGTAGTAGATCAGTAAACTTAGAACATATCCTGTAAATGTTTCTCTATCATATCTTACATAGCTCCTGAGTAAATGTCCATGAATTTAGATAATTTAGGATTGTCAGCAGAGAGATGTTAATTTCTGCAGTTTTAAAGTTTCACTTTCAGTGTGTAAAAAGCGTATTTCTTTTAATTAAAATGTAATAAATATTTATTCAGAGCTCAAAGCCTTGAAATGAAAACTGTCATCCCCCCTAACATTAATTTAAAGTTAGTTTCTGTATTTTGTAAACAGCAGAGAGCACCCCTCTGTAAAAAATCGTATGTGTAACATTCACATGACTTTCTCTGTCCTTTATTGCTATTAGTGGGTAAGCAAATTATTTTATGAAGGTTTCCTTTTCTATTTACTTCATTAGAATTCAATAAACCTTTCCGAACAAACCTGCATTACACATTTCGTTATAGTTACAAAGGGAATAGTGATAGTCGAATGTTTAAGAACTGGATGCTATATGCCGGGCTTGTAATTCATACTGTTTGCATGAGAATGCAAGAAACAACTGAAAATAAAAGCAGTTTAAAGGAATGGCTAAGTATTGAACAATTCTAATAATTAATGAAACTCGGAAATGTTTGATGCTACATAAAATGTAATTGAAATAAACTGACAGTTTTAAAGAGATCTACATTTTTTGTGTAGTACCTTATTGTGTATCGGTTAACGTTTGCCAATTACACGAGATTATATAAAATTCCTTCCGAAAGTAAAGGATATTCCCAGAAGACTTAAGGTGTAAATTTTGTTTGCCATAATCTATGGTACTTTAATCACAGTCGTTAGAACCATTTTTGGAAAATAAAAACTTTAGCAAATGATCCACGTAAGCGGCAGCTTAGGGTGGGCAGAATTTCTTTACAATTTCTTGTCGCTTCTTTGGGAGGTACTGAGCTTAAATATCAAGCTTTGTGTTTATGCACCTTTTCGTTTTTGGGTTTTCTTTCACAGTCACACACAGACACACGCATACACACATTTTTTTTCTAAAAATGCCTGTTTATTCAGGAGGCCTTAAAATATGTATTTCCGGTGAAATCTCTTTAATCAAATTGTGGTTATAAGGAACATGGTATAGGAAGTAAAATTTCTCTTTTTGGAACCAGGAGCCTCAAAATGTGTATTTTTGAAATCTGGATATCGAGTTTTTAGTGGAAGGTAATACCTTTTCTTTCTGCAATGTAGGTGATAAAAAATAAAAATAGAACAAGGAACAGTAGAAGCTTAAAATATTAAAACTAAAGAAGGAAACTACTTAAACAAATCTTACCTAGGGGCACCCAATTTCGATCTGCCTCTGAGGACTATCTTCGACCCGGGACCAAAGTTTTGCAGCAACGTCACGTGTTGCCAATCTCCAACCGTAGGTGGTATTGGAAGAGCTTGCAGACCCGCTATAAAGTCGCAGCAGTCATCTTCCTGGAACAGGAGGTGAACAAGAGACAAGTTATTTATACGAGACTTAT
Source organism: Deroplatys truncata (assembly GCA_030765065.1). Classification (NCBI taxonomy): domain Eukaryota; kingdom Metazoa; phylum Arthropoda; class Insecta; order Mantodea; family Mantidae; genus Deroplatys; species Deroplatys truncata. The sequence goes on along the minus strand of CM060986.1, from coordinate 17,262,946 downwards.
TTGAAAACTTCTCTAAATAACCTATAGATTGCGGTAGTTTTGTTTTTAAAACCAGCCATTTTTCATGGAATACCTAGGGGCACTCTGAAAGTTTGAGAATGGGCAACAATAAGTAGTGATGAGCCAAAGCAGGTCTTCCTATGTTCAGATTGAAGTTCACGTGGTAACTTGTTCTCCAACAATGTGCACCGTCAGCACTTCTGTGTAACTGCATCAGGCATTGATACGGCACTCGCTAGGCGAGACCTTTTCCGTGCCTTGGCCTTCTAAGACTTTAAAGTCGGTTTAGGAAAGAGAGAATTCCTTGAAAGACAGTATCGGACATTTTGGGGTCTTTGACATTAGCAATCCACGATTTTTCAACGGTTTGCAGAGTTTTAAAGAGGAAGGGATCTCTCAAAAATGAAGACCGTGCAGGATGGCAGGTTATAGCAACAAGGTATGAAAATGTGATGAAAGCAGAGCACAGATTGTGGGAAGATTATCAGAATATTGGATCGGCAGTCGTGAACATCATCCAAAAAGAAAATAAATCTTCACATAAAGAAGCTCTCTATCCGTTCGTTAGAGCAACCCCTCACCATTGAGCAGAAACAACGCTTCCCGTAAATTTGTTGGGTAGGAGAGATCTAGTAGCTAGGGACCTGCGTTTTTTGTTTTATTTTTTGTGGAAATCGGGGTTATTTTTGGAGAATTTCACATAATTTGTTCAGAATTTCGCGTTATTTTTAGTAATTTTTATTATCATATTTTGGGATTTTAAAGTACTTGTTCATGTAAATAAATTATTGAAGAACAATGCGTAGTTTTATTTTAAAAAACACACATTTTTATCATTCAATTATCACTCAAGAAGACATAACATGAACGAAAACTACATATTCCTTTTTATAACTGGCAAAGCAGAACATTATCGCTTTCCTGTTGCAACTCAAATCACTCAAAACTCCCGAGTAGCAAGAAAACAAAATTTAACAGCCAACATTAGACACTAATACTATAATGACTAACTGTTAAGTTTCACTGAAATGGGCATAATACCAAAAAAATAAAAGTACATTATGTTGTGTTTTCTAACCGGCAAAGCAGAATATTGCGATAATGTCTGCACTTTCTTGTTTCATGTCGCAATGCAAGTCGCTCAAAACTCCCGAGTAGCAAGAAAAGAAACGTTCACACTCAACATTAGCACATGGATACCACATTGAACGAGGGGCTCTGCACTAAACTCAGAATGACTGTCAAGCAAACTACTCAGAATTTTCACAATATGTATTGTATTTTTCTATCTCGCAACATAATTTGATTGGTATGCTCTTGAAGTTCACTGTACCGTTTTGTGATCACTGAATCATTCTCACTTTAAAAGAATTAAATAGACTTCACTTCTGTCACTATGAATCGATGTTAATGATGAATACTGGACTAAACACTTCAAGAGTGAATAAAACTTATTAGAAGGGCCTTCAAACACCAGTAACTGCAATTTTGCAAATGCTAATACTGCAGTCTTTTTCACAGCTGATCCATCTCTTTGAAAATCTGCGCTTCTGATGCAATTTACCTTCTCTCCTGTTTCATTATAAAAATTCCCTTCTTTTTCTACTTCGAAATTTTTAAATATTTTCCTGAGCTTTCCATATAGTGTAGGACTTGTTGGGTATGGAGATCCTTCTAGTTCAATGATGTGTTCACTAAATCATTGGCAGTTCCTTGAATGTTGCCTCTGCTGAAATTATACTTCATCATTAGTGAATGAATTCATGAAATTGGTAACCAGCATTGCTGACTGAGCCCAGATCCTCTAACTCACGAACTCAAATTATATCACGAAGACGCTTCTCAACGTAGAAAACGGCCTCAAACCAAGTATTCCATCTTGGCAGTACTCGTACTGGAAATATTATAGGTTTCTCAGACGGATACCTTTTTTTGAGAAATCGAACATAGAGGTGTTTTCTCTTTTTCGTATTGATGGACACAGCTTTAGGCTTACTTACCGCTGCATTAAGTTTCGCCAGTTCTTTCATGAATACGCATTATTGTGCATATAAATTGTTAAAACTTACATATTCGCGTTATTGTCTCATTTCGCGAAATAAATCTGTCTAATTTTCGAATTTTTAACAAAGTTATGTAAAAATAACTGTTTCCCACGCATTTTAAGGAACATTTTAAAACGTCGGTGTTATCGCAAACGACAAAAACGCAGGTCCCTACCAATAACATATTCAACATCGTAAAGGATGACGAAGGCTGCATATACAAGAATATTCCAAAGAATAAGCTACAGTCATCAGTCTGGATCTTCCCAAGAGAGGATTCCCCTAACAAAAGGGAGGCAAGCAAGATGACCTGTTCGTTCCTCTCAGCTAGTGACCACATTGTGACAAGTTCGCTTGAGCTACGAACACTGACAATGGCACAGCACAAAATGTCTGCCAGAAGTCTTCAACGAACTGAGAGCAACGAATCCTATACTGGTCTACGTGGAATTTTGTAGCACCACGACAATGCCTCTGCTCATACTGCAATAGCAACAACCCGATTTTTCAGCCATCATAGGTCAAATATTTGTCCCATTCTCCCAACAGTCCAGATCTGTTGCCATGCGACTTTCTTCTATTCCCCAAAATAAAGGAAAAACTTTGAGGTCAACGACTTCAATCACCTAAAGCTGCAGTAGCTGCCTACGAAAAATGTATTTGCACTCTCCAAAGAAGAACAGGTTCGGCATTTGAAAAGTTGTTTGGCAGGATGAGACGTGGAATAGAATGCATTTGAGAGTACTTCGAAAAGATACAATGATCAGATCTAGTTTTTAAATGTAACGTATTCATTCTAAAAGCTTTTAGAGTAACCCTTATAATTAGAAAACCATAAAAAATCCAACCTTGTGAGGATTTTAAGCACTTTGTAAGCCAGAGTATGGTCCAAAATAAACCAATGTCAAACATACAAGGGATTCTGTATCATGATTTGTATTTGTATGTGGACAACAGAGTTTTAACTCGTAGTGAAGATGAAGCACGCAGCAGAAGGCCAAAATCCACCACGACAACAGAAGCCATCAAATCAAGTATATGAAATGGTGCTGTACGATCACCGAAAGAAATTCCTGAAGCTTTGGACATTTTAGAGATATGACGTTTTACATTTTGAGAGAGGAGTTGGCAATGGAAGCTGTGTCTGTTAACTCTGAACCAACGATAAAACTCTCAGCATTGTTTGGCTCATTTTCTTAGAAATTTCTAACAAACAATGAAGCATGGATGTACTACAATGCACCTGAAGCAGGATGGGAGCTGTGACTATTAACTCTGGATCAAAAGTAAATCTCTGAGCGAAGTTTGGCTCGTTTTCAGACAGATTTGTAACAAATGATGAAACATAGATGCACTATAGTGCAACTGAAACAAGATGGGAGATGTGACTATTAACTCTGGATAAAAGGTAAACCTCTGAGCATTGTTTGGCTCATTTTCTTAGAAATTTCTAACAAACAATGAAGCATGGATGTACTACAATGCACCTGAAGCAAGATGAGAGCTGTGACTATTAACTATGGATAAAAAGTAAACCTCTGAGCAAACTGTGGCTCTTTTTCAGAGAGATTTGTAACAAATGATGAAACATAGATGCACTACAGTGCAACTGAAGCAGGATTGGAGATGTGGCTATTAACTCTGTATCAAAGGTAAACCTATGAGCGAAGTTTGGCTCGTTTTCATGCAGATTTGTAACAAATGAAACGTAGATGCAATATAGTGCAACTGAAACAAGATGGGGGAAATGACTATTAACTCTGGATAAAAGGTAAACCTCTGAGCGAAGTGTGGCTCGTTTTCAGAGAGGTTTTGTAACAAATGATGATACACAGATGTACTACAATTCACCTGACACAAGATGGGAGCTGTAACTGTTAAATCTGGATCAAAGTGAAATCTGTGAGCGAAGTCTGGCTGGTTTTCAGAGAGATTTGTAACAAATCATGAAACATGGGTGTACTACAATGCAACTGAAACAAGATGGGAGCTGTAACTATTAACTCTGGATCAAATACAAATCTCTGAGTAAAGTTTGGCTCGTTTTCAGAGAGATTTGTAACAAATGATGAAACATGGGTGTAATACAATGCAACTGAAACAAGATGGGAGCTGTAACTGTTAACTCTGGATCAAATAAAAATCTCTAAGTAAATTTTGGCTCATTTTCAGAGAGATTTGTAACAAATGATGAAACATAAGTGTACTACAACGCAACTGAAACAAGACGGGAGCAGTAACTGTTAACTCTGGATCAAATAAAAATCTCTAAGTAAATTTTTGGCTCATTTTCAGAGAGATTTGTAACAAATGATGAAACATAAGTGTACTACAATGCAACGGAAACAAGACGGGAGCAGTAACTGTTAACTCTGGATCAAATACAAACCTCTAAGTAAATTTTGGCTCATTTTCAGAGAGATTTGTTACAAATGAGGAAACATGGGTGTACTACAATGCAACTGAAACAAGACGGGAGCTGCAACTGTTAACTCTGGATCAAATACAAATCTCTGAGTAAAGTTTGTCTCGTTTTCAGAGAGATTTGTAACAAATGATGAGACATGGACATACTACAATGAACCTGAAACAAGATGGGAGCTGTAACTATTAACTCTGGATCAAATACAAATCTCTGAGTAAAGTTTGTCTCGTTTTCAGAGAGATTTGTAACAAATGATGAGATATGGACATACTACAATGAACCTGAAACAAGATGGGAGCTGTAACTGTTAACTCTGGATCAAATACAAATCTCTGAGTAAAGTTTGGCTCATTTTCAGAGAGATTTGTAACAAATGATGAGACATGGACATACTACAATGAACCTGAAACAAGATGGGAGCTGTAACTGTTAGCTCTGGATCAAATACAAATCTCTGAGTAAAGTTTGGCTGGTTTTCAGAGAGATTTGTAACAAATGATGAGACATGGATGTACTAAAATGCAATGAAACAAGATGGGGACCATGACTGTTATCTCTGGATCAAAGGCAAATCTTTGAGCCAAGTTTGGCTCGTTTTCAGAGAGATTTGTAACAAGTGATGAAACCTGGGTGTACTACAATACACCTGAAGCAAGATGGGAGCCATGACTGTTAACTCTGGATCAGAGGTAAATCTTTGAACCAAGTTTGGCTGGTTTTCACAGAGATGTGTTACAAACAATAAAACATGGGTGTACTACAATACACCTGAAGCAAGATGGGAGCCATGAGTGTTAACTCTGGATCAGAAGTAAATCTTTGAACCAAGTTTGGCTGATTTTCACAGAGGTGTGTTACAAACAATAAAACATGGGTGTAGAACAATACACCTGAAGCAAGATGGGAGCCATGACTGTTAACTCTGGATCAGAGGTAAATCTTTGAACCAAGTTTGGCTGGTTTTCACAGAGATGTGTTACAAACAATAAAACATTGGTGTACTACAATACACCTGAAGCAAGATGGGAGCTGTAACTGTTAACTCTGGATCAAATACAAATCTCTGAGTAAAATTTGGCTCGTTTTCAGAGAGATTTGTAACAAATGATGAAACATGGGTGTACTAAAATGCAATGAAACAAGATGGGAGCTGTAACTGTTAACTCTGGATCAAATACAAATCTCTGAGTAAAATTTGGCTCGTTTTCAGAGAGATTTGTAACAAATGATGAGACATGGGTGTACTACAATGCAACTGAAACAAGAAGGGAGCTGTAACTGTTAACTCTGGATCAAATACAAATCTCTGAGTAAAGTTTGGCTCGTTTTCAGAGAGATTTGTAACAAATGATGAAACATGGGTGTACTAAAATGCAATGAAACAAGATGGGAGCTGTAACTGTTAACTCTGGATCAAATAAAAATCTCTGAGTAAAATTTGGCTCGTTTTCAGAGAGATTTGTAACAAATGATGAGACATGGGTGTACTACAATGCAACTGAAACAAGAAGGGAGCTGTAACTGTTAACTCTGGATCAAATACAAATCTCTGAGTAAAGTTTGGCTCGTTTTCAGAGAGATTTGTAACAAATGATGAAACATGGGTGTACTACAATGCAACTGAAACAAGATGGGAGATGTAACTGTTAACTCTGGATCAAATACAAATCTCTGAGTAAAATTTGGCTCGTTTTCAGAGAGATTTGTAACAAATGATGAGACATAGATGTACTAAAATGCAATGAAACAAGATGGGGACCATGACTGTTATCTCTGGATCAAAGGCAAATCTTTGATCCAAGTTTGGCTTGTTTTCAGAGAGATTTGTTACAAATGATGAAACATGGACATACTACAATGAACCTGAAGCAAGATGGGAGCCATATCTGTTAACTCTGGATCAGAAGTAAATCTTTGAACCAAGTTTGGCTGATTTTCACAGAGATGTGTTACAAACAATAAAACATGGATGTACTACAATACACCTGAAGCAAGATGGGAGCCATGACTGTTAACTCTGGATCAGAGGTAAATCTTTGAACCAAGTTTGGCTGATTTTCACAGAGATGTGTTACAAAAAATGAAACATGGGTGTACTACAATACACCTGAAGCAAGATGGGAGCCATGACTGTTAACTCTGGATCAGAGGTAAATCTTTGAACCAAGTTTGGCTGATTTTCACAGAGATGTGTTACAAAAAATGAAACATGGGTGTACTACAATACACCTGAAGCAAGATGGGAGCCATGACTGTTAACTCTGGATCAGAGGTAAATCTTTGAACCAAGTTTGGCTGATTTTCACAGAGATGTGTTACAAAAAATGAAACATGGGTGTACTACAATACACCTGAAGCAAGATGGGAGCCATGACTGTTAACTCTGGATCAGAAGTAAATCTTTGAACCAAGTTTGGCTGATTTTCACAGGGATGTGTTACAAACAATTAAACATGGGTGTACTACAATACACCTGAAGCAAGATGGGAGCTGTGACTGTTGACTCTGTTTTAAAGCAAACCTGTGAGTACAGTTTGGCTCACTTTTAGAGGGATTTGTTGCAAACTAGTAAACATGGATGTACTACTGCGCTCTTGATATACGATGGGAAACAGTTGACTCCGGATTAAAAGGAAATCTCTGAGCTAAAGTTGAATAGTTTTGAGAGAGATGTGTAACAAAAGATGGAACATGGTTACTACTACACACCTGAAACAAGATGGATGTCGTGGCTGTTGACTTCGGATCATAAGCAAAACTCTGATCAAAGTTTGGTTCGTTTTCGAAGAGGTCTGTAACAAATTACCAAACCTGGGTGCTTTATTTCACTGCTGAAACTAACAAGCTTTGCAGAACAGAACGAAGTTCAACTCATCTGGATGCCGAGTCATAGTGGCATAGAGGGGAATGAAAAAGCTGACGAACTTTTAAGACAAGGAGCAGCTTTACAATTTATTGGGCCAGAGTCGGATCTAGATACATTCGATGTGTTGTAAGACAGGATATTAAGAACTGTTCCGAAATACAACATTATAAAATCTGGCTGAAAACTCCAGAAAACTAACACGGTAAACCATTTATTAGAAAACCATGTAAGAAAAGACCTGAAAGCTTACTTAAATGTTACAGACTTCAGCTGAGATCAAGTATTGCAGGACATGCTCCAGTGAAAAAGCACCTTAACACGATGGGAGAGTTAACCTAGATTCCAGATTGTGCGAGAAGGAATCTGAAACAGCCCAGCATGTTATATGCACCTGTAAGGCTTCATTTCACAGGTGATATATTGCTTTTGGATAATCAGAAGAATTTGAATCCATATCTGCTATGAGACTGTAGTCCTTGGTAAAGGTTGCACATATAATTAAATCGATACAGGTAGCATGATAAACCCAAGTCTGAAGTAGTCCGGAACAATTATGGACATCTGTATCAAACAAGTCTAGACACTGTTGAAACAAAACAGCATCGAGATTCTCCATCACCAAAGTGCGTGAAATCGCCAGGAAGATCATGGGACGGAAAGAGTGCGCTACTAATTGGGTAAATCATTTTTGGAAAACCCATCACCGGAGCGTAATGTGCTAAACTTCTAGAACAAAAAAACAACAAAAATACTGTAATAATAAACTTTATTTAATTTCATTAACTTGTATCCCTAAAGTATTTGAATTTGCTCTGAAACGCTACAACAATACAAACGCAAAAAACAAATACACTGTAATAATACACTATATTTACTTTCAGGTACTTATATCCCTAAAGTATTTGAATTTACTCCGAAACACCACAAAATTAGAAACCCAAACAACACAGTACTGTAATAATACACTATATTTAATTTCAAGTACTTATATCCCTAAAGTATTTGATTTGGCCCTAAAACACTACAACAATAAAAACCCAAATAATAAAAGTACTGTAATAATACACTACATTTAAGTTCAATTACTTATATCCCTAAAGTATTTGAATTTACTCTGAAACACCACAAAATTAGAAACCCAAACAACACAGTACTGTAATAATACACTATATTTAATTTCAAGTACATATATCCCTAAAGTATTTGAATTTACTCTGAAACACCACAAAATTAGAAACCCAAACAGCACAGTACTGTAATAATACACTATATTTAATTTCAAGTACTTATATCCCTAAAGTATTTGATTTGGCCCTAAAACACTACAACAATAAAAACCCAAATAACAAAAGTACTGTAATAATACACTACATTTAAGTTCAATTACTTATATTCCTAAAGTATTTGAATTTACTCCGAAACACCACAAAATTAGAAACCCAAACAACACAGTACTGTAATAATACACTATATTTAATTTCAGGTACTTATATCCCTAAAATATTTGAATTTACTCTGAAACACCACAAAATTAGAAACGCAAACAACACAGTACTGTAATAATACACTATATTCAATTTCAAGTACTTATACCCTAAAGTATTTGATTTGGCCCTGAAACGCTACAACAATAGAAACGCAAAAAGCAAATGCACTGTAATAATACACTATATTTAATGTCAAGTACTTATATCCCTAAAGTATTTGATTTGGCCCAGAAACACTACAACAATAGAAACCCAAATAATAAAAGTACTGTAATAATACACTATATTTAATTTCAGGTACTTATATCACTAAAGTATTTGAATTTACTCCGAAACACCACAAAATTAGAAACCCAAACAACACAGTACTGTAATAATACACTAAATTTAATTTCAAGTACTTATATCCCTAAAGTATTTGAATTTACTCTGAAACACCACAAAATTAGAAACCCAAACAACACAGTACTGTAATAATACACTATATTTAATTTCAAGTACTTATATCCCTAAAGTATTTGATTTGGCCCTAAAACACTACAACAATAAAAACCCAAATAATAAAAGTACTGTAATAATACACTACATTTAAGTTCAATTACTTATATCCCTAAAGTATTTGAATTTACTCTGAAACACCACAAAATTAGAAACCCAAACAACACAGTACTGTAATAATACACTATATTTAATTTCAGGTACTTATATCCCTAAAATATTTGAATTTACTCTGAAACACCACAAAATTAGAAACCCAAACAACAACAGTACTGTAATAATACACTATATTTAATTTCAGGTACTTATATCCCTAAAGTATTTGAATTTACTCTGAAACACCACAAAATTAGAAACCCAAACAACAACAGTACTGTAATAATACACTATATTTAATTTCAAGTACTTATACCCTAAAGTATTTGATTTGGCCCTGAAACGCTACAACAATAGAAACGCAAAAAGCAAATGCACTGTAATAATACACTATATTTAATTTCAAGTACTTATATCCCTAAAGTATTTGATTTGGCCCTGAAACACTACAACAATAGAAACCCAAATAACAAAAGTACTGTAATAATACACTATATTTAATTTCAATTACTTATATCCCTAAAGTATTTGATTTGGCCCTGAAACACTACAACAATAGAAACCCAAATAAGAAAAGTACTGTAATAATACACTATATTTAATTTCAGGTACTTATATCCTTAAAATATTTGAATTTACTCTGAAACACCACAAAATTAGAAACCCAAACAACAACAGTACTGTAATAATACACTATATTTAATTTCAAGTACTTATACCCTAAAGTAATTGATTTGGCCCTGAAATGCTACAACAATAGAAACGCAAAAAGCAAATGCACTGTAATAATACACTATATTTAATTTCAAGTACTTATATCCCTAAAGTATTTGATTTGGCCCTGAAACACTACAACAATAGAAACCCAAATAACAAAAGTACTGTAATAATACACTATATTTAATTTCAATTACTTATATCCCTAAAGTATTTGATTTGGCCCTGAAACACTACAACAATAGAAACCCAAATAACAAAAGTACTGTAATAATACACTATATTTAATTTCAATTACTTATATCCCTAAAATATTTGAATTTACTCCGAAACACCACAAAATTAGAAACGCAAACACCACAGTACTGTAATAATACACTTTATTTAATTTAAATTACTTCTATCCATAAAGTATTTGAATTTACTCCGAAACACGACAAAAATTAACTTGCAATGTTTATATGGAAATATTTAAGCTGCTTGCATAAAGTCTGAAACACCGTGACATTTCATTCATTCATATGAGTTTTTATCTTCTCTACCACGTATAGTAAGTAGGGGAAGTATTGCTTTGCACCCAGAAATTTTATGTCGAGATATCACCTTAAATAATTATTCTGAAGCCCTCAACAAAAGAAAATTTTTACAAAACCTCCGTCTATGTGTCGATGAATGTGTGTGTGTGTGTGAACTGCAGAACTCAAAATCGAAAAGTAGTATAAATACTAAATTTGGTACTTAGGTTCAGTATCTTCCAAAGATGCAACGCAAACATTTTCAAGAAAATCCTCCCAAAATCAAACTGCAGTTTACATAGAACATTTTAGAAACCTTTTATGTTCTTAGAAATGGCTTAAACTATTTTGATTATAATTAAATATATTTAAGATATTTAATAAAAAATAAAATAAATGTCTTGAATTTTCTGGAAGTAGCTTGTCTGGACCGCTTTATTCGGAAGGAATTTCATATAACATTGTATAACTGGTAACGGTTAACTGACAGACGAAAGCGTACTACTCAAAAATGTAGATGTCTTCAAAACAAGCAATTTGTTATAAATAATTTTTGTGGCATAAGCCATTTTTGATATATATCGTTATAAAAGTTTGAATTGTTCATTACTTGTTCATTCTTTTAAAGTCCTGTCAACATTCAGGTGTTTCTCGCGATGTCATGGAAACAGTATGGAATTTTAAGGCCAGCATATAGCGTCCAGTTGTTAAACATTTGACTATCGCTGTTCTCTTTGTATCTATAACGAAATTTGCTGTACAGATGTTTACGCAAAGGTTTATCTTGATTAAAATGAAGTAGATAGGAAAATAAACTTTAGCAAGAATAATTTGTATACCCGCTAATATGTGATAGAGGGTAAGGAAGGTAATGTGAATGTAACACATTGGGTATTTTTCTAAAAATGACCAATGACCTTTATTAAAATATCATATCTTTACGATATTTTTAAGAACAGAACAATACATAGCTTGAATTTTCTGCGTATAGACAAGGGTAGGATAGTTAAACTAAGTTTTAGAGTTAGCCATATAGTTGACTTACTTCGGCAGTGGCTTTAACACGTGAAGCCTCTTCCGTGTGGTCTCTTATTTCGGACAACCCCGCGTCGGTTTCCGGCTGTCGGTCCTGAAAGAAGATTTGAAAATCAATAAACTGGGTACAGGGTTCTAGACCTTTAAGAATAAAACACAAATTTAAAGTTTGGACGTTTTATCATAGGTTACGAGTTTACCTCATGAAGCTCGTAGTCTCAAATGTAATTCATTAAAACCATTCCATGATCAAAATGTAACAGATTATATTATTAGTAATAATAATAATAATAATAATAATAATAAGAACAATATTTTCTTTATTAAACGTCTTGTTTACCATTGTGTGAGTTGTCAGATCAAGGCATACTAAATGAATGCATAAGCAAATGTGTTACGAAATTACTTGCGTGGTAATTTTTGTTTGTCAAATGTATACGCTCAGATTTATTTTAGTTAAAAAGAAAATAACTTTTAGAAAAGTTTCCATCATTTCTATTTTATAGCTTTTCCTTGCTTTAAAAATCACTAGGTAGCTAAAAAGTCCTCATAAAACCACTTTGATTTCAAATTGATTCCTTATTTCCTATAAAGTTAAACATCTTATAGTCTTTACCCACATTTTCAACAAATTTCAGAGGTGCGTTCTGTTAAGCACACTTTCATATTCAAACGTTTTATAGCACAAAAGTTAATTAAATTCAAATGTGATAGAGTTTTTCAGCGAATCTATAGACGTTACAATATATTAGAGGTCACTTAAGTCACAGTTTGCTGCTTTTCCACCATTATTGGAAAAGATACTAGAATCTGGTGATATTAGGGTTGTCCATTACATTCATAACGAGAAACTGCTCCACAAATACGTACCTGTTACTATATACGAGAGGTTACTAAAGTCACGCTTTGCTGATTCTCCACATTATGGGATGTTATGAATCTGGTGATATTAGGGTTGTCCATTACATTCATAACGAGAAACTCCTCCACAAATACGCACCTGTTACTATATACGAGAGGTTACTAAAGCACGCTTTGCTGATTCTCCACATTATGGGATGTCACTAGAATCTGGTGATATTAGTGTTGTCAGGTTACATTCATGACCGGAAACTCCTCCACAAATACGTACCTGTTACTATATACGAGAGGTTACTAAAGCCACGCTTTGCTGATTCTCCACATTATGGGATGTCACTAGAATCTGGTGATATTAGGGTTGTCAGGTTACATTCATGACCGGAAACTGCTCCACAAATAGGCTTCTCTTGCAAGTATTGGGAAGGTTAGTTATATTGAATCTGTTACGTTGGGCCCGGTTTTTATATTTGCAGGTGTTCAAGCATTGCTCTACGACCAGTTGACGCACTGATTATAATGTTAATTATATTATATATTAATAATACTACAATTTATATTATACCATCAATAATCATACTAATTAAGTTAATTGCACTAGCCTTTAAAGGTTTAATTATTATTAGATTATATTAGTTATTACGTCTTGCTTTGTCAGTTAGCAAAACATTTATACTTACATTTGAAATGTAAATTTACATTTGGTTACATTTGCAATTTTCGGTGTAAGCATTGTTTGTTTGTGTGGGATTTTTTTAGAGGAAGAAGATATGCGTAAAAGAAAGGCATCACGTTTAATGATTTGGTTCAGATAAGTACATCGATATCATCCTATAAAAGCGTAGCTGTTCTTCGCTGTGTTACAGTACAGTAATTTACAACATACACAAGTTATATATATATTAAGTACAGCGTTTATTGTGGAAAGTGAAGATGAAGACCAAACCTTTGCACCGCAGAAGAATAAAATATTACAGAGCATATGACAATGATTCCTAGGCACTCTCAACACATTGTGCACCACCAAATATAAAATCCCAAAGGATAAAAAACTACAGATAAACTTTAAAATTGCTGCTACAGAAACCAGTAACGTCTGACCCCTAGACAACATTTAGTGAACTGAGAAACAAAGAGCTCCTGAGCCAGATAAAATCCATCCACAATTTGTAAAACATCTGGGAGAAAATGGAAGGAAGATTCTCCTGTAGATATGTAAGCTTTTGTGAACCATTTCAGTTCCGGCAGAATGGAAAAGACAATCATAATCCATATTCTGAAGAAGGTAAACACGCAAATAATATTAACAAATTTCTCTCACCAGTGTCATCAGTAGTGTCATGGAGTCTATAAGATTAACCTGGCATTTAGAATCTGATAACATCTAAACAAACGGCTTCAGAGAAAAACGTCCAATAGATGACAGGTCATGACCAATATCAGGACAGGCTTGCTGATGAATCATTACCTGGTCATCAGATAAGCACAGACCTTACAAAAACCCACAAAAGTACCTAGGTGCTAGACTAAGAGAACTTCATGAATGGAACGATGATAATGTATCAACAATAAGAATACAGTCTTCCGTCTCTTCATTGGGATAGAAAGAGAACAAAATAGACATAAACTACAAAGGAAGCGCTCTTGCTCAGACAAATTCCACCACATATCTAGTAGTTACCTAAGACTGTAAATTGTCAGAAAGGACCACGATGAAAGAGTGAGAGGAAAGGCCAAGAAGACACTCAGCATGCTCATAAGATTAAGTGGGACAGTTCCAGAAGAACACTTAATGTAACTTACAATATGTATAAAACCTTCACTACACTACTGTGGTGAAATTCTTATCACAACTACCAGAATGTTGGAAAAACTAGAAACAGCACAAAACTATGCCTTACGAATAATAGTCGGAGCAATTAGAATCTACTCCAGTAGAATTTCTGAGAATTGTAACACAAAATTACCCCATTAATCTCACTCTACAACTAAAAGCAGTTCTACAGTATGAGAACCTAGTAAGACTTCCTGAGCAATGGAGGCATAAAGCTACATTAACCACAAAACTAAACACTCAAACTACTCTTTTTGGAGAAAGCCCAAGAGTTAGAATAAGCAATGAACAGGGAAATTACTACTGCTAAAAATAATCCCCAATCTCAAATGCATAACTCCAATAAACCTGATTTTATAGAGAAAGCAGACAAAAACTCTGAATATGATATAAATTACCTAAGCCAATAACATTAGAAGCTATTACACACTGTACCCTTCAGAAGACTGCCTTCAGGAATACACGGACGGTTCCTCACAGACCCAAAAACGAGTACCGGAACGGATGGAACATGCCCCTTGATTTTCTTCTACCAGCATTAAGGAAAAGGTACAACAAAGTTTGATGGTGAAATACATGCCATAGAAATTTCCCTTCAAAATCTACTAGCAAGGAAAGATATACTCCCGAACTCGAGAGCAGCTATACAAGTAGTCTGTCAGCCAAGCTACCCTAACACAAAGAATGCCACAGTACTATTTCCCAACTCCTCAATTCCAGTATACTCGTTACACTCCAGTGGATACCCTCCCACTGTGGAACCCCTGGCAATGAAGCAGGGCGAAGAAAGAATCTTTCAGAAAACAAACACCAACCTCTAAACCCAAACCGTACACCTCAGTAAAACATTGCATAAGAGAAGCAATTCAAGCTGCGAATAACACTAGACTCTGAGCAGCGGAAAACAGAAAATGGGAACACCTTTGCAAGATCCAGAAAACATGCGACATCTTGCACGGAAAACTGCAGTCGCACAATTCAGGCTAATAACAGGACAAAACTGCCTAGTCAAACATCAGCATCTGCACATCTACTAAATACATCTTATGCAATAATACTGGAGAGGATACGAACGAACAATTGCATTGTGAAGTGGGGATTGCAGGACAACAAAGTACTGGAGAGCAAGACTGCAAATGACGTTGGTGTCAAATGCAGCACAAACGCAATGACTCATAATACCAGCAGAAGACCGAGTTTCAAAGATGTTTGTTTAACAACACCAGCATTCTTGATAGAACTAACATTTGCATGCGCTGTATTATCTCACGTCTGAAGTTTTGATATGTTTCTGCTGTGTTCACACATTTTGGTCACCAGAGAAGGTAAATGTAAAGGCTGAGAGCGAGTCATCAAGCAGAAAGGTGGTTTAGTGCGTCGGCTAAATCAGCTTCATTTGCAACTCAATTAACGCTACATGTTACATGAGTACCTCTATTTCTTCCCCCATTGTTTTAAATGTTTCTATTTACAAATGGAAGTTTAGGGAATGTTGCATTCATTCACCCACAGGAAACGTAATCAAGGTCCATCAAGAACTATAGTCCAGCAACTCTTTGGAGACATCTGGGAGTCAATAACGAGAAGTCTTTGATTCCTTATGTAGCATAAAGTTAAACTTTCAATAACACAAAACTTTAAAATATCGATAAAATATCGAAGGTTTATCTCAAAATAGAAACTTCGATACCGCCACGTATCGAGATTATCGAGGTATTGACGGTATCCCTAGTAAAAACCTTCGTGTTAGTGGGTAGTAACGCGACAACCAGAAGTGGTGATGTTGCTCCAGGTTTATAACCAGCCTGTCTACACAATAGTACACACTTCGATACCGCCACCTTCGTGTTAATGGGTAGTAACGCGACAACCAGAAGTGGTGATGTTGCTCCAGGTTTATAACCAGCCTGTCTACACAATAGTAGACACTTCGATAACGCCACCTTCGTGTTAATGGGTAGTAACGCGACAACCAGAAGTGGTGATGTTGCTCCAGGTTTATAACCAGCCTGTCTACACAATAGTACACACTTCGATACCGTCACCTTCGTGTTAATGG
Organism: Deroplatys truncata; assembly: GCA_030765065.1. Lineage (NCBI taxonomy): Eukaryota > Metazoa > Arthropoda > Insecta > Mantodea > Mantidae > Deroplatys > Deroplatys truncata. Next base: position 17,246,511 of record CM060986.1, on the reverse strand, counting down.
GTAGTAACGCGACAACCAGAAGTGGTGATGTTGCTCCAGGTTTATAACCAGCCTGTCTACACAATAGTAGACACTTCGATACCGCCACCTTCGTGTTAGTGGGTAGTAACGCGACACCCAGAAGTGGTGATGTTGCTCCAGGTTTATAACCAGCCTGTCTACACAATAGTACACACTTCGATACCGCCACCTTCGTGTTAATGGGTAGTAACGCGACAACCAGAAGTGGTGATGTTGCTCCAGGTTTATAACCAGCCTGTCTACACAATAGTACACACTTCGATACCGCCACCTTCGTGTTAATGGGTAGTAACGCGACAACCAGAAGTGGTGATGTTGCTCCAGGTTTATAACCAGCCTGTCTACACAATAGTACACACTTCGATACCGCCACCTTCGTGTTAATGGGTAGTAACGCGACAACCAGAAGTGGTGATGTTGCTCCAGGTTTATAACCAGCCTGCCTACACAATAGTAGACACTTCGATACCGCCACCTTCGTGTTAGTGGTTAGTAACGCGACACCCAGAAGTGGTGATGTTGCTCCAGGTTTATAACCAGCCTGTCTACACAATAGTACACACTTCGATACCGCCACCTTCGTGTTAATGGGTAGTAACGCGACAACCAGAAGTGGTGATGTTGCTCCAGGTTTATAACCAGCCTGTCTACACAATAGTAGACACTTCGATACCGCCACCTTCGTGTTAATGGGTAGTAACGCGATAACCAGAAGTGGTGATGTTGCTCCAGGTTTATAACCAGCCTGTCTACACAATAGTAGACACTTCGATACCGCCACCTTCGTGTTAATGGGTAGTAACGCGACACCCAGAAGTGGTGATGTTGCTCCAGGTTTATAACCAGCCTGTCTACACAATAGTAGACACTTCGATACCGCCACCTTCGTGTTAATGGGTAGTAACGCGACACCCAGAAGTGGTGATGTTGCTCCAGGTTTATAACCAGCCTGTCTACACAATAGTAGACACTTCGATACCGCCACCTTCGTGTTAATGGGTAGTAACGCGACTCCCAGAAGTGGTGATGTTGCTCCAGGTTTATAACCAGCCTGTCTGCACAATAGTAGACACTTCGATACCGCCACCTTCGTGTTAATGGGTAGTAACGCGACACCCAGAAGTGGTGATGTTGCTCCAGGTTTATAACCAGCCTGTCTACACAATAGTAGACACTTCGATACCGCCACCTTCGTGTTAGTGGGTAGTAACGCGACACCCAGAAGTGGTGATGTTGCTCCAGGTTTATAACCAGCTTGTCTACACAATAGTAGACACTTCGATACCGCCACCTTCGTGTTAATGGGTAGTAACGCGACAACCAGAAGTGGTGATGTTGCTCCAGGTTTATAACCAGCCTGTCTGCACAATAGTAGACACTTCGATACCGCCACCTTCGTGTTAATGGGTAGTAACGCGACACCCAGAAGTGGTGATTTTGCTCCAGGTTTATAACCAGCTTGTCTACACAATAGTAGACACTTCGATACCGCCACCTTCGTGTTAGTGGGTAGTAACGCGACACCCAGAAGTGGTGATGTTGCTCCAGGTTTATAACCAGCCTGTCTGCACAATAGTAGACACTTCGATACCGCCACCTTCGTGTTAATGGGTAGTAACGCGACACCCAGAAGTGGTGATGTTGCTCCAGGTTTATAACCAGCCTGTCTACACAATAGTAGACACTTCGATACCGCCACCTTCGTGTTAGTGGGTAGTAACGCGACACCCAGAAGTGGTGATGTTGCTCCAGGTTTATAACCAGCTTGTCTACACAATAGTAGACACTTCGATACCGCCACCTTCGTGTTAATGGGTAGTAACGCGACACCCAGAAGTGGTGATGTTGCTCCAGGTTTATAACCAGCCTGTCTACACAATAGTAGACACTTCGATACCGCCACCTTCGTGTTAGTGGGTAGTAACGCGACACCCAGAAGTGGTGATGTTGTTCCAGGTTTATAACCAGCCTGTCTACACAATAGTAGACACTTCGATACCGCCACCTTCGTGTTAATGGGTAGTAACGCGATACCCAGAAGTGGTGATGTTGCTCCAGGTTTATAACCAGCCTGTCTACACAATAGTAGACACTTCGATACCGCCACCTTCGTGTTAGTGGGTAGTAACGCGACACCCAGAAGTGGTGATGTTGCTCCAGGTTTATAACCAGCCTGTCTACACAATAGTAGACACTTCGATACCGCCACCTTCGTGTTAATGGGTAGTAACGCGATACCCAGAAGTGGTGATGTTGCTCCAGGTTTATAACCAGCCTGTCTACACAATAGTACACACTTCGATACCGCCACCTTCGTGTTAATGGGTAGTAACGCGACAACCAGAAGTGGTGATGTTGCTCCAGGTTTATAACCAGCCTGTCTGCACAATAGTAGACACTTCGATACCGCCACCTTCGTGTTAATGGGTAGTAACGCGACACCCAGAAGTGGTGATTTTGCTCCAGGTTTATAACCAGCTTGTCTACACAATAGTAGACACTTCGATACCGCCACCTTCGTGTTAGTGGGTAGTAACGCGACACCCAGAAGTGGTGATGTTGCTCCAGGTTTATAACCAGCCTGTCTGCACAATAGTAGACACTTCGATACCGCCACCTTCGTGTTAATGGGTAGTAACGCGACACCCAGAAGTGGTGATGTTGCTCCAGGTTTATAACCAGCCTGTCTACACAATAGTAGACACTTCGATACCGCCACCTTCGTGTTAGTGGGTAGTAACGCGACACCCAGAAGTGGTGATGTTGCTCCAGGTTTATAACCAGCTTGTCTACACAATAGTAGACACTTCGATACCGCCACCTTCGTGTTAATGGGTAGTAACGCGACACCCAGAAGTGGTGATGTTGCTCCAGGTTTATAACCAGCCTGTCTACACAATAGTAGACACTTCGATACCGCCACCTTCGTGTTAGTGGGTAGTAACGCGACACCCAGAAGTGGTGATGTTGCTCCAGGTTTATAACCAGCCTGTCTACACAATAGTAGACACTTCGATACCGCCACCTTCGTGTTAATGGGTAGTAACGCGATACCCAGAAGTGGTGATGTTGCTCCAGGTTTATAACCAGCCTGTCTACACAATAGTAGACACTTCGATACCGCCACCTTCGTGTTAGTGGGTAGTAACGCGACACCCAGAAGTGGTGATGTTGCTCCAGGTTTATAACCAGCCTGTCTACACAATAGTAGACACTTCGATACCGCCACCTTCGTGTTAATGGGTAGTAACGCGACACCCAGAAGTGGTGATGTTGCTCCAGGTTTATAACCAGCCTGTCTACACAATAGTAGACACTTCGATACCGCCACCTTCGTGTTAATGGGTAGTAACGCGACACCCAGAAGTGGTGATGTTGCTCCAGGTTTATAACCAGCCTGTCTACACAATAGTAGACACTTCGATACCGCCACCTTCGTGTTAATGGGTAGTAACGCGACACCCAGAAGTGGTGATGTTGCTCCAGGTTTATAACCAGCCTGTCTACACAATAGTAGACACTTCGATACCGCCACCTTCGTGTTTATGGGTAGTAACGCGACACCCAGAAGTGGTGATGTTGCTCCAGGTTTATAACCAGCCTGTTCACTATTTGGTCACACCAGTTACTTCCGAATTTAACAACAAGGGCATCATAACGCTCAAACAACAGTTTAACTAACGCATTCCAAACTGTCCCTTCTTCACCATTTTGTTATGTGTGTGTTTCAGTACACTACTTTCACCTGATCGCGACATAAAGTTTAATTAAAGCATTCAAAACTGTCCCTTCTTCACCATTTTGTTATGTGTGTGTTTCACTACACTACTCTGACCTGATCGCACATAAACACGCCCGTTGCTTCGTTATAGTAAGCAATGGTCTGCATGGACATGGTAACACTAGTCAGCATTTTCAAACTTTTTGTCAGATTATTTCTTAAAAGTAGATGTTCTTGGATCAAGTTTTTATGCTGATTCCAGAAATAACTTCCGTTTTTTCTATCACATCAGGCTTTTACACAAAATAACAAGCAATGTTTTGACAATTTACTAAGGAGCGTAGAAAAGTATTTAAATACCATTTCACACAAGGTAAGTTTTTATTCACAGAACATTTTAAGAATACTCTCAAGAACTCCCTTAATATATTTTATGACTACATTTTAACAAAACAAGAATCCAAAGTGTTTCATTTAATTATTTTCAAACTTTCTCTTGTTTGACTTCCCTGCAGATCCTTGAAGATCCCTCCTCAACATCCAACAGTAGTCGGCCATCATAGTTTCATTCCATCTCCCCTGGTACCTCCTCTTCATTTCCTTAATATCTTGGTGAAAACGTTCACCTACTCTTCACTATAATGTCCCAGAAAGTAGTCCATATGTGAATGCAGAAAATGCACCTTTACACTCATGTTACAACCCACCTTCTTGAAATTTTCCAACATTGTTTCGACAATGGCCTTGTAATTAGGAACTTTGTTATTGCCTTAGACGTTTTCAGTAACTGATCGGAAGGCGGTCCATGCTTCTATTTCTCTCTCATTCATTGTCTTCTCAAAATCTTCATCCTTCATCAAATTCTTTATTTGAGGAACAACAAAAATTTCAGCCTTTAATTTGTCTTGTGTAATGAAGGGAAATTTCTTGGAAAGGTACTTGAAGCAGGGTCCATCCTCTGGTAGAGCCCTTACAAATTGCTTCATGAAGCCCAATTTTATGTGTAGTGGCGAAAGCAATATCTTTATATCTCTATATTTCTGAAGTGAAATTGTGAAAAAACTGTATACGTGATAGAAAAAAAGATTAAAATCAGTTCTGAAATCAGAATAAAAGGTGAGTCAGAATCACTTATTACTTTTCAGTCATCCGATATCATGCAGACTAGTGTAATAAATAGAAGCTTATTATCTAAGTTTTGTTTAAATAAAACGATTATTAAAATAGTGTCATTATTCACTGTATTTACTATGTGAAGTACCCAAAGGGTGATAATGCAGTAACGAACTATTTTTATTCGCTTGAACGATGGGCTGCGGTATTTGTTTACACCGGGACTCTTTCTTGTGCTGGACGAAGTATAGGGTATATTTCCTTTCCCGAAGCGTCCGTCCATCAGTGCCGTACGCCACGAAAAGGAATTCGCGGTAGTTGAGACACCACCCCAGAATTTGTCTGTCAACAAGGGAAAACCCAAGGTCAGAATGAGCAATTGACGGGTTTCGAACCAGAATGCGAGCCGAGAAGCCACCTCGCAAGGTTAGAACAAAGGTTTGTTACTGCTTCATTGCACACTTCTGCAGTATTGTATATAATGTTAATTGAAGAAATAAATATCACTTATATATTGTATACTAAGTAGCATCCGATTGTCGTTAGCTTCGCGCTTATTGATTTTACACACGTACTCCGTAAAATAACAATTTGAAAAATAAAAATTATACTTGCATGTATATTTTTGTGACTTTTTAAGTGTTTAAATCAGTATGGTCCTATAGTTTACGTCATGTTGGGAAAAAGAGAACTTTTCATTGACTTTCTCCCTTTATAATATCGGTATAGACAGTTTATGGAATTAATCCTTTACATCTTTTAGGCTTATCCTGGTAGTAGCCTTTCTGCATGCTTCTAACTTTTTCTTCAGGTTTGTTATTTCTTTATAGCTCATTTGCATATCTGTATCTAATCTTGCAATTTCCTGCAGGATGTCCGGAAATATTCATTTCTAAATTAACTTTTACAAAATAAGTATTAGTTTAAGGAAACCCATAGATGTTTGGCGTTACGTCGAAACCTTAATCTGTATGGAAAATGGTACCATGCAACAAGTTTGCCAACATACACAATCAGAAATCTAATGGTTCACTCATACCAAAGACTAAACCTTTCTCTATGTCTTTAAAATTTGTGTGTGTGTGTGAGTGCGCGCGTGCTTGTGTCTTATACCTAAAATCACACATACAGGTTCTTATAGAACTTGATATATAAAGTTGCAATAAACTAGATAAGTAAATCTGGCGTGTTACATTCACATGGCTTTCTCTAACCTCTAGGTTATATTACCAATTATTCTTACGAAAATTTATTTTTGTATCTCTACATTTTAATCCGAATAAACCTTTACAGAAACAGCTACATTACACATTTCGTTATAGATACAAAGAGAACAGCGACAGTCAAATGTTTAACAACTGGACGCTATATGCTGGCCTTAAAATTCAATACTGTTTCCATGACATCGCGAGAAACAACTGAAAATTAACAGGACTTTAAAAGAATGACCAAGTAATGAGCAATTTGATCCATTAATAATGAATACCTCGGAAATGGCTGATGCCACAAAAAGCTTCTTTCAAATAAATTGTGTATTTTAAAGAGTTCTAAACTTTTGTGAAATAATTATTGGCCTATCGCTTAACATTTACTAGTTATATAGGATTATACAAAATTCCTTCTGATTGAAGAGGGCTGCACAAGATAGTCCTAGAAATTTCAAGATTGTCATGTAAATATCTTTAAATATGGTATTTTAAACAAAATCGTCAGAGCCATTTTTCAGAAAATCAAAATTTTCGGAAAGGTCTCATGTAAAGGGTCGTTGGAGTCAGATTATTTTCTTAAATGTCTTAAATATGAGCTTAAATAGCAGGTTTGGTATCTATCCGACATTTACATTTTTTAAGTTTTTGTCTGCTCACAAACACACAGATAAACGCACCACGGACATGTTTCCAAAAATGCTTTATTTGGATTCAGAGGGGCTCCAAATATGTATTTTCGGTAAAATCTCGGTATTGATTTTTTAGGTGGAATGCAATACCTTCTCTACCGACTAGGTACGTGGTAGAGAAAGTGAAAATATGACGTGCTATATTCACATGCCTTTCTCTAACCAATCCTCTACTATTATTCTCACAACTCTCAAATTGTTCTCACACTTGCATTCACACATTTCTCTAAAAGAGGTTCTTTTTATACAACAACCTCAAAACATAAATTTCCAATAAAATCAACTAGATACCAGAATTTTGGTTGGAATTCATGCATCCTCCATGCATGTAGATTGTAGAAAACATAATAGGGTTTCAGGTATTGGCTTGTAAAAATATCGTAGATAGAGAAAGTAATGTGAATGTGACACATAAATTTCTTTAGAAATAATAGCGCGCGCGGTGTGTGTGAACGGAATAATTCCAAAGAAAAGTCAGTCAACCCGAAACTTTGTATTTAAATGAGCATCTTCCAAGTATTCGATCGCAGCGTTTTAAAGAAATTTCCCAAACTACACGTTGTGTAGAAAACTTTTCGTTATTTTAACCATTTTGATTACACTATCATATATTTTACTACAGGAATAAGGTGCATATTTTGAATATGTTATGAGTATTCTCTGAAATACTTTTCCTTTGGATTTAGTTTTGTATACATTTGTATAACTTGAAGGTCTTAAGATGTACAACAAAACTTACTTTATGAAAATAAGTTGAAGTCATCTAAATATGCAATTTGTGTCCAATATGCCTTTAGGTTTTCCTAAATATTAGCTCTTGTATGACTATATTTTACACGACTTTTTCCTTTTTCATACCCTTCGCAAGAACACGTTACTATGACCTTTGAATTTGTTCCGCTGTGATTTTGATAAACGGTTGAGATTGTTTCCGTACGGTGTATGTAACTATGACATTATTGTTCAATTTTAAATAATTTTTAACCAAAAACATGCAATAATGTAGTTATAGTGGATAATTTAATAAATGCTGGCTACATTAAAGGTATGTATGTGAAATTGTGATGGCTATAGAAAGCTATATGAGTGTTTCCGTCAGGTGCATTTACATCTGGAAATCTCCACAAGCTATCAGACATTTAAATAGGGAAGTAAAATCCTTTCCAGGATCGGAAGGAAACAGTAGCTTATTTTAGGAAAGTTGTTGTTTCTAAGGCTCCCCACATGGAATATGACACTCGCGGGATATCTTATTCCACCAAACAATGACTGTACCCATTTCTGAGGAGCAAGCACCATTGGGGGAATCCGTTGCCTCCGATGGGAGAGCAATGATGAGGATGGCGGTGGAATGAGGGGACCTACAGCTTTTACTGTGGACTCCGAACTACGATGTGCCTTGGGAATACTTCACATGAGCAAATCACGGGTGAAAACGAGGACACGGCTGACCTCCCAGAACTGGGAATCAAACCCCGGACTCTCAGTGTGAGATCCGGAAACGATACCACTGCGTTGCACCGGCGCTCTATTTTAGAAAATTTAAAAATTAATTTTAAAAACAAAAACAGAGAGGTTATTCTCAGGCAACTTTCCCACTTTCTTAATCCGTTCCTCTTTAATTCACAAATTATTTCTGTATACACCCTCACTGCAACGTTTTCTACATAAAACCAGAATTAATGGCAATTTTCTCACCTTTTCATCTTCCTCTGCATGATTCTTATGTAAGAAGTCCTCTTCAGCTGTCAGAGGTTCATGTACTTCTCTCTTTTTAATTATTTTGCTCACATCATTGTGTTCCTCATGTGTGGTTTTGGATTCCTTTGGATTTGGTTGTCCATATACAACGAAGTTACCTTGTGACCACGTGATGTTTGGTATAGTTTCTGTATGAGTAATACATAACATTACATTAACTTAATGATCAACATAAAAAATGTCATTTTAGGAAGACCATTAACTCACTAAATACCAATCAGAGCTTTACCAAAGCATCACATTATATCTCCAGGCGCACTAGCTTGTTATTGAATATTATTGCTTACTTATATCCTCCTGGGACGTTAAGATATCTTATGCATAAAGGGGCATATAGGAGAATTTATCATGGGAACACTGAACAAACAAACTATATTTAATGTACTCGAATTATGCTATTTAGGATAACATATGAGTTAAAAGTTAAGCATTTATTTAGTGTAAGTGTTAACCAACACTACCAACACCGGTATCAATGTCTTCATTACGTCCTTGACACATGCTTAAATACAATGAATCAGGCCTGGGATAGAAATTGTAATGATTACAAGATCCCCTGATGTTGATTTATGTTCTTACAGACATACAATCATATTAATAATGGAGGTCTTCTAAATGTGCTTCAGCGAGAGATGTACTCTTTAAAACTGTCACACTTTCTCCAGTAGAGTTGCTGAAGTTCGTCGTAATGCTTGCCAAGTGTTTCACCTATATCCCCGTCCGTCCAGAAGTAAGCCATAAGCACTGTTTCACTAATAATATCCACCTCAACCAGCTTTCAAAACCAGTATATTCCTTATTAAAACAACGAGGTAAGTCAGAAGCTTTAATTAGAATTTAACCGGAATCCATTTTGTTTATTAAATACCGTGTCCCTAAATATCATTCTTAGGAAAAATGAAGCTCAGGGAACAACATTTTAATTTAAAGCTTGTTTATTCAATAACAAACTAATGCACCATAAATTATTAATGATTACGATTGGACGACAATACATAGATAATAGAGAGTTCCTATTATTCCCAGAGGCTGACAGACGCAATACCACCCTAGTCATTGGCATCACTAGCTACAAACAGCAGTATTTGGCAGTTAACTCGTTACGTCACCCCTCAGGGTGGGCGACATGTGCTATGCTATCCTGTTCCTAGACGTTACCACCAACAAGTGCAGAGGAGGTAGTGTCTCACAATTTACTCGTTTCGTCACCCCTCAATGAGGGCGACTTGTGCTATGCTATCGTGTTCCTAGACGTACCACCGTCAAGTGTAGAGGAGGTAGTGTCTCACAGTTTACTCGCTACGTCACCCCTCAATAAGGGCGACTTGTACTATGCTATCCTGTTCCTAGACGGTACCACCGTCAAGTGTAGAAGAGGTAATATCTCGCAGTTTACTCGCTACGTCACCCCTCAATGAGGGCGACTTGTACTATGCTATCCTGTTCCTAGACGGTACCACCGTCAAGTGTAGAAGAGGGAATATCTCGCAGTTTACTCGCTACGTCACCCCTCAATGAGGGCGACTTGTACTATGCTATCCTGTTCCTAGACGGTACAACGTCAAGTGTAGAAGAGGGAATATCTCGCAGTTTACTCGCTACGTCTCCACTCAGAGAGGGCAACAAATGCTATGCTGTCCTGTTCCTAGACGCTACCGTCAACAAGTGCAGAGGAGGTAGTATCTTGCAATTTACCCATTACTTCACCCCTCAGAGAGGGCGACAAGTGCTATGCTATCCTGTTCCTAGACGTTACCACCAACAAGTGCAGAGGAGGTACTGTCTCGCAGTATACTCGTTACGTCACCCCTCATAGAGGACGACACACACACCTCTGCCCTATTTCTAGACTCAACCTCCAATAATCGGCAGGTTAAACCCATGTCCTGCCGGTCACTCGTTACGTCACCTCTCGGAGAGGGCGACACAACAGCTACCTCCTCCATATCCGAAACGCACGATGAGCTTCTACAAACTACGGGTGACATCTTCTAAGCCAAAACCTACCACAAACAAAGCTCTGAAAGAACGAAATACGTGAAGTGCTTTGGGAGCAGAGTTACTGAAATGACCTCCTAAGCCACTATAGAAACCTATCAACACCTTATCTATACTGGGTGGTGCTCGGGATTCTGCCCACAATATTCCAAGTGCTAACTACAAGTGCTAACTTCAGAATGAAGTAAAGAAATTCCTCACCTAAATTCTGCTCCGGCTGTTGATCAAATTTCTTCGTCCCGAACAATATTTGTAAAACCATCAGCATAGTACCGAAGTCAGATCCTGGGGTTGTCGGTGTAACCGGATAACCCGTTGTTGTGTTCAAGGGAACTGGATTCATATTCCCTCCTGTATACATCACTGGAAAAAAAAGATTATGATTATTGTGTGCATTTAAAGGTTATTGCGTTAAATCCAGAGATTTTACCTTACCTACGATTAAGGACCCATCGGACCCATTCCCCCCTTACACTCCCACACCCCACATATTTTCTTCCCCCATAAACCCCCATCTGCCCTCCATTTGTCCATCGTTCACTTTCGTTAACGTTTCATTCAATATTCCACCCCCTCATTCTCTCCTAATCTCACTGCGATTTAATTCTATCTTCCACTCTATCATTCTATCCTACTCTGAAATCTTCTCTCTATCTATCCCTATTATTGTATATGAAACGCGATTATTTAAAAGCCAGTAATAAAACTGATATTATTAATACAATGTTAAAAACATTAAAAGACCACTAAAATGCTTAACAGTACACAAGGTTATGTATCTTCCTTATGTTTGTTATGTGATAGCAACTATACTGTTTCTCATGGTAACTGGTTTATGTACATAAACTTGTGTCTCTTCCTTATGTTTGTTATGTGACAGGAACTATACTGTTTCTCATGGTAACTGGTTTATTCACATAAACTTTTGTATTTTCCTTATGTTTGTTATGTGACAGGAACTATACTGTTTCTCATGGTAACTGGTTTATTCACATAAACTTTTGTATTTTCCTTATGTTTGTTATGTGACAGGAACTATACTGTTTCTCATGGTAACTGGTTTATGTACATAAACTTGTGTATCTTCCTTATGTTTGTTATGTGATAGCAACTATACTGTTTCTCATTGTAAAGGTTTATGTACACAAACTTGTGTATCTTCCTTATGTTTTTATCCGATAGTAACTATACTGTTTCTCATGGTAACTGGTTTATGTACATAAACTTGCGTCTCTTCCTTATGTTTGTTATGTGATAGGAAATATACTGTTTCTCTTGGTAACTTGATTTTGTACACAAACTTGTGTCTCTGCCTTATGTTTGTTATGTGATAGGAACTGAACTGTTTCGCATTGTAACAGGTTTATGTACTCAAACTTGTGTCTCTGATGCTTGTTATGTGATAGAGACTCTACTATTTCTCATGGTAACTGGATTATGTAATTATACTTGTATCAGTTATGCTTGTTAGGTAATAAGAGCTATACTGTTCCCATGGTAGTTGGTTTACATGCACCAATAATTGCAAGGAAGTATTTATTTACATAATTGCAAAGGAAAGTGTGTTTTCCCCATAGAGTAACTTTTGTTACATTGTAATTTCATAAAGTTAACAATAAGAGAATTGTTAGGGTGTTTTACTTGCACCGTTGTGTTTGCACTACGTACTGTATTTTTACAGTATTTACAAAGAAAACGTTTTTTATAAATTTTCATTGAGAAATATCCTGAAATTTTTTGGACGAAATTTTTCATTTTGTGAACATTGCGATGTTCGTTTTCGGCCATTTAAATTGACATAGCAGGTGCCCGCAAAGGGTGAAGGGTGAAGTTTTAAAACCGGATTTTATCGTAATGTTCTTGTATTATTATTTTACAGGCTTACAATATTCCCAATTAAGCAGTTTCAGTTCAGTTTCTTTCAAATTTTCAGCATACGTTCTTTGAAAGTGGAGCGCTATAGTGTTTTTATTTATATCAATTGCGGTTTTGATTCTGATTTGTAATAATGCAGTAGATGATTGATTTTTGAGACTAGAATTTTTCCAGAATTGTGTTCAATTTTAAACAAATTTGAGCTTTAATTGTAATTATAGGGATTATACGCAAAATTTAATAGTATAAAATTGTCATCTTGTGGGACATTTCATATATGACTAAGTTAACATTTTGAGATTTTCTTCTTGGAAGACTATGGAAACTGTTAAAGCCACAACTGGCTATTTAATCGCTCCATTACAACTTAGATTGAGCACTGCATCGAACCTTAAACTCCATTTTTCTCAATTCCTCCTTTGCAAGATTTTTTACTATAAAAACACTTTTTGGACCAGAGTTTATAATTTATTAGCTTGAAATTTTCAGGTTACCTTAAGTACTTGGATTTAAGAACAGTTGTTGTCTAATTTAAAGATACTAAATAACTGAGATCAGATTAATTACATTCCTTTACTTACATGTAAAGCCTGAAAAACGCAACAGTACACATACTTTTTTTCGTTTAAATTAATTAAAATAAAGAAATGCTAAAAACAATTTGTTTAAGTTTGTGTACTAAGATGAAATTAAACATTTGGGAGCGAGATTAAACCATAGAGTCCAAGGAGTATTTGATATGGGCACATCCAAAGTGATCCATTATGAGTGTAAAGGTAATATGTTAACAACGGTGGGGCATAGCTCGTTGAAGTGATGGTTAATTGCTGTAGTAATAGCTTCCCGTTACTTGTTGCTAACATTTCTAGCTTTTGAATTATTGAAAAAATCTTCATTAAAATTAACTGGCAGCATATAGAGCTTCTATTAATCAGAGAAGAATAGTTACAGTTTAAATTTCACATTTTTTACTATTACCAGTTATCCTAATTACTTATTATAATTATACATGTTTATAATTTTAATGATCTTCCTCAATTAATGTTGATATGTTAGCTATTTCATACTTGTACAACCTACTGAAAACACTTTTAGAATTAATTTGAATCACTAATCCTTTTTGTGCGGCCAGTTGCCTTTAAATTAAAAATCTTTATTATAAGAATTCTAAATAGAAAGTATTTTAGCGCATTTAATGTTTTGTAGAAAAGTATATATTAACATTTTATAAAAGTTGGTGGTTGTCATTAAAAAGCAGGTATATAGATACATAAAGAAAAAATATCATGCAATTCTGTCAAATAGTTTTGAAATGAAAAGCTTTTATGTGAAGAAAACGAATAATTGGGAAAACAAGCATTAAAAATGTGTTCATGGATAGCAATATATGTGATTTAGGGAGATCATGATCTAAAACTGTCCAAATATTCCAGCTACTTCTCAAGATATAAACGCCCAATACCACATTCAGCACATAACAATAACTAATTAATACAGGCAATGAAACTGCCTATAACCACTAGTATTTATAAACTCAGAGTCAGATATTATGATAGTGTTCTTTGAGAGCCAGAATGTATTGTTGTACCTGATGCACCAGGCTTAGAGAGGCTAGGAAACAAGATGCCACGTTATTATTACTGTTATTCGAAGCAATAAGTTTCTTTTCTATAGTTTAATGTGCTGATTACCGGCAAATAGACCTTCATTTGTCCACGAACAAGAAGCTCTCCCTGTTAGGCAAGAAATTGGGAAAAATTACACACTTATTAAAACCAGCAACTTCGAAACAAAACAAAAACATGAGTGAGGTAATTCAGACAAATGGATGGAAAATTTAAAGTTAATTACTTGGTCATTATTTAAAGTCTTTTCAGCATTTTGTTGTTTCTTGCACTGATATGGAAACAGTATGGAACGTTAAGACCAGTTTATATGCGTTCAGTTGTTAAACATTTGACTATCGCTGTTCTCTTTGTATCTATAACGAAATGTATAATGTAGCTATTTCTGCAAGGGTTCATTTGGGTTAAAATGAAGTAGAAAAATAAGCTTTAGCAAAAGTAGTTTGTATGCCCACTAATATAAATGATACAGGGTAGCGAAAGTCATGTGAATGTATCACATCTGATTTTTGTTCAAGTTCTCCTTTAAATAAAAGTAATGCACTTAAATCAAGGGGCTAGCCTCTAGTTCCTGAAGTCGCGGGTTCAAACCGGGCCGAGGGCGATGGATGCTTTTCGGGCGTAAAAATCCTTCACGTGGCCTTCGGAAGGGAAGCAAAGCCGGTAGTCCCGTGTCATATATTTACGGCACGTAAAAGGACCTCAAGCCTAATAAGGAGGCTTCTCACAAAATTTCCGGTTTTCACGCCTAATACAGAATACGACGCTAAAAACCATACTAGGTAGTGTCAATAAGTAAACTCAGTTTAATTTATTTAAATCAGTGGATTACTTTTTCTGCAATTTTACGAATTGAAATTATAAGGTGCTTTATAACCAATGACCATTAGATAGAATAGCGCTTTTCAGTGGTGAAAGAATTATCAACGTCAGTTGATTGGTTTTTGAGATCACCCTACACACAAATGCCCTCACCATTCAATTGTTTCTCGCGATGTCGTGGAAAGAGTAAGACATTTCAAGGTCGCATATTTTGACCCGCGTTTTAAACATTTGACTCACTTTAGCCTCCTCGTACCTACAACGAGATGAGCAATCAAATAAGTTTTGTAAACTTTTAAAGCGAGGGAGACAGAAAAATTAGGTTTTGAAGGAATAGTTTGTGGAAGCTATATAAAACAGTGCCTAGAGATAATCAGGTAAATGTAACCTTAAGACGATTTGCACTATAAGTATGCACACTAGAATAAAATATTGTCTGACCACGTTTATAATAATTTACCACAAATTCAAAGGAAAGTATATTAATGAAAGCTACCGAATAACTTGTTCTTCAAAGGTTTATAAAGATGCTGTACGTACCAGAGTGTTATTCGTCTTGTTTGTTGTGAAGCCGCCGAGTTTCTGCCAAGCAGTATCCTTAGTATCTGCTCTATTTATACCAGCCTCAGTGTTTGTAGTGAGTGGATAGTCATTTGTCTAATGTGTGTTTCTCTTGTCACCAATAGCAAAACAGATACCGTTCGGGTGATTAACGCCGATAAATCTCAGCTCAAACCAATCTCGGTAATTCTGTCTACGCGAGAGTAACATCAAGCTGGTTATATCAGCTGCTTTAGGGCAACATCAGTATTGTTATACACATTTGCCTTTTGTAATGATTATTTTTAATAATATCTTTATCTGAGGTGAACCTTCTTATGATTGCGATATATTGCCATCGCAAGAATAGCATCAAGCTGGTTATTTCAGGCAAAACTTTGTTGCTTTAAGGCAACATCAGTATTTTTATACACATCTGCGTCTTGTGATGATACTCTTTTATTATTATCTTTATTTGAGGTGAACTTTCTTATGATTGCGATATATTGCTAATGAGTAAATGACTAAACTTGTTTAAACAACTTTTGCTTATTATTGCTTTTACTACATTAATATTAAGGTCATATTTACTTTTGCTAGTATGGGCTAAGAAAACTTTTGGATCATTTTCATTGTTTATTTTTTATTTTTAAGGGGGATGACGTCTTTAACCGGATAGGACATATCGGAGGTTGAATGACTGAAATAAGTAAAATGATGTCCAAATGACGCCCATGGACCTTAAAGTTATCCAATTCCATCTTTTCGGGGCAAGAGGAAAAGGCTTATCCTTATTTACTTCTGTCACAATCTAAATGGATATGCATTATTTAATAATGGACGGTATTGGCCATCAGAGAGAAACCTGTTTCTGATATTAGGATTAAATAAATAACTAATTATTTAACGGCTCTGGATGAGCATTTCAAAAACCTGTGTTTCCCTCCAGGTGGTTCTGTAATATTCATAGCAAGTGGAACTGTTTAACACCAGCGCAAAATACTTATTATCTTCATCGCCTCAGGTTTCACAAATAATTCATGTCTTCCGAACACATAAGTAAACACAATTCAAGAGGATTCATTCATACAGCATCTCCTGCTACAAACAGTTTTATTACGCACATTGTTAAGTACAAGAACGACAGATGAGCTGAAGTGACAGTCAAATCTGGTTGGTTGAGTCATAGAGGTGCTAGCCGTCTCACTTACGTGATGTCTTCTTCCTGCACTTCTACGTAGATGGGGACTCGCTCCAGTACTTAACGAAGTATATAAGTTATACCCATTTATATGTTCCTGGACCAATAAGCATAGTCTGCTGTGTATATGTTCACTCGACATAGATCCAGCTGGTCCTGGAGAACAATCTGCTGTAACTTTGTGAGATGTATATGTTCAGACGATATAGATGTTCCTGGTCCATGAGTACAACCTTCTGCAACTTTGTGAGATGTATATGTTCAGACAATATAGATGCTCCTGGTCCATGAGGACAACCTGCTGTAACTTTGTGAGATGTATATGTTCAGACGATATAGATTCTCCTGGTCCATGAGGACAACCTGCTGTAACTTTGTCAGATGTATATGTTCAGACGATATAGATGCTCCTGGTTCATGAGGACAACCTGCTGTAACTTTGTGAGGTGTATATGTTCAGACGATATAGATGCTCCTGGTTCATGAGGACAACCTGCTGTAACTTTGTGAGATGTATATGTTCAGACGATATAGATGGTCCTGGTTCATGAGGACAACCTGCTGTAACTTTGTGAGGTGTATATGTTCAGACGATATACATGCTCCTGGTTCATGAGGACAACCTGCTGTAACTTTGTGAGATGTAGATGTTCAGACGATATAGATGCTCCTGGTTCATGAGGACAACCTGCTGTAACTTTGTGAGGTGTATATGTTCAGACGATATAGATGCTCCTGGTTCATGAGGACAAGCTGCTATAACTTTGTGAGATGTATATGTTCAGACGATATAGATGCTCCTGGTTCATGAGGACAACCTGCTGTAACTTTGTGAGATGTATAAGTTCAGACGATATAGATGCTCCTAGTTCATGAGGACAACCTGCTGTAACTTTGTGAGGTGGAGATGTTCAGACGATATAGATGCTCCTGGTTCATGAGGACAACCTGCTATAACTTTGTGAGATGTATATGTTCAGACGACATAGATGCTCCTGGTTCATGAGGACAACCTGCTATAACTTTGTGAGATGTATATGTTCAGACGACATAGATGCTCCTGGTTCATGAGGACAACCTGCTTTAACTTTGTGAGATGTATATGTTCAGATGACATAGATGCTCCTGGTTCATAAGGACACCCTGCTATAACTTTGTGAGATGTATGTGTTCAGACGACATAGATGCTCCTGGTTCATGAGGACAACCTGCTGTAACTTTGTCAGATGTATATGTTCAGACGATATAGATGCTCCTGGTCCATGAGGACAAACTGCTGTAACTTTGTGAGATGTATATGTTCAGACGATATAGATGCTCCTGGTCCATGAGGACAACCTGCTGTAACTTTGTCAGATGTATATGTTCAGACGATATAGATGCTCCTGGTCCATGAGGACAAACTGCTGTAACTTTGTCAGATGTATATGTTCAGACGATATAGATGCTCCTGGTCCATGAGGACAAACTGCTGTAACTTTGTCAGATGTATATGTTCAGACGATATAGATGCTCCTGGTCCATGAGGACAAACTGCTGTAACTTTGTCAGATGTATATGTTCAGACGATATAGATGCTCCTGGTCCATGAGGACAAACTGCTGTAACTTTGTCAGATGTATATGTTCAGACGATATAGATGCTCCTGGTTCATGAGGACAACCTGCTGTAACTTTGTGAGATGTATATGTTCAGACGATATAGATGCTCCTGGTTCATGAGGACAACCTGCTGTAACTTTGTGAGGTGTATATGTTCAGACGATATAGATGCTCCTGGTTCATGAGGACAACCTGCTGTAACTTTGTGAGATGTAGATGTTCAGACGATATAGATGTTCCTGGTTCATGAGGACAACCTGCTGTAACTTTGTGAGGTGTAGATGTTCAGACGATATAGATGCTCCTGGTTCATGAGGACAACCTGCTATAACTTTGTGAGATGTATATGTTCAGATGACATAGATGCACCTGGTTCATGAGGACAACGTGCTATAACTTTGTGAGGTGTATATGTTCAGACGACATAGATGCTCCTGGTTCATGAGGGCAACCTGCTATAACTTTGTCAGATGTATATGTTCAGACGATATAGATGCTCCTGGTCCATGATGATAACCTGCTGTAACTTTGTCAGATGTATATGTTCAGACGATATAGATGCTCCTGGTCCATGAGGATAACCTGCTGTAACTTTGTCAGATGTATATTTTCAGACGATATAGATGCTCCTGGTCCATGAGGATAACCTGCTGTAACTTTGTGAGATGTATATGTTCAGACGATATAGATTCTCCTGGTCCATGAGGACAACCTGTTATAACTTTGTCAGATGTATATGTTCAGACGATATAGATGCTCCTGGTCCATGAGGACAACCTACTGTAATTTTGTCAGATGTATATGTTCAGACGATATAGATTCTCCTGGTCCATGAGGACAAGCTGCTATAACTTTGTCAGATGTATATGTTCAGACGATATAGATGCTCCTGGCCCATGCGGATAACCTGGTGTAACTTTATCAGATGTATATGTTCAGACGATATAGATGCTCCTGGTCCATGAGGACAACCGTCTGTAATTTTGTCAGATTTATATGTTCAGACGATGTAGATTCTCCTGGTCCATGAGGACAACCTTCTATAACTTTGTCAGATGTATATGTTCAGACGATATAGATGCTCCTGGTCCATGAGGATAACCTGCTGTAACTTTGTCAGATGTATATGTTCAGACGACATAGATGCTCCTGGTCCATAAGGACAACCTGCTGTAACTTTGTGAGATGTATATGTTCAGACGATATAGATTCTCCTGTTCCATGAGGACAAGCAGCTATAACTTTGTCAGATGTATATGTTCAGACGATATAGATGCTGCTGGTCCATGAGGATAACCTGCTGTAACTTCGTCAGATGTATATGTTCAGACGATATAGATGCTCCTGGTCCATGAGGACAACCTGCTATAACTTTGTGAGATGTAGATGTTCAGACGATATAGATGCTCCTGGTCCATGACGATAACCTGCTGTAACTTTGTCAGGTGTATATGTTCAGACGATATAGATTCTCCTGGTCCATGAGGACAACCTGCTATAACTTTGTCAGATGTATATGTTCAGACGATATAGATTCTCCTGGTCCATGAGGACAACCTGCTATAACTTTGTCAGATGTATATGTTCAGACGATACAGATGCTCCTGGTTCATGAGGATAACCTGCTGTAACTTTGTCAGATGTATATGTTCAGACGATATAGATGCTCCTGGTCCATGAGGACAACCTGCTGTAACTTTGTGAGATGTAGATGTTCAGACGATATAGATGCTCCTGGTTCATGAGGACTACGTGCTGTAACTTAGTGAGATGTATATGTTCAGACGATATAGATGCTCCTTGTCCATGAGGACTACGTGCTGTAATTTTGTCAGATGTATATGTTCAGACGATATAGATGCTCCTGGTCCATGAGAACTACGTGCTGTAACTTTGTGAGATGTAGATGTTCAGACGATATAGATGCTCCTTGTCCATGAGGACTACGTGCTGTAATTTTGTCAGATGTATATGTTCAGACGATATAGATGCTCCTTGTCCATGAGGTCTACCTGCTGTAATTTTGTCAGATGTATATGTTCAGACGATATAGATGATCCCTGTCCATGAGAACTACGTGCTGTAACTTTGTGAGATGTAGATGTTCAGACGATATAGATGCTCCTTGTCCATGAGGACTACGTGCTGTAGTTTTGTCAGATGTATATGTTCAGACGATATAGATGCTCCTTGTCCATGAGGACTACGTGCTGTAATTTTGTCAGATGTATATGTTCAGACGATATAGATGCTCCTTGTCCATGAGGTCTACCTGCTGTAATTTTGTCAGATGTATATGTTCAGACGATATAGATGATCCTTGTCCATGAGAACCACGTGCTGTAATTTTGTCAGATGTATATGTTCAGACGATATAGATGCTCCTTGTCCATGAGGACTACGTGCTGTAATTTTGTCAGATGTATATGTTCAGACGATATAGATGCTTCTTGTCCATGAGGACTACGTGCTGTAATTTTGTCAGATGTTAATGTTCAGACGATATAGATGCTCCTGGTTCATGAGGACTACCTGCTGTAACTTTGTCAGATGTATATGTTCAGACGATATAGATGCTCCTGGTCCATGAGGACTACCTGCTGTAACTTTGTCAGATGTATATGTTCAGACAATATAGATGCTCCTGGTCCATGAGGACTACCTGCTGTAACTTTGTCAGATGTATTGTTATTCACCGGGGTGGGGCCAAAAGGTGTGCAGCTAAAATTTTAAATTTAGTTACCCCGGCATAATTATCGAGGCACGTAGCTACAGAGGCAAGCGA
This sequence comes from Deroplatys truncata, assembly GCA_030765065.1. NCBI lineage: Eukaryota > Metazoa > Arthropoda > Insecta > Mantodea > Mantidae > Deroplatys > Deroplatys truncata. The sequence continues at coordinate 17,225,551 of CM060986.1, read as the reverse complement.
AAGATACTAAGAACTTGCTGCACTAAACTGAAAGTGCGTGTGGAATATTTATAAATAATTACATTTGTATTCACATTTTGCTCAGGTTTATTATAAGGTAAGATGCCCTACAGTATACACGAAAGGATACATATACAACGCTGGGGTAGCTGCCCCAGGCACACACATGGCAACACACACTTACGCGCATGCTAACACACACGACCCTCTGGCTACAACTGACGTCAAGTCAAGCCAAGCCACGCCACCACACACAAAGAGAGCTAATCCCTCGAATTGCCTTCACCCCCAACTACGAAGATGGAATTGCCGCGCCGGACAAGAACTTAACACACAAACACAACAATTAGCTCAACAATATTATACAAAGCAATAATGTGTCCGACGCAACAATACACACACACGCTACATTTCCCCCCAATCACAACATTGAGGCGTCCCCGCCGAAAAAACAAGAAATGAATAACACAACGAAAATATAAGCTTACTATAGGGAACATACAAAGAATACAAATATAAAGCCATGATGAATCCTCACATAGAAAATGATTCTGTTTGACAATAAAGTATTCCAGGAAACCCCCCCCCCTCAGCTCGTAGCTCCGCTTCTATATGTGTACATTGTATCACAACATACTGTTTGAGAATGGAGCAACACTGCTTTGTCCGGTAACTGTTCCCGCCATTGAACCACATCCGCCGAAGAAAAGATGGAATAACCTAGAACGGGTGACTATGCCATTCAATCAACAGAGCACCACAAATGAATTTGCTGGTACACTGTAGAAATAAGTCTCTGGCCGACGGGCTCCGCCGCCACAGACAACCCAAGGGGAAAACACCCTACCATGATGAGAGGGTCGAAGATGAAGTGCAGCTGGAAACCTGTGCGGGTACGGCCGTGGAAGTACCACCATTCTCCTGCTGGTCTGGGGCTGTCCTCTTCTATGGAGAGGAATGTTCCCTTGGGCTACCCACAGATTGAAACAAGATTTGGGGAAAGCATCAGGGTCACAATATACAAGAAAATATACACAAAATATTACAAAAAGAAGGCAGGGAATACACAAGACTAATAAAACTTAAATCTAGAGCATGGCCTTGCAAAAAAAAAAAAAAAAATAAAAAAAAAATACATTGATTGAGCACTCAATTTTTGGATATCACTAACAACTATTCATGAATACATTTAAAGTAAGGGACCCACTTAAAATTTAATGAAAATTTTTTTCAGTGTTTTAACATGACAATAACATTTAGAGCTTTTGATGCTTTACAATGAAATCTGACCATAGAAATGGTGTTACTGTAAGATTAATATAGGGTCTGTCAACAAAAATGCCTATCTTTGAAATTAAATAAAACAAGTTCTATAAATGATAAAGGGATATTTCTTTTTTTATTTTGGAACACAATTAATGTCATTACGTGTGGAAGTGACATTAGTTAAGTCACCGCCGCGACTTCGTTGGGTTGCGCGTATACGGTTTACCCAATTCTCAATGACAGAAGAACGTAAATTAGGTCGAACTTCACGAATAATACGCGTGATTTTATTCATAAGATCATTTACTGTTTCTGGCTTGTTGACATAAACTCGAGATTTAACATAACCCCACAAGAAGTAATCCAACGGCGTTAAATCACATGACCTCGGGGGTCAGTTAACATCACCACCAACGGAAATGATGAAACCTCTGAACTTCTTCTTCAAAAGATCGATTATTTTGAGAGCAGTATGACATGTAGCACCATCTTGCTGGAAGCAGATGTTTCTGAGATCCATACCATTCAATTGAGGCCAACAATAGTCCCTTATAAGAGCCCAGTATCTTCCACCATTGTCAGTTAGGGTTTCTCCATCTTAATTTTGGAAAAATATATGGATTAATGATTCCACCATACCAAAATTCACTCCACACAGTAACCTTTTGGGAACGAAGTGGTCGTTCTTGAATCTTTATTGGATTGTGATTGCTCCAATAGCGGAAATTTTGTTTGTTAACACAATCATCCATCCAAAAGTGAGCTTCGTCGCTGAAGATGATTTTTCGACAAAAATCCGAATCAGCTTCCAATTGCTCCATAGCCCAGTCAGCAAATGCACGGCACAATCTATGGTCGTTGGGTTTTAGTTATTGAGTAAACACCATTTTGTAAGCGTGAAACTTCAATTCCAGATGCAGAATTCGCCAAGTTGTGGTCGACGAGAGCCCCAATTCTTGCGCTCGACGAGCAATTGATTTGTTTCCGTTCTCGCGTACACTCTCACGAACGGCGCCTATGTTTTCGTTGGAGCGCTTACATCGATTACTTACAGGCGTTCTTTGATCGCTGACAGAACCACTTCTTTCAAATTTATCGATCAAACGCCGAATCGTTCTCTCGCAGGGACGATTATACACACCGTAAACTTCACGCAATACACGGAAGGTTTGGCGAACAGGTGATCCATTTTGATAATAAATTTTCACAATTTCTTCGCGTTGCTGAATGCTGTAACGTTCCATGGCTATTTGTCAATAACAACTGTAACCACATGATAAAATGACTGCTGTAACTCAATAACACGGGCAGCTATCACATGTTAAAGATAGGACACTCTTGTTGAAAGTCCCTTTACAAGTAAGAACCAAAACACATTGAAACATTAATACTAAGAATTTGAAAGTATCGTCCTCAGAGGAAAAAAAAGGTTTGTTAGTTCAATCTACTACAGACATACTAACTAAAGGATCAAATATAGGCAGAGGGAACTATCATCAACTATGCTAAGGATCTGCTCCCCAAGGAACGCTCTATGCGCAGTTCGCAAGCGGCTGGTTCCAACTTTTTACTTTCTCTACTACGTATAGTAAGTAGGGGAAGTATTGTATTCCACCCAAAAATTCCATACCGAGATTCCACCGGAAATACATGTTTTGAGACCCCTGAACCCAAAGAAAAAGCATTTTTGGAAACATTTCCGTGTGTGTGTCTGTGAACAGCATAACTCAGAAACGAAGCGTCGCATAAACACCAAACTTGGTATTTAGGTTCAGTATCTTCCAGAGACTCGACACGAAGGTTTCCAATAAAATCACCCCACACCGTTTTACCCTTTACATGAAACACCTTTCGAAAATTTTAATTCTTTCAAAAATGGCTCTAACGTTTTTGATTAAAATATCATATGTTTAAGATATTTTTATGACAAATAAAATGTAAATCTTGAATTTTCTGGGAAGTCTTCAAAAGTGTTCTTCATTGTGAACGACTTTTGCATAACTGGTAAACCATAAGAGGTAAACAAAATTTTAGTACACAAAAAATATAGATCGCGTTAAAATACACAATTTATGTCATATACATTTTTTTGTTGAGTGAATCATTTTCGAGATGTTGCTTGTTATTCTCTTAAATTTTCCAATACTTATACTTTTTCTCAAATTCGTTATTCATTTTTTTGGTCCTGGACATACAAAGAGAATGAAATACTTCACATAGCAACCAGCTCTTAAAACATTTGACTATCGCTTATAACCTACCATATTCCCCTTGCAACTACAAGAAAATTAGCAATAAGATTAACATCTCGATTAACATGAAGCATACAGATAATAAGCGTTTGTAAAAGTACGTTGTACAAGAGTGGAGAAAATCATGTGAGTGTTACACATCAGATTTGTCGTTTTGGTTTCACAGATACGTATATCTCCTTATATTCTGTCGGTTGGATTGTGGACCAAGGCCCAGTCAAGAGATTCTGAAAAACACATTCATAAAACAGATACAAACAAAATGAACAAAATGAAAATAGTTAGAACTGACAAAAAGAAAGACATTGTTGCACGTAAATATTATGACTGAAGAAGGTGTTGTTTACGTAGGAGTTACTGTTGTTGGAGTTAGTCACACGCTTGGGAAGCTAATTTGAAGTAGAATATTTTTGTTGTAGGAGTTTGCAGCACGCTTTAGGCGTCAATTTGAAGTAGATTGTTTGTTACGTAATATGCTGCTACGTATGCAAAGCTGATTTGAAGATGTATTTTATTTTTTGTTACGCTCCAAGTTTAAAAAAAATTATATTAACTTTGTTATTAAACTGCTTCTATAGATAGTATTTATGTTTGTTTTTGCCTCGGCTGCTTCAGTATTACTTTAGAGACACGTTTCTCTTAATCAGGGCGTGGTGCGACAAGAATGTAGGCTTACACAGATTTTAAGTTTAAATTGACTTCTTTTTATTAATCCTTGACCAAATTAAATAGCACTACACTGATATCAAGAGCTGTGAGATTCTTTTATTTAATACTTGCACTTTGCTAACGCGTATACTTAATTTTCGTTTCACACGAATACGTTATATTTCTTTAGAGAACACATCTTCCATCCGGTTGCTATCTAGGTCTGCAGGCAACTGAACATATTTCAACCGTCCAAACTCGTAAGCTTCTGTATTTCAACTCTCTGATTGGGCAATCCTAGTCCAATAGATTACCTGCATTTTACTTAAGCTTTTTCTGGCTGTTGATTGGCTAATTTTAAACTGATCCAAAAATTTACATTAACGTTGCTCTAATAATGACTAGTAGTATTCAAACTCTCAAACTCATTATTGCCTCAAAGTTACCTCATTGTTATCTCATTGTTACCAACTTGAAACTTATTTTTCTCACAGCTCTTACAGTATTAAATTACGTAATGCATTTACATAACATTATTAAACATGTTTACAATAATATAAGCACTTGATTGTTACATACACTTTTTGGAAATTATTACATACATACTGCTTCAAGGCGGGCTGTTATTGAATTTACATATTATATAATGTAACTGAAATTATTCAAGTGTTAAAAATACTGCCTCATGATACATAATGGATTTCACGACCTGCAGATTTTGGAAACATGTACTCACGCAGATAAATATGTAGTGACGGGCATAACATTGCTGCTGGGTAGAAGCAAGATTCAACGACCGTTTCCCTCTTTCCATGCAGGAAACACAAAAAACGGAATTAATTGTTCTTTCACGCAAGCCGTGTGTTGGAGAGGGTTGGAAAGGTAGAATCAGATGACTGAAAAATTCAATGCCATAACCGGGATTTGAACCACGGATTTCCCGGTCTCCTTTCCAAAAAAAAAACATCTATAACAACTGTAATCAAACTCAAACAGACATTACTGTGAACATACAGCAACGAACACGCCTTGCTAAGTACACAACTACTCTTCAGCAAGAACATGACACATAAAACAAAAAAATCACCACCCTACAATCATAAAACACTCAAAAGACCCTCACAAACCTGTAAAGAATCATATTAAAGAATATTGGTAAGCACGTGTTAATTTATCACTCAAAACAAAATGTAGTTATTACAACAAAATACATAGAAAAAATGAGCAACAAAAAAAATATTGGAAAGGTAGAATCAGATGACTGAAAAATTCAATGCCATAGCCGGGATTTGAACCACGGATCTCCCGGTCTCCGTCCGGTTGCTCTAACCACTGAGCTACCATGGCAACATGCCGACACGACATTAAATTCTCCAGCTGATTCGCATTTTTCCCGGTAAGCTGGAGAATTTAATGTCGTGTCGGCATGTTGCCATGGTAGCTCAGTGGTTAGAGCAACCGGACGGAGACCGGGAGATCCGTGGTTCAAATCCCGGCTATGGCATTGAATTTTTCAGTCATCTGATTCTACCTTTCCAACCCTGTCCAACACACGGCTTGTGTGAAAGAACAATTAAATCCAAAAAAAATATTGTCTCTAATAAAGATAGAGAGCAATTAACAGTTTTGTTTAACTGGAACACGTGCTGCGAACAAATTGTTGCTGTGCGCCCTGGTTTGCCACACCTAGAGTCATACTTGGATTAGCCTGATTACATAAAACAGTAAATCATAAACGTAGTGCGAAACAGTTTCAGAATCTAATTGAATTCTTCTAACAATTCATCTTGGTAAGCAACCTGAAAAGCTGTAATAAAAATGGATTTTAAAAGAGCCCAATCATGAGAGGGATCCCTGTGACAAAATGTTTGAAACCATTGTATAGCAGTATCATTAAGGTAAAAAGGCAAATGCTTCTCTTTTTGCAAATCTGACCAGTTGTTAACATAAGCTACTCTTTCAAAAGTATTAACAAAATCAGAAGGATTATCTACTGCAGCATTGAAGAAATGAGGTTCGACAGAGGGTCGACTAGAAGACACAGTACTCTGAACAACTGCTTGTACAGGTGTAATTAAATCATTATTGGAGGCCAACAGAGTGGATGACCCAGCACCAGTAGAAGGCGTAGGAGGGTGTTCTTCCAAAGGCATGTTTGAACGTTCTCTGTTATTTCTCCTTGGCATGGTGAAACTATATAGTGCAGCATTAACAGAGAAAGATAGGCATGCAATTAAACAGTAGCTGATGAGTGTGCATACACCATGTAAAAATATTATTGTATCAGAAACAAAAGTATGTATGAGCAAAATGCATAGATATCAAGAGAGGTAGTGTTTGCATTTATAACACAACATAGTTAAAAGAATCTAATGTGTTACACTCACATGACTTTCTCTACTCTTGTACATACTATTTTTACAGACTCTTATTCTCCATCTACTTCATGTTAATCGAGATAAACATTTGCAGAAACGAACTTTTGACATGCAAAGAGAATTACATTTTACACATAGCGACCAGTTCTAAAAATATTTGACTATCGCTTAAGGCGTACTGTTCCCCTTGTTTTGTATTTGCAAGGGCAATATAGAAATACAGTAGCCTTTAAGTATAGACATATCTCTTAATAGCTGGTTGCTAGGTGCAGCACCATTCCCTTTGCCACAGATTAAAACTCTTTGCATATCCAAAACAAAAAAATGAATAATGAATTCTCATTTGAGAAAAAAAGTATTGAAAAATTTAAGGGAATAACAAGCAATATCTCGAAAATGGTTCACTCAACAAAAAAGTATGACATTTTAACGCCATCTACATTTTTTGAGTAGTAAAATTTCGTCTCTTATGGTTTACCAGTTATTTAAACGTCGTTCACAATGAAGAATACTTTTGGAGACATTCTCGAAAGTTCAAAATATACATTTTATCTGTTATGAAAATATCTTAAACCTATGATATTTTAATCAAAATCGTTAGAGCCATTTTTGAGAAAATTAAAATTTTGGAAAAAATGTTCCATGTAAAGGGTAATCTGGGATGGGGGAATTTTCTTGAAAACCTTCGTGTCGCATCTCTGGAAGACACTGAACCTAAATACCAAGTTTGGTGTTTATCCGACTGTTTGTTTCTGAGTTATGCTGTTCACAGTCACACACACGAATATGTTTCCAAAAATGCTTTTTTTTTGGATTCAGGGGGCCTCAAAACATATATTTCCGGTGAAATCTGGGCATCGAATTTTTGGGTGGAATACAGTACTTCCCCTACTTACTATACGTAGTAGAGAAAGTAAAAAAATAAATTTCCATAGACAATGCCAAAAATTAGCCATAAATCAAATATGTAAGTCAATGGTACACACAGGTGAGAATTAATCACTCAGTATAAAACAGTATAGGCCAGTTCTTCTTGTGGTATAAGCCGTTTATATATCCTCATTAAAGGTTAGAATTGTTCATTTCTTAGTAATTCTTTACAGTCCTGTATACATTCAGTTGTTTGTCGTGATTGAATGGAAACCGTATGGGATTTTAAGGCTAGCATACAGCGTCCCGATATAAAACATTTGAGTATCGCTATTCTGGGTGTATCTGTAACGAAATATTAAATGTAGCTATTTCTGTAAAGGTTAATTGGATTAAGACGTAGTGGTTAATAAGAATAGTTTGTATCCCACTAATAAACCATAGAGGGTAGAGGAACACAAGCGAATGTATAATATCAGATTTTTTAAATGTTCTGTATTCATGCCTAATATTTCAGTATGTATGGAACCAATTGTACGTTTTCTTGAATTATTCCATGTTCACAGGCCTTTGTGGCTGCTAGTGAACTCATAGAAAGCAATACAATCCAATATGCAAAGATTTATCTCGATTAAAACGAAATAGATATAACACTACGTTGAGGTAAGAATAGCTTTATATCTATCAATATGCGAATGGGAGAGAGAAGGTTATGTGAATGTAACACAGCCATCACAGTGACCAGCTCTTAAAAGAGTTGACTACCGCTAACTCTAGTGTATTTCTACTATTCCCTTGTACAATTTCTGCACATGTTTATCTTGATTAACAGGAAGTGGATAGAGGAATATACTTTTGTGAGAGTAGCATGCAGAAGCTATATAAAAATATATTATAGTAGGTAGAGAAATTCGTGTGAATGTTGAATCAGCTCTTATCGTTAAAAGTCCATCTTTCTCCTTGTACAGTTAACCAAGGAAATCCTGATATAATTTGATATATATAAGAGGCTCGTACAAGTGTGCTGGTATCATTTGTTAGTGCTGTTAAATCTGTGAAGGGTAACATTTTATTTAATTTGTATTTTTTTTAACCCCAAAGCTATTTGAACTGTTTTAATTATGCAGACGTCACTTACATGTTTTCAACATTATGTTTCCAAAATAATATGTCGTCCTCAGTGGTATAGTGGTTACCATGCTAGCCTCCAGTTTCCGAGGTTGCGGGTTGAAACCCGGCGGAGGACGATTGATACTTTTGGACGTAAAGGTCCTTAGCATGGCTTCCTTCGGAAAGGAAGTAAAGCCAGTGGTCCCGTGCTGTAGATTTAGACACGTAAAAGAAACCCAAGCCTGATAAAGGGGCCTCTGCACTTCGTATAAGCTCATATTTACAAATAATAATAATAATAATATTTATTAATCCTTTAACTACAAAATACAATTGGCCATGTTAGAGAGCATAAAACGAAAATTCCTCCCCCCAGACTACCTTATGACTATATTAAATCAGGAAACTGAACAACAAATGTATATAAATAAATTCAACAAATTAGAACTTGGAAATGGTACTAACAAATTCATGGATATTATAAAATTGGTTTCCTTTAATTGAATCTTATACTGTCTTAATTCAAAATTCTTGTTTTCTCAGGGAGCATATTATATGTATGTATGTATTTATTTATTCTGCAATTGGGTACTTCCCGGTGGCAGAATTAAACCGTATAAAATTTACATCACCATGACTAGCTTACAATAATAATAATAATAAACAAGACTAACAATACAAAATGATTAATTTTAAATATTAACAAAGCTTTTAAAATCCCTAATTACTGAACCATTTATAATTTACTTAACTATTCACAATTACTTAACTATTCACCATTTACTTCACTATTCACAATTTACTTAACTATTCACAATTTACTTAACTATTCTCAATTTACTTAACTATCTACAAAGTACTTAACAATTTACAAAGTACGTAACTATTTTCGAGGTACTTAACTATTTACAATTGGTCCTTATATTTAGTTACCAGTATTTTCAACCTGGTAGTGTCAACTTTAATAGTATAGTTTGTGAAATGAGTACACTAGTTAATTAACCAACATTTATTCTGCTAATATTATTTCTGAACTGCTTTAAGATCAGAGGACAGCCCTGAAAGGCTGCTACAGGCAATTCATTCCATTCCTCAATGGTTCTATTAACAAAAGAAAATTTTCCCACGTCGGTTCTGCACTTTCTACCCCTAATTTTAAACAGATGATCGTTTCGACCGTAGTGTGCTGGATTCTCTAACCTTTCTCTAACATCCGCCCAAGCATTTGAACCAGTATAAGCTTTAAATAACGCAACTAATCTATGTTTTTTACGCCTAAGTTTTAGCGGTTCCCATTCATTCTCTTCACCTTTTGTAAACCCAAAATCTTTACCTCTCCTTATGAATTTTATAGCCCTTCTCTGCACTTTTTCTAAGGAATCAATCTGATTGACTCTGTATGGGTCCCAACATGCTACTCCATATTCCATAACCGGCCGCACTAAAGATTTGTAGGCTAGTTCCCTGGTCTTTGCGCTCCCCTTAATATACAATGATGCATTAAAAGCATGAGTATTACGTATTTTAGTTAAGCTTGAAAATGGTGTTTGCGTGATGGTATTGTACCTTGTATTCTGGGAACGAAGATTGTCTTAAAATATTAAAATATCAAGAATATATAAACTATACAGGGTTAAATCTCATTCTCTGAACAAATAGAGGTATACAAGAAGAATCAGGCAAAGATTAGTGATTATTCTTATTGTCTTTATAGCTATAAGGTATTTTAAGGTACCTCTGAAAATCCCCAAAACTACAATTTTCTTCTAATTGGTTTGACTTTTTACCATAGACTCAACATATATAGTGCATGAACCTCTTTAATGAGCTATGCCCAACCGTTGTTAGCATATTTCCTTCTATGCTCATAATTAATCACTTTCTGATGTGGCAATATGAAATTCTGCTTGAATCCTATTGTTTAATATCGCTCCCAAATTTTAATTTCAGGTTAGCAAAAAACTTAAAGCAATTATTTTCCAGGTATTTCTTCATCTTAATTAATTTAAGAGAAGAAAGTTTTTGTATACATGCTATTGTATTCTTCAACTATTTCTATGTGACTAAACGAAAGTCAAGTATTTAATATCCTTAAAATATAACACAAGTATCCTTACATCTGTAATTCCTGAAGCTAACCTGAAACTTACAAGCTAATGAGTTATAAACTATTCTAAAAAGAGTATTTTGAAATGTGAAAAGTAATTAAAAGAAGGAATTAAGAAAAAGGGAATTTAATGTCTTTACCTAAATGACAAAGGAATAATTAAATAGCCATTTGTGAATAACAATTTTCAAAGCTTTTCAAGAAAAACATTTCAAAACGCAGGCCTAGTCTCATAATTAAGAAGTGCTGCACTTAATGAAAATTATATACACCTTTAAGTTTTGCGTATAATTCCCAAAAGTACAATTAAACTTCAAAGTTGATTAAGATTCAACGTTTTTCTGGAAAAAACAATAAAAAATGTAAAAATGTTGGTTTCAAAAATAGTATACTACATTGTTACAAACCCAAACCCAAAACCGTACTTGAAGTTAATAAAATACTTTTTAGATTCACTTTTGAAAGAAGATGAAATAAAACTGCATAATGGGAATATTTTAAGTTCTTAAACATGTAAGAAAGCGACATTGCGATAAAATCCAGTTTTAAAACTTAACTAGCTTTTTGCACACGCGTCAATTTAACTGACCAAACCGCAAAACAGTAATTTCGTCCTATGAATAAGTTTCGCATACAACATTAGAAGATAGACAAAAACGAACTACACAAAACATGTAGATCTCTTTAAAACACATAAATCATTAAAAATAAGATTTTTGTGACATAAGTCATTTCCGAGATAGACGTCATTACAGGACCGAATTGTTCATTTCTTGGACATTCTCTTAAATATAAAAGTTGAAAAGGTGATTGAAAAACACAAGAGGCTAGAAAACGAGTCATATGTTCGATACGGCAGTGATTGATTGAAAAGACAAGAGGCCAGAAGACGAGTCATAAGTTCGATATGTCGTGAGTGATTGAAAAGACAGGAGACTACATGACGAGGCATATCTTCAATATGTCAGTGATTGATTGAAAAGACATGAGGCCGAAGAAAATCCATATGTTCGATATGTCGTGAGTGATTGAAAAGACAGGAGGCTACAAGACGAGTCATACGTTCGATATGTCAGTGATTGATTGAAAAGACATGAGGCCAGACGAGTCATATGTTCGATATGTCAGTGATTGATTGAAAAGACAAGAGGCCAGACGAGTCATATGTTCGATATGTCAGTGATTGATTGAAAAGACAGGAGGCTACAAGACGAGTCATACGTTCGATATGTCAGTGATTGATTGAAAAGACATGAGGCCAGACGAGTCATATGTTCGATATGTCAGTGATTGATTGAAAAGACAAGAGGCCAGACGAGTCATATGTTCGATATGTCAGTGATTGATTGAAAAGACAAGAGGCCAGACGAGTCAAATGTTCGATATGTCGTGAGTGATTGAAAAGACAGGAGGCTACAAGACGAGTCATACGTTCGATATGTCAGTGATTGATTGAAAAGACAAGAGGCCAGACGAGTCATATGTTCGATATGTCAATCATTGACTGAAAACACAAGAGGCTAGAAGACGAGTCATATGTTCGATATGTCAGTCATTGATTGAGAAACAAGAGGCTAGAGGACGAGTCATATGTTCGATATGTCAGTCATTGGCTGAAAAGACAGGAGACTAGAAGACGAGACATATGTTCCATATGTCAGTCATTGAATGAAAAATCAGGAGGCTAGAAGACGAGTCATATGTTCGATATGTCAATCATTGACTGAAAACACAAGAGGCTAGAAGACGAGTCATATGTTCGATATGTCAGTCATTGGTTGAAATAACAACAGGATACAAGACGAGTCATTTGTTCAATGTGTCAGCAATTGATTGATAAGACAACAGGCTATAAGACGAGTCATATGTTCGATATGTCAGTCATTGATTGACAAGACAACATGCTACAAGTCGAGTCATATGTTCGATAAGTCAGTCATTGGTTGAAAAGACAAGAGACTAGAAGACGAGTCATATGTTCGATATGTCAATCATTGATTGACAAGACAACAGGCTTCAAGAGGAGTCATATGTTCGATATGTCAGTCATTGATTGGCAAGACAACAGGGTACAAGACGAGAGACATGTTCGATATGTCAGTCATTGCTTGAAAAGACAACAGGCTACAATACCAGTCATATGTTCGATGTCAGTCATTGATTGCAAAGACAAGAGGCTAGAAGACGAGTCATATGTTCGATATGTCAGTCATTGATTGACAAGACAACAGGCTACAATACCAGTCATATGTTCGATGTCAGTCATTGATTGAAAAGACAAGAGGCTAGAAGACGAGTCATACGTTCGATATGTCAGTCATTGATTGACAAGACAGGCTACAAGACGAGTCATATGTTCGATATGTCAGTCATTGTTTGAAAACACAAGAGGCTAGAAGTCGAGTCATATGTTCGATATGTCGTGAGTGGTTGAAGAGATAAGAGGCTACAAGAAGAGTCATATGTTCGATATATCAGTCATTGATTGAGAAACAACAGGCTAGAGGACGACTCATATGTTCGATATGTCAGTCATTGATTAAAAACACAACAGGCTACAAGACGAGTCATATGTTCGATATGTCAGTCATTGATTGAGAAACAACAGGCTAGAGGACGAGTCATACGTTGGATATGTCGTGAGTGGTTGAAGAGATAAGAGGCCAGAAGACTAGTCATATGTTCGATATGTCGTGAGTGGTCGAAGAGATAAGAGGCTAGAAGACGAGTCATATTCTCGATATGTCGCGAGTGGTTGAAGAGGTAAGATGATAGAAGACGAGACATATGTTCGATATGTCGTGAGTGGTTGAAGAGATAAGAGGCTAGAAGACGAGTCATATTTTCGATATGTCGCGAGTGGTTGAAGAGGTAAGATGATAGAAGACGAGACATATGTTCGATATGTCGCGAGTGGTTGAAGAGGTAAGATGATAGAAGACGAGACATATGTTCGATATGTCGTGAGTGGTTGAAGAGGTAAGATGATAGAAGACGAGACATATGTTCGATATGTCGCGAGTGGTTGAAGAGGTAAGATGATAGAAGACTAGTCATATGTTCGATATGTCGTGAGTGGTCGAAGAGATAAGAGGCTAGAAGACGAGTCATATTCTCGATATGTCGCGAGTGGTTGAAGAGGTAAGATGATAGAAGACGAGACATATGTTCGATATGTCGCGAGTGGTTGAAGAGGTAAGATGATAGAAGACGAGTCATATTCTCGGTATGTCGCGAGTGGTTGAAGAGATAAGAGGCTGGAAGACGAGTCATATATTCGATATGTCGTGAGTGGTTGAAGAGATAAGAGGATAGAAGACGAGTCAAATGTTCGATATGTCGTGAGTGATTGAAAATACAAGAAGCTAAAAGAAGAGTCATATGTTCCATATAAGTGATTGATTGAAGGGATAGGAGGCTATAGGAAAAGTCATATGTTCCATATAAGTGATGGATTAAAGGGATAGAAGGCTAGAAGACGAGTCATATGTTCCAGATAACTGATTGGTTGAAGAGATAAGAGGATAGAAGACGAGTCAAATGTTCGATATGTCGTGAGTGATTGAAAATACAAGAAGCTAAAAGAAGAGTCATATGTTCCATATAAGTGATTGATTGAAGGGATAGGAGGCTATAAGAAAAGTCATATGTTCCATATAAGTGATGGATTGAAGGGATAGGAGGCTAGAAGACCAGTCATATGTTCCATTTAAGTGATTGAATGAAGGGATAAGAGGCTAGAAGACGAGTCATATGTTCCATTTAAGTGATTGAATGAAGGGATAAGAGGCTATAGGAAGAGTCATATGTTCCATATAAGTGATGGATTGAAGGGATAGGAGGCTATAGGAAAAGTCATATGTTCCATATAAGTGATGGATTGAAGGGATAGGAGGCTAGAAGACGAGTCATATGTTCGAGATAACTGATTGGTTGAAGGGATAGGAGGCTAGAAGACCAGTCATATGTTCCATTTAAGTGATTGAATGAAGGGATAAGAGGCTAGAAGACGAGTCATATGTTCCATATAAGTGATTGATTGAAGAGAAAAGAGGCTATAAGTCGAGTCATATGTTCCATATAAGTGATGGATTGAAGGGATAGGAGGCTAGAAGACGAGTCATATGTTCCATACAAGTGATTGATTGAAGAGAAAAGAGGCTATAAGTCGAGTCATATGTTCCATATAAGTGAATGATTGTAGTGAGAAGAGGTTTGAAGACGTGTCATGTGTTCGATATGTCGTGAGTGTTTGAAGAGATAAGAGGCTTGAAGACGAGTCATATGTTCGATATGTCGTGAGTGTTTGAAGAGATAAGAGGTTACAAGTCGAGTCATATGTTCCATATAAGTGAATGCTTGAAGTGAGAAGAGGCTTGAAGACGTGTCATGTGTTCGATATGTCGTGAGTGTTTGAAGAGATAAGAGGTTACAAGTCGAGTCATATGTTCGATATGTCGTGAGTGGTTGAAAAGATAAGAGGCTTGAAGACGAGTCATATGTTCGATATGTCGTGAGTGTTTGAAGAGATAAGAGGTTACAAGTCGAGTCATATGTTCGATATGTCGTGAGTGGTTGAAAAGATAAGAGGCTTGAAGACGAGTCATATGTTCGATATGTCGTGAGTTGTTGAAATGATAAGAGCCTAGAAGACGAGTCATATGTTCGATATGTCGTGATTGGTTGAGATGATAAGAGCCTAGAAGACGAGTCATATGTTCGATATGTCGTGAGTGGTTGAAATGATAAGAGGCTAGAAGGCGAGTCATATTTTCTATATGTCGTGAGTGGTTGAAATGATAAGAGGCTAGAAGACGAGTCATATGTTCGATATGTCGTGAGTGGTTGAAATGATAAGAGGCTAGAAGGCGAGTCATATTTTCTATATGTCGTGAGTGGTTGAAATGATAAGAGCCTAGAAGACGAGTCATATGTTCGATATGTCGTGAGGGGTTGAAAATTAAGAGGCTAGAAGACGAGTCATATGTTCGATATGTCAGTCATTGATTGAGAAACAAGAGGCTAGAGGACGAGTCATACGTTGGATATGTCGTGAGTGGTTGAAGAGATAAAATGCTAGAAGACGAGTCATATGTTCGATATGTCGTGAGTGGTTGAAGAGATAAGAGGCCAGAAGACTAGTCATATGTTCGATATGTCGTGAGTGGTCGAAGAGATAAGAGGCTAGAAGACGAGTCATATCCTCAATATGTCGCGAGTGGTTGAAGAGGTAAGATGATAGAAGACGAGTCATATCCTCAATATGTCGCGAGTGGTTGAAGAGATAAGAGGCTAGAAGACGAGTCATATTCTCGATATGTCGCGAGTGGTTGAAGAGATAAGAGGCTGGAAGACGAGTCATATATTCGATATGTCGTGAGTGGTTGAAGAGATAAGAGGATAGAAGACGAGTCAAATGTTCGATATGTCGTGAGTGATTGAAAATACAAGAAGCTAAAAGAAGAGTCATATGTTCCATATAAGTGATTGATTGAAGGGATAGGAGGCTATAGGAAAAGTCATATGTTCCATATAAGTGATGGATTGAAGGGATAGAAGGCTAGAAGACGAGTCATATGTTCCAGATAACTGATTGGTTGAAGGGATAGGAGGCTAGAAGACCAGTCATATGTTCGATTTAAGTGATTGATTGAAGGGATAAGAGGCTAGAAGACGAGTCATATGTTCCAAACAAGTGATTGATTGAAGAGAAAAGAGGCTTGAAGACGTGTCATGTGTTGATATGTCGTGAGTGTTTGAAGAGATAAGAGGTTACAAGTCGAGTCATATGTTGGATATGTCGTGAGTGGTTGAAAAGATAAGAGGTTACAAGTCGAGTCATATGTTCCATATAAGTGAATGATTGAAGTGAGAAGAGGCTTGAAGACGTGTCATGTGTTGATATGTCGTGAGTGTTTGAAGAGATAAGAGGTTACAAGTCGAGTCATATGTTCCATATAAGTGAATGATTGAAGTGAGAAGAGGCTTGAAGACGTGTCATGTGTTGATATGTCGTGAGTGTTTGAAGAGATAAGAGGTTACAAGTCGAGTCATATGTTGGATATGTCGTGTGTGGTTGAAAAGATAAGAGGCTTGAAGACGAGTCATATGTTCGATATGTCGTGAGTGGTTGAAATGATAAGAGCCTAGAAGACGAGTCATATGTTCGATATGTCGTGATTGGTTGAAATGATAAGAGCCTAGAAGACGAGTCATATGTTCGATATGTCGTGAGTGGTTGAAATGATAAGAGGCTACAAGACGAGTCTTATGTTCGATATATCGTGATTGGTTGAAATGATAACAGCCTAGAAGACGAGTCATATGTTCGATATGTCGTGAGTGGTTGAAATGATAAGAGGCTAGAAGACGAGTCATATGTTCGATATGTCGTGAGTGGTTGAAATGATAAGAGCCTAGAAAACGAGTCATATGTTCGATATGTCGTGATTGGTTGAAATGATAAGAGCCTAGAAGACGAGTCATATGTTCGATATGTCGTGAGTGGTTGAAATGATAAGAGGCTAGAAGACGAGTCATATGTTCGATATGTCGTGAGGGGTTGAAAATTAAGAGGCTAGAAAACGAGTCATATGTTCGATATGTCAGTCATTGATTGAGAAACAAGATGCTAGAGGACGAGTCATACGTTGGATATGTCGTGAGTGGTTGAAGAGATAAAATGCTAGAAGACGAGTCATATGTTCGAAATGTCGTGAGTGGTTGAAGAGATAAGAGGCCAGAAGACTAGTCATATGTTCGATATGTCGTGAGTGGTCGAAGAGATAAAAGGCTAGAAGACGAGTCATATTCTCGATATGTCGCGAGTGGTTGAAGAGGTAAGATGATAGAAGACGAGACATATGTTCGATATGTCGCGAGTGGTTGAAGAGATAAGAGGCTAGAAGACGAGTCATATTCTCGATATGTCGCGAGTGGTTGAAGAGATAAGAGGCTGGAAGACGAGTCATATATTCGATATGTCGTGAGTGGTTAAAGAGATAAGAGGATAGAAGACGAGTCAAATGTTCGATATGTCGTGAGTGATTGAAAATACAAGAAGCTAAAAGAAGAGTCATATGTTCCATATAAGTGATTGATTGAAGGGATAGGAGGCTATAAGAAAAGTCATATGTTCCATATAAGTGATGGATTGAAGGGATAGGAGGCTAGAAGACCAGTCATATGTTCCATTTAAGTGATTGATTGAAGGGATAAGAGGCTAGAAGACGAGTCATATGTTCCATACAAGTGATTGAATGAAGAGAAAAGAGGCTATAAGTCGAGTCATATGTTCCATATAAGTGAATGATTGTAGTGAGAAGAGGTTTGAAGACGTGTCATGTGTTGATATGTCGTGAGTGTTTGAGGAGATAAGAGGTTACAAGTCGAGTCATATGTTCGATATGTCGTGAGTGGTTGAAAAGATAAGAGGCTTGACGACGTGTCATATGTTCGATATAAGTGATTTATTGAAGAGATAAGAGGCTAGAAGACGAGTCATATATTCGATATGTCGTGAGTGGTTGAAGAGATAAGAGGCTAGAAGACGAGTCATATGTTCGATATATCGTGAGTGGTTGAAATGATAAGAGCCTAGGAGACGAGTCATATGTTCGATATGTCGTGATTGGTTGAAATGATAAGAGCCTAGAAGACGAGTCATATGTTCGATATGTCGTGATTGGTTGAAATGATAAGAGCCTAGGAGACGAGTCATATGTTCGATATGTCGTGAGTGGTTGAAATGATAAGAGCCTAGAAGACGAGTCATATGTTCGATATGTCGTGATTGGTTGAAATGATAAGAGCCTAGAAGACGAGTCATATGTTCGATATGTCGTGATTGGTTGAAATGATAAGAGGCTAGAAGACGAGTCATATGTTCGATATGTCGTGATTGGTTGAAATGATAAGAGGCTAGAAGACGAGTCATATGTTCGATATGTCGTGAGTGGTTGAAATGATAAGAGCCTAGAAGACGAGTCATATGTTCGATATGTCGTGATTGGTTGAAATGATAAGAGGCTAGAAGACGAGTCATATGTTCGATATGTCGTGAGTGGTTGAAATGATAAGAGGCTAAAAGACGAGTCATATGTTCGATATGTCGTGATTGGTTGAAATGATAAGAGGCTAGAAGACGAGTCATATGTTCGATATGTCGTGATTGGTTGAAATGATAAGAGCCTAGAAGACGAGTCATATGTTCGATATGTCGTGAGTGGTTGAAATGATAAGAGGCTAGAAGGCGAGTCATATGTTCGATATGTCGTGAGGGGTTGAAAATTAAGAGGCTAGAAGACGAGTCATATGTTCGATATGTCAGTCATTGATTGAGAAACAAGAGGCTAGAGGACGAGTCATACGTTGGATATGTCGTGAGTGGTTGAAGAGATAAAATGCTAGAAGACGAGTCATATGTTCGATATGTCGTGAGTGGTTGAAGAGATAAGAGGCCAGAAGACTAGTCATATGTTCGATATGTCGTGAGTGGTCGAAGAAATAAGAGGCTAGAAGACGAGTCATATCCTCAATATGTCGCGAGTGGTTGAAGAGGTAAGATGATAGAAGACGAGTCATATCCTCAATATGTCGCGAGTGGTTGAAGAGATAAGAGGCTAGAAGACGAGTCATATTCTCGATATGTCGCGAGTGGTTGAAGAGATAAGAGGCTGGAAGACGAGTCATATATTCGATATGTCGTGAGTGGTTGAAGAGATAAGAGGATAGAAGACGAGTCAAATGTTCGATATGTCGTGAGTGATTGAAAATACAAGAAGCTAAAAGAAGAGTCATATGTTCCATATAAGTGATTGATTGAAGGGATAGGAGGCTATAGGAAAAGTCATATGTTCCATATAAGTGATGGATTGAAGGGATAGAAGGCTAGAAGACGAGTCATATGTTCCAGATAACTGATTGGTTGAAGGGATAGGACGCTAGAAGACCAGTCATATGTTCGATTTAAGTGATTGATTGAAGGGATAAGAGGCTAGAAGACGAGTCATATGTTGCAAACAAGTGATTGATTGAAGAGAAAAGAGGCTTGAAGACGTGTCATGTGTTGATATGTCGTGAGTGTTTGAAGAGATAAGAGGTTACAAGTCGAGTCATATGTTCCATATAAGTGAATGATTGAAGTGAGAAGAGGCTTGAAGACGTGTCATGTGTTGATATGTCGTGAGTGTTTGAAGAGATAAGAGGTTACAAGTCGAGTCATATGTTGGATATGTCGTGAGTGGTTGAAAAGATAAGAGGTTACAAGTCGAGTCATATGTTGGATATGTCGTGAGTGGTTGAAAAGATAAGAGGCTTGAAGACGAGTCATATGTTCGATATGTCGTGAGTGGTTGAAATGATAAGAGCCTAGAAGACGAGTCATATGTTCGATATGTCGTGATTGGTTGAAATGATAAGAGCCTAGAAGACGAGTCATATGTTCGATATGTCGTGAGTGGTTGAAATGATAAGAGGCTAGAAGACGAGTCTTATGTTCGATATGTCGTGATTGGTTGAAATGATAACAGCCTAGAAGACGAGTCATATGTTCGATATGTCGTGAGTGGTTGAAATGATAACAGCCTAGAAGACGAGTCATATGTTCGATATGTCGTGAGTGGTTGAAATTATAACAGCCTAGAAGACGAGTCATATGTTCGATATGTCGTGATTGGTTGAAATGATAAGAGCCTAGAAGACGAGTCATATGTTCGATATGTCGTGAGTGGTTGAAATGATAAGAGGCTAGAAAACGAGTCATATGTTCGATATGTCGTGAGTGGTTGAAATGATAACAGCCTAGAAGACGAGTCATATGTTCGATATGTCGTGAGTGGTTGAAATGATAAGAGCCTAGAAAACGAGTCATATGTTCGATATGTCGTGATTGGTTGAAATGATAAGAGCCTAGAAGACGAGTCATATGTTCGATATGTCGTGAGTGGTTGAAATGATAAGAGGCTAGAAGACGAGTCATATGTTCGATATGTCGTGAGGGGTTGAAAATTAAGAGGCTAGAAAACGAGTCATATGTTCGATATGTCAGTCATTGATTGAGAAACAAGAGGCTAGAGGACGAGTCATACGTTGGATATGTCGTGAGTGTTTGAAGAGATAAAATGCTAGAAGACGAGTCATATGTTCGAAATGTCGTGAGTGGTTGAAGAGATAAGAGGCCAGAAGACTAGTCATATGTTCGATATGTCGTGAGTGGTCGAAGAGATAAAAGGCTAGAAGACGAGTCATATTCTCGATATGTCGCGAGTGGTTGAAGAGGTAAGATGATAGAAGACGAGACATATGTTCGATATGTCGCGAGTGGTTGAAGAGATAAGAGGCTAGAAGACGAGTCATATTCTCAATATGTCGCGAGTGGTTGAAGAGATAAGAGGCTGGAAGACGAGTCATATATTCGATATGTCGTGAGTGGTTGAAGAGATAAGAGGATAGAAGACGAGTCAAATGTTCGATATGTCGTGAGTGATTGAAAATACAAGAAGCTAAAAGAAGAGTCATATGTTCCATATAAGTGATTGATTGAAGGGATAGGAGGCTAGAAGACCAGTCATATGTTCCATATAAGTGATTGATTGAAGGGATAGGAGGCTATAAGAAAAGTCATATGTTCCATATAAGTGATGGATTGAAGGGATAGGAGGCTAGAAGACCAGTCATATGTTCCATTTAAGTGATGGATTGAAGGGATAGGAGGCTAGAAGACCAGTCATATGTTCCATATAAGTGATTGATTGAAGGGATAGGAGGCTATAAGAAAAGTCATATGTTCCATATAAGTGATGGATTGAAGGGATAGGAGGCTATAAGAAAAGTCATATGTTCCATATAAGTGATGGATTGAAGGGATAGGAGGCTAGAAGACCAGTCATATGTTCCATATAAGTGATGGATTGAAGGGATAGGAGGCTAGAAGACGAGTCATATGTTCCATACAAGTGATTGATTGAAGAGAAAAGAGGCTATAAGTCGAGTCATATGTTCCATATAAGTGAATGATTGAAGTGAGAAGAGGTTTGAAGACGTGTCATGTGTTGATATGTCGTGAGTGTTTGAAGAGATAAGAGGTTACAAGTCGAGTCATATGTTCGATATGTCGTGAGTGGTTGAAAAGATAAGAGGCTTGAAGACGTGTCATATGTTCGATATAAGTGATTTATTGAAGAGATAAGAGGCTAGAAGACGAGTCATATATTCGATATGTCGTGAGTGGTTGAAGAGATAAGAGGCTAGAAGACGAGTCATATGTTCGATATATCGTGAGTGGTTGAAATGATAAGAGCCTAGGAGACGAGTCATATGTTCGATATGTCGTGATTGGTTGAAATGATAAGAGGCTAGAAGACGAGTCATATGTTCGATATGTCGTGAGTGATTGAAATGATAAGAGGCTAGAAGACGAGTCATATGTTCGATATGTCGTGAGTGGTTGAAATGATAAGAGGCTAGAAGACGAGTCATATGTTCGATATGTCGTGATTGGTTGAAATGATAAGAGGCTAGAAGACGAGTCATATGTTCGATATGTCGTGAGTGGTTGAAATGATAAGAGGCTAGAAGACGAGTCATATGTTCGATATGTCGTGAGTGGTTGAAATGATAAGAGCCTAGAAGACGAGTCATATGTTCGATATGTCGTGAGTGGTTGAAATGATAAGAGGCTAGAAGACGAGTCATATGTTCGATATGTCGTGAGTGGTTGAAATGATAAGAGCCTAGAAGACGAGTCATATGTTCGATATGTGGTGATTGGTTGAAATGATAAGAGCCTAGAAGACGAGTCATATGTTCCATATGTCGTGATTGGTTGAAATGATAAGAGGCTAGAAGACGAGTCATATGTTCGATATGTCGTGATTGGTTGAAATGATAAGAGCCTAGAAGACGAGTCATATGTTCGATATGTCGTGAGTGGTTGAAATGATAAGAGCCTAGAAGACGAGTCATATGTTCGATATGTCGTGATTGATTGAAGAGATAAGAGACTAGAAGATGATTCGTTTGTTCCATATAGGTGATTGATTGAAGGGATAAGAGTCTAGAAGACGAGTCATATGTTCCATATAAGTGATTGATTGAAGAGATAATAGGCTAGAAGATGATTTATATGTTAAATATAAGTGATTGATTGAAGGGATAAGAGGCTAGAGGGCGAGTCATATGTTCCATATAAGTGATTGATTGAAGGGATAAGAGGCTAGAGGGCGAGTCATATGTTCCATATAAGTGATTGTTTGAAGGGATAAGAGGCTAGAGGGCGAGTCATATATTCCATATAAGTGATTGTTTGAAGGGATAAGAGGCTAGAGGGCGAGTCATATGTTCCATATAAGTGATTGATTGAAGCGACAAGAGGCTAGAAGACGGGTCATATGTTCCATATAAGTGATTGTTTGAAGGGATAAGAGGCTAGAGGGCGAGTCATATGTTCCATATAAGTGATTGGTAGAAGAGATAAGAGGCTAGAGGGCGAGTCATATGTTCCATATATGTGATTGGTAGAAGAGATAAGAGGCTAGAGGGCGAGTCATATGTTCCATATATGTGATTGGTAGAAGAGATAAGAGGCTAGAGGGCGAGTCATATGTTCCATATAAGTGATAGTTTGAAGGGATAAGAGGCTAGAGGGCGAGTCATATGTTCCATATAAGTGATTGTTTGAAGGGATAAGAGGCTAGAGGGCGAGTCATATGTTCCATATAAGTGATTGTTTGAAAAGATAAGAGGCTAGAGGGCGAGTCTAATGTTCCATATAAGTGATTGATTGAAGAGATAAGAGGCTAGAGGGCGAGTCATATGTTCCATATAAGTGATTGTTTGAAGAGATAAGAGGCTAGAGGGCGAGTCATATGTTCCATATAAGTGATTGATTGAAGAGATAAGAGGCTAGAGGGCGAGTCATATGTTCCATATAAGTGATTGTTTGAAGGGATAAGAGGCTAGAGGGCGAGTCATATGTTCCATATAAGTGATTGTTTGAAGGGATAAGAGGCTAGAGGGCGAGTCATATGTTCCATATATGTGATTGGTAGAAGAGATAAGAGGCTAGAGGGCGAGTCATATGTTCCATATATGTGATTGATTGAAGGGATAAGAGGCTAGAAGACGGGTCATATGTTCCATATAAGTGATTGTTTGAAGAGATAAGAGGCTAGAGGGCGAGTCATATGTTCCATATAAGTGATTGTTTGAAGGGATAAGAGGCTAGAAGACGGGTCATATGTTCCATATAAGTGATTGTTTGAAGGGATAAGAG
Organism: Deroplatys truncata; assembly: GCA_030765065.1. Taxonomy (NCBI): domain Eukaryota; kingdom Metazoa; phylum Arthropoda; class Insecta; order Mantodea; family Mantidae; genus Deroplatys; species Deroplatys truncata. Next base: position 17,201,647 of record CM060986.1, on the reverse strand, counting down.
GCTAGAGGGCGAGTCATATGTTCCATATAAGTGATTGTTTGAAGGGATAAGAGGCTAGAAGACGGGTCATATATTCCATATAAGTGATTGTTTGAAGGGATAAGAGGCTAGAAGACGGGTCATATATTCCATATAAGTGATTGTATGAAGCGACAAGAGGCTAGAAGACGGGTCATATGTTCCATATAAGTGATTGTTTGAAGGGATAAGAGGCTAGAGGGCGAGTCATATGTTCCATATAAGTGATTGATTGAAGGGATAAGAGGCTAGAGGGCGAGTCATATGTTCCATATAAGTGATTGATTGAAGGGATAAGAGGCTAGAGGGCGAGTCATATGTTCCATATAAGTGATTGTTTGAAGGGATAAGAGGCTAGAGGGCGAGTCATATATTCCATATAAGTGATTGTTTGAAGGGATAGGAGGCTAGAAGACGAGTCATATGTTCCATACAAGTGATTGATTGAAGAGAAAAGAGGCTATAAGTCGAGTCATATGTTCCATATAAGTGAATGATTGAAGTGAGAAGAGGTTTGAAGACGTGTCATGTGTTGATATGTCGTGAGTGTTTGAAGAGATAAGAGGTTACAAGTCGAGTCATATGTTCGATATGTCGTGAGTGGTTGAAAAGATAAGAGGCTTGAAGACGTGTCATATGTTCGATATAAGTGATTTATTGAAGAGATAAGAGGCTAGAAGACGAGTCATATATTCGATATGTCGTGAGTGGTTGAAGAGATAAGAGGCTAGAAGACGAGTCATATGTTCGATATATCGTGAGTGGTTGAAATGATAAGAGCCTAGGAGACGAGTCATATGTTCGATATGTCGTGATTGGTTGAAATGATAAGAGGCTAGAAGACGAGTCATATGTTCGATATGTCGTGAGTGATTGAAATGATAAGAGGCTAGAAGACGAGTCATATGTTCGATATGTCGTGAGTGGTTGAAATGATAAGAGGCTAGAAGACGAGTCATATGTTCGATATGTCGTGATTGGTTGAAATGATAAGAGGCTAGAAGACGAGTCATATGTTCGATATGTCGTGAGTGGTTGAAATGATAAGAGGCTAGAAGACGAGTCATATGTTCGATATGTCGTGAGTGGTTGAAATGATAAGAGCCTAGAAGACGAGTCATATGTTCGATATGTCGTGAGTGGTTGAAATGATAAGAGGCTAGAAGACGAGTCATATGTTCGATATGTCGTGAGTGGTTGAAATGATAAGAGCCTAGAAGACGAGTCATATGTTCGATATGTGGTGATTGGTTGAAATGATAAGAGCCTAGAAGACGAGTCATATGTTCGATATGTCGTGATTGGTTGAAATGATAAGAGGCTAGAAGACGAGTCATATGTTCGATATGTCGTGATTGGTTGAAATGATAAGAGCCTAGAAGACGAGTCATATGTTCGATATGTCGTGATTGGTTGAAATGATAAGAGGCTAGAAGACGAGTCATATGTTCGATATGTCGTGATTGGTTGAAATGATAAGAGCCTAGAAGACGAGTCATATGTTCGATATGTCGTGATTGGTTGAAATGATAAGAGGCTAGAAGACGAGTCATATGTTCGATATGTCGTGATTGGTTGAAATGATAAGAGCCTAGAAGACGAGTCATATGTTCGATATGTCGTGAGTGGTTGAAATGATAAGAGGCTAGAAGACGAGTCATATGTTCGATATGTCGTGAGTGGTTGAAATGATAAGAGCCTAGAAGACGAGTCATATGTTCGATATGTCGTGAGTGGTTGAAATGATAAGAGCCTAGAAGACGAGTCATATGTTCGATATGTCGTGAGTGGTTGAATAGATAAGAGCCTAGAAGACGAGTCATATGTTCGATATGTCGTGAGTGGTTGAAATGATAAGAGCCTAGAAGACGAGTCATATGTTCGATATGTCGTGATTGATTGAAGAGATAAGAGACTAGAAGATGATTCGTTTGTTCCATATAGGTGATTGATTGAAGGGATAAGAGTCTAGAAGACGAGTCATATGTTCCATATAAGTGATTGATTGAAGAGATAATAGGCTAGAAGATGATTTATATGTTAAATATAAGTGATTGATTGAAGGGATAAGAGGCTAGAAGATTAGTCATATGTTCGATATAAGTGATTGATTGAAGGGATAATAGGCTAGAAGACGAGTCTAATGTTCCATATAGGTGTTAGATTAAAGGGATAAGAGGCTAGAAGACGGGTCATATATTCCATATAAGTGATTGATTGAAGGGATAAGAGGCTAGAAGACGAGTCATATGTTCCATATAAGTGATTGTGTGAAGGGATAAGAGGCTAGAAGACGGGTCATATATTCCATATAAGTGATTGATTGAAGCGACAAGAGGCTAGAAGGCGAGTCATATGTTCCATATAAGTGATTGATTGAAGCGACAAGAGGCTAGAAGACGGGTCATATATTCCATATAAGTGATTGTTTGAAGGGATAAGAGGCTAGAAGACGGGTCATATATTCCATATAAGTGATTGATTGAAGCGACAAGAGGCTAGAAGACGGGTCATATGTTCCATATAAGTGATTGTTTGAAGGGATAAGAGGCTAGAGGGCGAGTCATATGTTCCATATAAGTGATTGATTGAAGGGATAAGAGGCTAGAGGGCGAGTCATATGTTCCATATAAGTGATTGATTGAAGGGATAAGAGGCTAGAGGGCGAGTCATATGTTCCATATAAGTGATTGTTTGAAGGGATAAGAGGCTAGAGGGCGAGTCATATATTCCATATAAGTGATTGTTTGAAGGGATAAGAGGCTAGAGGGCGAGTCATATGTTCCATATAAGTGATTGATTGAAGCGACAAGAGGCTAGAAGACGGGTCATATGTTCCATATAAGTGATTGTTTGAAGGGATAAGAGGCTAGAGGGCGAGTCATATGTTCCATATAAGTGATTGGTAGAAGAGATAAGAGGCTAGAGGGCGAGTCATATGTTCCATATATGTGATTGGTAGAAGAGATAAGAGGCTAGAGGGCGAGTCATATGTTCCATATATGTGGTTGGTAGAAGAGATAAGAGGCTAGAGGGCGAGTCATATGTTCCATATAAGTGATTGTTTGAAGGGATAAGAGGCTAGAGGGCGAGTCATATGTTCCATATAAGTGATTGTTTGAAGGGATAAGAGGCTAGAGGGCGAGTCATATGTTCCATATAAGTGATTGTTTGAAAAGATAAGAGGCTAGAGGGCGAGTCATATGTTCCATATAAGTGATTGATTGAAGAGATAAGAGGCTAGAGGGCGAGTCATATGTTCCATATAAGTGATTGTTTGAAGAGATAAGAGGCTGGAGGGCGAGTCATATGTTCCATATAAGTGATTGATTGAAGAGATAAGAGGCTAGAGGGCGAGTCATATGTTCCATATAAGTGATTGTTTGAAGGGATAAGAGGCTAGAGGGCGAGTCATATGTTCCATATAAGTGATTGTTTGAAGGGATAAGAGGCTAGAGGGCGAGTCATATGTTCCATATATGTGATTGGTAGAAGAGATAAGAGGCTAGAGGGCGAGTCATATGTTCCATATATGTGATTGATTGAAGGGATAAGAGGCTAGAAGACGGGTCATATGTTCCATATAAGTGATTGTTTGAAGGGATAAGAGGCTAGAGGGCGAGTCATATGTTCCATATAAGTGATTGTTTGAAGGGATAAGAGGCTAGAAGACGGGTCATATGTTCCATATAAGTGATTGTTTGAAGGGATAAGAGGCTAGAGGGCGAGTCATATGTTCCATATAAGTGATTGTTTGAAGGGATAAGAGGCTAGAAGACGGGTCATATATTCCATATAAGTGATTGTTTGAAGGGATAAGAGGCTAGAAGACGGGTCATATATTCCATATAAGTGATTGATTGAAGCGACAAGAGGCTAGAAGACGGGTCATATGTTCCATATAAGTGATTGTTTGAAGGGATAAGAGGCTAGAGGGCGAGTCATATGTTCCATATAAGTGATTGATGGAAGGGATAAGAGGCTAGAGGGCGAGTCATATGTTCCATATAAGTGATTGATTGAAGGGATAAGAGGCTAGAGGGCGAGTCATATGTTCCATATAAGTGATTGTTTGAAGGGATAAGAGGCTAGAGGGCGAGTCATATATTCCATATAAGTGATTGTTTGAAGGGATAGGAGGCTAGAAGACGAGTCATATGTTCCATACAAGTGATTGATTGAAGAGAAAAGAGGCTATAAGTCGAGTCATATGTTCCATATAAGTGAATGATTGAAGTGAGAAGAGGTTTGAAGACGTGTCATGTGTTGATATGTCGTGAGTGTTTGAAGAGATAAGAGGTTACAAGTCGAGTCATATGTTCGATATGTCGTGAGTGGTTGAAAAGATAAGAGGCTTGAAGACGTGTCATATGTTCGATATAAGTGATTTATTGAAGAGATAAGAGGCTAGAAGACGAGTCATATATTCGATATGTCGTGAGTGGTTGAAGAGATAAGAGGCTAGAAGACGAGTCATATGTTCGATATATCGTGAGTGGTTGAAATGATAAGAGCCTAGGAGACGAGTCATATGTTCGATATGTCGTGATTGGTTGAAATGATAAGAGGCTAGAAGACGAGTCATATGTTCGATATGTCGTGAGTGATTGAAATGATAAGAGGCTAGAAGACGAGTCATATGTTCGATATGTCGTGAGTGGTTGAAATGATAAGAGGCTAGAAGACGAGTCATATGTTCGATATGTCGTGATTGGTTGAAATGATAAGAGGCTAGAAGACGAGTCATATGTTCGATATGTCGTGAGTGGTTGAAATGATAAGAGGCTAGAAGACGAGTCATATGTTCGATATGTCGTGAGTGGTTGAAATGATAAGAGCCTAGAAGACGAGTCATATGTTCGATATGTCGTGAGTGGTTGAAATGATAAGAGGCTAGAAGACGAGTCATATGTTCGATATGTCGTGAGTGGTTGAAATGATAAGAGCCTAGAAGACGAGTCATATGTTCGATATGTGGTGATTGGTTGAAATGATAAGAGCCTAGAAGACGAGTCATATGTTCGATATGTCGTGATTGGTTGAAATGATAAGAGGCTAGAAGACGAGTCATATGTTCGATATGTCGTGATTGGTTGAAATGATAAGAGCCTAGAAGACGAGTCATATGTTCGATATGTCGTGATTGGTTGAAATGATAAGAGGCTAGAAGACGAGTCATATGTTCGATATGTCGTGATTGGTTGAAATGATAAGAGCCTAGAAGACGAGTCATATGTTCGATATGTCGTGATTGGTTGAAATGATAAGAGGCTAGAAGACGAGTCATATGTTCGATATGTCGTGATTGGTTGAAATGATAAGAGGCTAGAAGTCGAGTCATATGTTCGATATGTCGTGAGTGGTTGAAATGATAAGAGCCTAGAAGACGAGTCATATGTTCGATATGTCGTGAGTGGTTGAAATGATAAGAGCCTGGAAGACGAGTCATATGTTCGATATGTCGTGAGTGGTTGAAATGATAAGAGCCTAGAAGACGAGTCATATGTTCGATATGCCGTGAGTGGTTGAAATGATAAGAGCCTAGAAGACGAGTCATATGTTCGATATGTCGTGATTGATTGAAGAGATAAGAGACTAGAAGATGATTCGTTTGTTCCATATAGGTGATTGATTGAAGGGATAAGAGGTTAGAAGACGGGTCATATATTCCATATAAGTGATTGTTTGAAGGGATAAGAGGCTAGAAGACGGGTCATATATTCCATATAAGTGATTGATTGAAGCGACAAGAGGCTAGAAGACGGGTCATATGTTCCATATAAGTGATTGTTTGAAGGGATAAGAGGCTAGAGGGCGAGTCATATGTTCCATATAAGTGATTGATTGAAGGGATAAGAGGCTAGAGGGCGAGTCATATGTTCCATATAAGTGATTGATTGAAGGGATAAGAGGCTAGAGGGCGAGTCATATGTTCCATATAAGTGATTGTTTGAAGGGATAAGAGGCTAGAGGGCGAGTCATATATTCCATATAAGTGATTGTTTGAAGGGATAGGAGGCTAGAAGACGAGTCATATGTTCCATACAAGTGATTGATTGAAGAGAAAAGAGGCTATAAGTCGAGTCATATGTTCCATATAAGTGAATGATTGAAGTGAGAAGAGGTTTGAAGACGTGTCATGTGTTGATATGTCGTGAGTGTTTGAAGAGATAAGAGGTTACAAGTCGAGTCATATGTTCGATATGTCGTGAGTGGTTGAAAAGATAAGAGGCTTGAAGACGTGTCATATGTTCGATATAAGTGATTTATTGAAGAGATAAGAGGCTAGAAGACGAGTCATATATTCGATATGTCGTGAGTGGTTGAAGAGATAAGAGGCTAGAAGACGAGTCATATGTTCGATATATCGTGAGTGGTTGAAATGATAAGAGCCTAGGAGACGAGTCATATGTTCGATATGTCGTGATTGGTTGAAATGATAAGAGGCTAGAAGACGAGTCATATGTTCGATATGTCGTGAGTGATTGAAATTTTAAGAGGCTAGAAGACGAGTCATATGTTCGATATGTCGTGAGTGGTTGAAATGATAAGAGGCTAGAAGACGAGTCATATGTTCGATATGTCGTGATTGGTTGAAATGATAAGAGGCTAGAAGACGAGTCATATGTTCGATATGTCGTGAGTGGTTGAAATGATAAGAGCCTAGAAGACGAGTCATATGTTCGATATGTCGTGAGTGGTTGAAATGATAAGAGGCTAGAAGACGAGTCATATGTTCGATATGTCGTGAGTGGTTGAAATGATAAGAGCCTAGAAGACGAGTCATATGTTCGATATGTGGTGATTGGTTGAAATGATAAGAGCCTAGAAGACGAGTCATATGTTCGATATGTCGTGATTGGTTGAAATGATAAGAGGCTAGAAGACGAGTCATATGTTCGATATGTCGTGATTGGTTGAAATGATAAGAGCCTAGAAGACGAGTCATATGTTCGATATGTCGTGATTGGTTGAAATGATAAGAGGCTAGAAGACGAGTCATATGTTCGATATGTCGTGATTGGTTGAAATGATAAGAGCCTAGAAGACGAGTCATATGTTCGATATGTCGTGATTGGTTGAAATGATAAGAGGCTAGAAGACGAGTCATATGTTCGATATGTCGTGATTGGTTGAAATGATAAGAGCCTAGAAGACGAGTCATATGTTCGATATGTCGTGAGTGGTTGAAATGATAAGAGGCTAGAAGACGAGTCATATGTTCGATATGTCGTGAGTGGTTGAAATGATAAGAGCCTAGAAGACGAGTCATATGTTCGATATGTCGTGAGTGGTTGAAATGATAAGAGCCTAGAAGACGAGTCATATGTTCGATATGTCGTGAGTGGTTGAAATGATAAGAGCCTAGAAGACGAGTCATATGTTCGATATGTCGTGAGTGGTTGAAATGATAAGAGCCTAGAAGACGAGTCATATGTTCGATATGTCGTGATTGATTGAAGAGATAAGAGACTAGAAGATGATTCGTTTGTTCCATATAGGTGATTGATTGAAGGGATAAGAGTCTAGAAGACGAGTCATATGTTCCATATAAGTGATTGATTGAAGAGATAATAGGCTAGAAGATGATTTATATGTTAAATATAAGTGATTGATTGAAGGGATAAGAGGCTAGAAGATTAGTCATATGTTCGATATAAGTGATTGATTGAAGGGATAATAGGCTAGAAGACGAGTCTAATGTTCCATATAGGTGTTAGATTAAAGGGATAAGAGGCTAGAAGACGGGTCATATATTCCATATAAGTGATTGATTGAAGGGATAAGAGGCTAGAAGACGAGTCATATGTTCCATATAAGTGATTGTGTGAAGGGATAAGAGGCTAGAAGACGGGTCATATATTCCATATAAGTGATTGATTGAAGCGACAAGAGGCTAGAAGGCGAGTCATATGTTCCATATAAGTGATTGATTGAAGCGACAAGAGGCTAGAAGACGGGTCATATATTCCATATAAGTGATTGTTTGAAGGGATAAGAGGCTAGAAGACGGGTCATATATTCCATATAAGTGATTGATTGAAGCGACAAGAGGCTAGAAGACGGGTCATATGTTCCATATAAGTGATTGTTTGAAGGGATAAGAGGCTAGAGGGCGAGTCATATGTTCCATATAAGTGATTGATTGAAGGGATAAGAGGCTAGAGGGCGAGTCATATGTTCCATATAAGTGATTGATTGAAGGGATAAGAGGCTAGAGGGCGAGTCATATGTTCCATATAAGTGATTGTTTGAAGGGATAAGAGGCTAGAGGGCGAGTCATATATTCCATATAAGTGATTGTTTGAAGGGATAAGAGGCTAGAGGGCGAGTCATATGTTCCATATAAGTGATTGATTGAAGCGACAAGAGGCTAGAAGACGGGTCATATGTTCCATATAAGTGATGGTTTGAAGGGATAAGAGGCTAGAGGGCGAGTCATATGTTCCATATAAGTGATTGGTAGAAGAGATAAGAGGCTAGAGGGCGAGTCATATGTTCCATATATGTGATTGGTAGAAGAGATAAGAGGCTAGAGGGCGAGTCATATGTTCCATATATGTGATTGGTAGAAGAGATAAGAGGCTAGAGGGCGAGTCATATGTTCCATATAAGTGATTGTTTGAAGGGATAAGAGGCTAGAGGGCGAGTCATATGTTCCATATAAGTGATTGTTTGAAGGGATAAGAGGCTAGAGGGCGAGTCATATGTTCCATATAAGTGATTGTTTGAAAAGATAAGAGGCTAGAGGGCGAGTCATATGTTCCATATAAGTGATTGATTGAAGAGATAAGAGGCTAGAGGGCGAGTCATATGTTCCATATAAGTGATTGTTTGAAGAGATAAGAGGCTAGAGGGCGAGTCATATGTTCCATATAAGTGATTGATTGAAGAGATAAGAGGCTAGAGGGCGAGTCATATGTTCCATATAAGTGATTGTTTGAAGGGATAAGAGGCTAGAGGGCGAGTCATATGTTCCATATAAGTGATTGTTTGAAGGGATAAGAGGCTAGAGGGCGAGTCATATGTTCCATATATGTGATTGGTAGAAGAGATAAGAGGCTAGAGGGCGAGTCATATGTTCCATATATGTGATTGATTGAAGGGATAAGAGGCTAGAAGACGGGTCATATGTTCCATATAAGTGATTGTTTGAAGGGATAAGAGGCTAGAGGGCGAGTCATATGTTCCATATAAGTGATTGTTTGAAGGGATAAGAGGCTAGAAGACGGGTCATATGTTCCATATAAGTGATTGTTTGAAGGGATAAGAGGCTAGAGGGCGAGTCATATGTTCCATATAAGTGATTGTTTGAAGGGATAAGAGGCTAGAGGACGGGTCATATGTTCCATATAAGTGATTGTTTGAAGGGATAAGAGGCTAGAGGGCGAGTCATATGTTCCATATATGTGATTGGTAGAAGAGATAAGAGGCTAGAAGGGGAGTCATATATTCCATATAAGTGATTGATTGAAGCGACAAGAGGCTAGAAGACGGGTCATATGTTCCATATAAGTGATTGTTTGAAGGGATAAGAGGCTAGAAGACGGGTCATATGTTCCATATAAGTGATTGTTTGAAGGGATAAGAGGCTAGAGGGCGAGTCATATGTTCCATATAAGTGATTGTTTGAAGGGATAAGAGGCTAGAAGACGGGTCATATGTTCCATATAAGTGATTGTTTGAAGGGATAAGAGGCTAGAGGGTGAGTCATATGTTCCATATATGTGATTGGTAGAAGAGATAAGAGGCTAGAGGGCGAGTCATATATTCCATATAAGTGATTGATTGAAGCGACAAGAGGCTAGAAGACGGGTCATATGTTCCATATAAGTGATTGTTTGAAGGGATAAGAGGCTAGAAGACGGGTCATATGTTCCATATAAGTGATTGTTTGAAGGGATAAGAGGCTAGAGGGCGAGTCATATGTTCCATATAAGTGATTGTTTGAAGGGATAAGAGGCTAGAAGACGGGTCATATGTTCCATATAAGTGATTGTTTGAAGGGATAAGAGGCTAGAGGGCGAGTCATATGTTCCATATATGTGATTGGTAGAAGAGATAAGAGGCTAGAGGGCGAGTCATATATTCCATATAAGTGATTGATTGAAGCGACAAGAGGCTAGAAGACGGGTCATATGTTCCATATAAGTGATTGTTTGAAGGGATAAGAGGCTAGAGGGCGAGTCATATGTTCCATATATGTGATTGGTAGAAGAGATAAGAGGCTAGAGGGCGAGTCATATGTTCCATATATGTGATTGGTAGAAGAGATAAGAGGCTAGAGGGCGAGTCATATGTTCCATATAAGTGATTGGTAGAAGAGATAAGAGGCTAGAGGGCGAGTCATATGTTCCATATATGTGATTGGTAGAAGAGATAAGAGGCTAGAGGGCGAGTCATATGTTCCATATATGTGATTGGTAGAAGAGATAAGAGGCTAGAGGGCGAGTCATATGTTCCATATAAGTGATTGGTAGAAGAGATAAGAGGCTAGAGGGCGAGTCATATGTTCCATATATGTGATTGGTAGAAGAGATAAGAGGCTAGAGGGCGAGTCATATGTTCCATATATGTGATTGGTAGAAGAGATAAGAGGCTAGAGGGCGAGTCATATGTTCCATATAAGTGATTGGTAGAAGAGATAAGAGGCTAGAGGGCGAGTCATATGTTCCATATAAGTGATTGGTAGAAGAGATAAGAGGCTAGAGGGCGAGTCATATGTTCCATATAAGTGATTGGTAGAAGAGAAAAGAGGCTATAAGTCGAGTCATATGTTCCATATAAGTGATGGATTGAAGGGATAGGAGGCTAGAAGACGAGTCATATGTTCCATACAAGTGATTGATTGAAGAGAAAAGAGGCTATAAGTCGAGTCATATGTTCCATATAAGTGAATGATTGTAGTGAGAAGAGGTTTGAAGACGTGTCATGTGTTCGATATGTCGTGAGTGTTTGAAGAGATAAGAGGCTTGAAGACGAGTCATATGTTCGATATGTCGTGAGTGTTTGAAGAGATAAGAGGTTACAAGTCGAGTCATATGTTCCATATAAGTGAATGCTTGAAGTGAGAAGAGGCTTGAAGACGTGTCATGTGTTCGATATGTCGTGAGTGTTTGAAGAGATAAGAGGTTACAAGTCGAGTCATATGTTCGATATGTCGTGAGTGGTTGAAAAGATAAGAGGCTTGAAGACGAGTCATATGTTCGATATGTCGTGAGTGTTTGAAGAGATAAGAGGTTACAAGTCGAGTCATATGTTCGATATGTCGTGAGTGGTTGAAAAGATAAGAGGCTTGAAGACGAGTCATATGTTCGATATGTCGTGAGTTGTTGAAATGATAAGAGCCTAGAAGACGAGTCATATGTTCGATATGTCGTGATTGGTTGAGATGATAAGAGCCTAGAAGACGAGTCATATGTTCGATATGTCGTGAGTGGTTGAAATGATAAGAGGCTAGAAGGCGAGTCATATTTTCTATATGTCGTGAGTGGTTGAAATGATAAGAGGCTAGAAGACGAGTCATATGTTCGATATGTCGTGAGTGGTTGAAATGATAAGAGGCTAGAAGGCGAGTCATATTTTCTATATGTCGTGAGTGGTTGAAACGATAAGAGCCTAGAAGACGAGTCATATGTTCGATATGTCGTGAGGGGTTGAAAATTAAGAGGCTAGAAGACGAGTCATATGTTCGATATGTCAGTCATTGATTGAGAAACAAGAGGCTAGAGGACGAGTCATACGTTGGATATGTCGTGAGTGGTTGAAGAGATAAAATGCTAGAAGACGAGTCATATGTTCGATATGTCGTGAGTGGTTGAAGAGATAAGAGGCCAGAAGACTAGTCATATGTTCGATATGTCGTGAGTGGTCGAAGAGATAAGAGGCTAGAAGACGAGTCATATCCTCAATATGTCGCGAGTGGTTGAAGAGGTAAGATGATAGAAGACGAGTCATATCCTCAATATGTCGCGAGTGGTTGAAGAGATAAGAGGCTAGAAGACGAGTCATATTCTCGATATGTCGCGAGTGGTTGAAGAGATAAGAGGCTGGAAGACGAGTCATATATTCGATATGTCGTGAGTGGTTGAAGAGATAAGAGGATAGAAGACGAGTCAAATGTTCGATATGTCGTGAGTGATTGAAAATACAAGAAGCTAAAAGAAGAGTCATATGTTCCATATAAGTGATTGATTGAAGGGATAGGAGGCTATAGGAAAAGTCATATGTTCCATATAAGTGATGGATTGAAGGGATAGAAGGCTAGAAGACGAGTCATATGTTCCAGATAACTGATTGGTTGAAGGGATAGGAGGCTAGAAGACCAGTCATATGTTCGATTTAAGTGATTGATTGAAGGGATAAGAGGCTAGAAGACGAGTCATATGTTCCAAACAAGTGATTGATTGAAGAGAAAAGAGGCTTGAAGACGTGTCATGTGTTGATATGTCGTGAGTGTTTGAAGAGATAAGAGGTTACAAGTCGAGTCATATGTTGGATATGTCGTGAGTGGTTGAAAAGATAAGAGGTTACAAGTCGAGTCATATGTTCCATATAAGTGAATGATTGAAGTGAGAAGAGGCTTGAAGACGTGTCATGTGTTGATATGTCGTGAGTGTTTGAAGAGATAAGAGGTTACAAGTTAAGTCATATGTTCCATATAAGTGAATGATTGAAGTGAGAAGAGGCTTGAAGACGTGTCATGTTTTGATATGTCGTGAGTGTTTGAAGAGATAAGAGGTTACAAGTCGAGTCATATGTTGGATATGTCGTGTGTGGTTGAAAAGATAAGAGGCTTGAAGACGAGTCATATGTTCGATATGTCGTGAGTGGTTGAAATGATAAGAGCCTAGAAGACGAGTCATATGTTCGATATGTCGTGATTGGTTGAAATGATAAGAGCCTAGAAGACGAGTCATATGTTCGATATGTCGTGAGTGGTTGAAATGATAAGAGGCTAGAAGACGAGTCTTATGTTCGATATATCGTGATTGGTTGAAATGATAACAGCCTAGAAGACGAGTCATATGTTCGATATGTCGTGAGTGGTTGAAATGATAAGAGGCTAGAAGACGAGTCATATGTTCGATATGTCGTGAGTGGTTGAAATGATAAGAGCCTAGAAAACGAGTCATATGTTCGATATGTCGTGATTGGTTGAAATGATAAGAGCCTAGAAGACGAGTCATATGTTCGATATGTCGTGAGTGGTTGAAATGATAAGAGGCTAGAAGACGAGTCATATGTTCGATATGTCGTGAGGGGTTGAAAATTAAGAGGCTAGAAAACGAGTCATATGTTCGATATGTCAGTCATTGATTGAGAAACAAGATGCTAGAGGACGAGTCATACGTTGGATATGTCGTGAGTGGTTGAAGAGATAAAATGCTAGAAGACGAGTCATATGTTCGAAATGTCGTGAGTGGTTGAAGAGATAAGAGGCCAGAAGACTAGTCATATGTTCGATATGTCGTGAGTGGTCGAAGAGATAAAAGGCTAGAAGACGAGTCATATTCTCGATATGTCGCGAGTGGTTGAAGAGGTAAGATGATAGAAGACGAGACATATGTTCGATATGTCGCGAGTGGTTGAAGAGATAAGAGGCTAGAAGACGAGTCATATTCTCGATATGTCGCGAGTGGTTGAAGAGATAAGAGGCTGGAAGACGAGTCATATATTCGATATGTCGTGAGTGGTTGAAGAGATAAGAGGATAGAAGACGAGTCAAATGTTCGATATGTCGTGAGTGATTGAAAATACAAGAAGCTAAAAGAAGAGTCATATGTTCCATATAAGTGATTGATTGAAGGGATAGGAGGCTATAAGAAAAGTCATATGTTCCATATAAGTGATGGATTGAAGGGAAAGGAGGCTAGAAGACCAGTCATATGTTCCATTTAAGTGATTGATTGAAGGGATTAGAGGCTAGAAGACGAGTCATATGTTCCATACAAGTGATTGAATGAAGAGAAAAGAGGCTATAAGTCGAGTCATATGTTCCATATAAGTGAACGATTGTAGTGAGAAGAGGTTTGAAGACGTGTCATGTGTTGATATGTCGTGAGTGTTTGAGGAGATAAGAGGTTACAAGTCGAGTCATATGTTCGATATGTCGTGAGTGGTTGAAAAGATAAGAGGCTTGACGACGTGTCATATGTTCGATATACGTGATTTATTGAAGAGATAAGAGGCTAGAAGACGAGTCATATATTCGATATGTCGTGAGTGGTTGAAGAGATAAGAGGCTAGAAGACGAGTCATATGTTCGATATATCGTGAGTGGTTGAAATGATAAGAGCCTAGGAGACGAGTCATATGTTCGATATGTCGTGATTGGTTGAAATGATAAGAGCCTAGAAGACGAGTCATATGTTCGATATGTCGTGATTGGTTGAAATGATAAGAGCCTAGAAGACGAGTCATATGTTCGATATGTCGTGATTGGTTGAAATGATAAGAGGCTAGAAGACGAGTCATATGTTCGATATGTCGTGATTGGTTGAAATGATAAGAGGCTAGAAGACGAGTCATATGTTCGATATGTCGTGAGTGGTTGAAATGATAAGAGCCTAGAAGACGAGTCATATGTTCGATATGTCGTGATTGGTTGAAATGATAAGAGGCTAGAAGACGAGTCATATGTTCGATATGTCGTGAGTGGTTGAAATGATAAGAGGCTAAAAGACGAGTCATATGTTCGATATGTCGTGATTGGTTGAAATGATAAGAGGCTAGAAGACGAGTCATATGTTCGATATGTCGTGATTGGTTGAAATGATAAGAGCCTAGAAGACGAGTCATATGTTCGATATGTCGTGAGTGGTTGAAATGATAAGAGGCTAGAAGGCGAGTCATATGTTCGATATGTCGTGAGGGGTTGAAAATTAAGAGGCTAGAAGACGAGTCATATGTTCGATATGTCAGTCATTGATTGAGAAACAAGAGGCTAGAGGACGAGTCATACGTTGGATATGTCGTGAGTGGTTGAAGAGATAAAATGCTAGAAGACGAGTCATATGTTCGATATGTCGTGAGTGGTTGAAGAGATAAGAGGCCAGAAGACTAGTCATATGTTCGATATGTCGTGAGTGGTCGAAGAAATAAGAGGCTAGAAGACGAGTCATATCCTCAATATGTCGCGAGTGGTTGAAGAGGTAAGATGATAGAAGACGAGTCATATCCTCAATATGTCGCGAGTGGTTGAAGAGATAAGAGGCTAGAAGACGAGTCATATTCTCGATATGTCGCGAGTGGTTGAAGAGATAAGAGGCTGGAAGACGAGTCATATATTCGATATGTCGTGAGTGGTTGAAGAGATAAGAGGATAGAAGACGAGTCAAATGTTCGATATGTCGTGAGTGATTGAAAATACAAGAAGCTAAAAGAAGAGTCATATGTTCCATATAAGTGATTGATTGAAGGGATAGGAGGCTATAGGAAAAGTCATATGTTCCATATAAGTGATGGATTGAAGGGATAGAAGGCTAGAAGACGAGTCATATGTTCCAGATAACTGATTGGTTGAAGGGATAGGAGGCTAGAAGACCAGTCATATGTTCGATTTAAGTGATTGATTGAAGGGATAAGAGGCTAGAAGACGAGTCATATGTTGCAAACAAGTGATTGATTGAAGAGAAAAGAGGCTTGAAGACGTGTCATGTGTTGATATGTCGTGAGTGTTTGAAGAGATAAGAGGTTACAAGTCGAGTCATATGTTCCATATAAGTGAATGATTGAAGCGAGAAGAGGCTTGAAGACGTGTCATGTGTTGATATGTCGTGAGTGTTTGAAGAGATAAGAGGTTACAAGTCGAGTCATATGTTGGATATGTCGTGAGTGGTTGAAAAGATAAGAGGTTACAAGTCGAGTCATATGTTGGATATGTCGTGAGTGGTTGAAAAGATAAGAGGCTTGAAGACGAGTCATATGTTCGATATGTCGTGAGTGGTTGAAATGATAAGAGCCTAGAAGACGAGTCATATGTTCGATATGTCGTGATTGGTTGAAATGATAAGAGCCTAGAAGACGAGTCATATGTTCGATATGTCGTGAGTGGTTGAAATGATAAGAGGCTAGAAGACGAGTCTTATGTTCGATATGTCGTGATTGGTTGAAATGATAACAGCCTAGAAGACGAGTCATATGTTCGATATGTCGTGAGTGGTTGAAATGATAACAGCCTAGAAGACGAGTCATATGTTCGATATGTCGTGAGTGGTTGAAATGATAACAGCCTAGAACACGAGTCATATGTTCGATATGTCGTGATTGGTTGAAATGATAAGAGCCTAGAAGACGAGTCATATGTTCGATATGTCGTGAGTGGTTGAAATGATAAGAGGCTAGAAAACGAGTCATATGTTCGATATGTCGTGAGTGGTTGAAATGATAACAGCCTAGAAGACGAGTCATATGTTCGATATGTCGTGAGTGGTTGAAATGATAAGAGCCTAGAAAACGAGTCATATGTTCGATATGTCGTGATTGGTTGAAATGATAAGAGCCTAGAAGACGAGTCATATGTTCGATATGTCGTGAGTGGTTGAAATGATAAGAGGCTAGAAGACGAGTCATATGTTCGATATGTCGTGAGGGGTTGAAAATTAAGAGGCTAGAAAACGAGTCATATGTTCGATATGTCAGTCATTGATTGAGAAACAAGAGGCTAGAGGACGAGTCATACGTTGGATATGTCGTGAGTGTTTGAAGAGATAAAATGCTAGAAGACGAGTCATATGTTCGAAATGTCGTGAGTGGTTGAAGAGATAAGAGGCCAGAAGACTAGTCATATGTTCGATATGTCGTGAGTGGTCGAAGAGATAAAAGGCTAGAAGACGAGTCATATTCTCGATATGTCGCGAGTGGTTGAAGAGGTAAGATGATAGAAGACGAGACATATGTTCGATATGTCGCGAGTGGTTGAAGAGATAAGAGGCTAGAAGACGAGTCATATTCTCGATATGTCGCGAGTGGTTGAAGAGATAAGATGCTGGAAGACGAGTCATATATTCGATATGTCGTGAGTGGTTGAAGAGATAAGAGGATAGAAGACGAGTCAAATGTTCGATATGTCGTGAGTGATTGAAAATACAAGAAGCTAAAAGAAGAGTCATATGTTCCATATAAGTGATTGATTGAAGGGATAGGAGGCTAGAAGACCAGTCATATGTTCCATATAAGTGATTGATTGAAGGGATAGGAGGCTATAAGAAAAGTCATATGTTCCATATAAGTGATGGATTGAAGGGATAGGAGGCTAGAAGACCAGTCATATGTTCCATTTAAGTGATGGATTGAAGGGATAGGAGGCTAGAAGACCAGTCATATGTTCCATATAAGTGATTGATTGAAGGGATAGGAGGCTATAAGAAAAGTCATATGTTCCATATAAGTGATGGATTGAAGGGATAGGAGGCTATAAGAAAAGTCATATGTTCCATATAAGTGATGGATTGAAGGGATAGGAGGCTAGAAGACCAGTCATATGTTCCATATAAGTGATGGATTGAAGGGATAGGAGGCTAGAAGACGAGTCATATGTTCCATACAAGTGATTGATTGAAGAGAAAAGAGGCTATAAGTCGAGTCATATGTTCCATATAAGTGAATGATTGAAGTGAGAAGAGGTTTGAAGACGTGTCATGTGTTGATATGTCGTGAGTGTTTGAAGAGATAAGAGGTTACAAGTCGAGTCATATGTTCGATATGTCGTGAGTGGTTGAAAAGATAAGAGGCTTGAAGACGTGTCATATGTTCGATATAAGTGATTTATTGAAGAGATAAGAGGCTAGAAGACGAGTCATATATTCGATATGTCGTGAGTGGTTGAAGAGATAAGAGGCTAGAAGACGAGTCATATGTTCGATATATCGTGAGTGGTTGAAATGATAAGAGCCTAGGAGACGAGTCATATGTTCGATATGTCGTGATTGGTTGAAATGATAAGAGGCTAGAAGACGAGTCATATGTTCGATATGTCGTGAGTGATTGAAATGATAAGAGGCTAGAAGACGAGTCATATGTTCGATATGTCGTGAGTGGTTGAAATGATAAGAGGCTAGAAGACGAGTCATATGTTCGATATGTCGTGATTGGTTGAAATGATAAGAGGCTAGAAGACGAGTCATATGTTCGATATGTCGTGAGTGGTTGAAATGATAAGAGGCTAGAAGACGAGTCATATGTTCGATATGTCGTGAGTGGTTGAAATGATAAGAGCCTAGAAGACGAGTCATATGTTCGATATGTCGTGAGTGGTTGAAATGATAAGAGGCTAGAAGACGAGTCATATGTTCGATATGTCGTGAGTGGTTGAAATGATAAGAGCCTAGAAGACGAGTCATATGTTCGATATGTGGTGATTGGTTGAAATGATAAGAGCCTAGAAGACGAGTCATATGTTCGATATGTCGTGATTGGTTGAAATGATAAGAGGCTAGAAGACGAGTCATATGTTCGATATGTCGTGATTGGTTGAAATGATAAGAGCCTAGAAGACGAGTCATATGTTCGATATGTCGTGAGTGGTTGAAATGATAAGAGCCTAGAAGACGAGTCATATGTTCGATATGTCGTGATTGATTGAAGAGATAAGAGACTAGAAGATGATTCGTTTGTTCCATATAGGTGATTGATTGAAGGGATAAGAGTCTAGAAGACGAGTCATATGTTCCATATAAGTGATTGATTGAAGAGATAATAGGCTAGAAGATGATTTATATGTTAAATATAAGTGATTGATTGAAGGGATAAGAGGCTAGAGGGCGAGTCATATGTTCCATATAAGTGATTGATTGAAGGGATAAGAGGCTAGAGGGCGAGTCATATGTTCCATATAAGTGATTGTTTGAAGGGATAAGAGGCTAGAGGGCGAGTCATATATTCCATATAAGTGATTGTTTGAAGGGATAAGAGGCTAGAGGGCGAGTCATATGTTCCATATAAGTGATTGATTGAAGCGACAAGAGGCTAGAAGACGGGTCATATGTTCCATATAAGTGATTGTTTGAAGGGATAAGAGGCTAGAGGGCGAGTCATATGTTCCATATAAGTGATTGGTAGAAGAGATAAGAGGCTAGAGGGCGAGTCATATGTTCCATATATGTGATTGGTAGAAGAGATAAGAGGCTAGAGGGCGAGTCATATGTTCCATATATGTGATTGGTAGAAGAGATAAGAGGCTAGAGGGCGAGTCATATGTTCCATATAAGTGATTGTTTGAAGGGATAAGAGGCTAGAGGGCGAGTCATATGTTCCATATAAGTGATTGTTTGAAGGGATAAGAGGCTAGAGGGCGAGTCATATGTTCCATATAAGTGATTGTTTGAAAAGATAAGAGGCTAGAGGGCGAGTCATATGTTCCATATAAGTGATTGATTGAAGAGATAAGAGGCTAGAGGGCGAGTCATATGTTCCATATAAGTGATTGTTTGAAGAGATAAGAGGCTAGAGGGCGAGTCATATGTTCCATATAAGTGATTGATTGAAGAGATAAGAGGCTAGAGGGCGAGTCATATGTTCCATATAAGTGATTGTTTGAAGGGATAAGAGGCTAGAGGGCGAGTCATATGTTCCATATAAGTGATTGTTTGAAGGGATAAGAGGCTAGAGGGCGAGTCATATGTTCCATATATGTGATTGGTAGAAGAGATAAGAGGCTAGAGGGCGAGTCATATGTTCCATATATGTGATTGATTGAAGGGATAAGAGGCTAGAAGACGGGTCATATGTTCCATATAAGTGATTGTTTGAAGGGATTAGAGGCTAGAGGGCGAGTCATATGTTCCATATAAGTGATTGTTTGAAGGGATAAGAGGCTAGAAGACGGGTCATATGTTCCATATAAGTGATTGTTTGAAGGGATAAGAGGCTAGAGGGCGAGTCATATGTTCCATATAAGTGATTGTTTGAAGGGATAAGAGGCTAGAAGACGGGTCATATATTCCATATAAGTGATTGTTTGAAGGGATAAGAGGCTAGAAGACGGGTCATATATTCCATATAAGTGATTGTATGAAGCGACAAGAGGCTAGAAGACGGGTCATATGTTCCATATAAGTGATTGTTTGAAGGGATAAGAGGCTAGAGGGCGAGTCATATGTTCCATATAAGTGATTGATTGAAGGGATAAGAGGCTAGAGGGCGAGTCATATGTTCCATATAAGTGATTGATTGAAGGGATAAGAGGCTAGAGGGCGAGTCATATGTTCCATATAAGTGATTGTTTGAAGGGATAAGAGGCTAGAGGGCGAGTCATATATTCCATATAAGTGATTGTTTGAAGGGATAGGAGGCTAGAAGACGAGTCATATGTTCCATACAAGTGATTGATTGAAGAGAAAAGAGGCTATAAGTCGAGTCATATGTTCCATATAAGTGAATGATTGAAGTGAGAAGAGGTTTGAAGACGTGTCATGTGTTGATATGTCGTGAGTGTTTGAAGAGATAAGAGGTTACAAGTCGAGTCATATGTTCGATATGTCGTGAGTGGTTGAAAAGATAAGAGGCTTGAAGACGTGTCATATGTTCGATATAAGTGATTTATTGAAGAGATAAGAGGCTAGAAGACGAGTCATATATTCGATATGTCGTGAGTGGTTGAAGAGATAAGAGGCTAGAAGACGAGTCATATGTTCGATATATCGTGAGTGGTTGAAATGATAAGAGCCTAGGAGACGAGTCATATGTTCGATATGTCGTGATTGGTTGAAATGATAAGAGGCTAGAAGACGAGTCATATGTTCGATATGTCGTGAGTGATTGAAATGATAAGAGGCTAGAAGACGAGTCATATGTTCGATATGTCGTGAGTGGTTGAAATGATAAGAGGCTAGAAGACGAGTCATATGTTCGATATGTCGTGATTGGTTGAAATGATAAGAGGCTAGAAGACGAGTCATATGTTCGATATGTCGTGAGTGGTTGAAATGATAAGAGGCTAGAAGACGAGTCATATGTTCGATATGTCGTGAGTGGTTGAAATGATAAGAGCCTAGAAGACGAGTCATATGTTCGATATGTCGTGAGTGGTTGAAATGATAAGAGGCTAGAAGACGAGTCATATGTTCGATATGTCGTGAGTGGTTGAAATGATAAGAGCCTAGAAGACGAGTCATATGTTCGATATGTGGTGATTGGTTGAAATGATAAGAGCCTAGAAGACGAGTCATATGTTCGATATGTCGTGATTGGTTGAAATGATAAGAGGCTAGAAGACGAGTCATATGTTCGATATGTCGTGATTGGTTGAAATGATAAGAGCCTAGAAGACGAGTCATATGTTCGATATGTCGTGATTGGTTGAAATGATAAGAGGCTAGAAGACGAGTCATATGTTCGATATGTCGTGATTGGTTGAAATGATAAGAGCCTAGAAGACGAGTCATATGTTCGATATGTCATGATTGGTTGAAATGATAAGAGGCTAGAAGACGAGTCATATGTTCGATATGTCGTGATTGGTTGAAATGATAAGAGCCTAGAAGACGAGTCATATGTTCGATATGTCGTGAGTGGTTGAAATGATAAGAGGCTAGAAGACGAGTCATATGTTCGATATGTCGTGAGTGGTTGAAATGATAAGAGCCTAGAAGACGAGTCATATGTTCGATATGTCGTGAGTGGTTGAAATGATAAGAGCCTAGAAGACGAGTCATATGTTCGATATGTCGTGAGTGGTTGAATAGATAAGAGCCTAGAAGACGAGTCATATGTTCGATATGTCGTGAGTGGTTGAAATGATAAGAGCCTAGAAGACGAGTCATATGTTCGATATGTCGTGATTGATTGAAGAGATAAGAGACTAGAAGATGATTCGTTTGTTCCATATAGGTGATTGATTGAAGGGATAAGAGTCTAGAAGACGAGTCATATGTTCCATATAAGTGATTGATTGAAGAGATAGTAGGCTAGAAGATGATTTATATGTTAAATATAAGTGATTGATTGAAGGGATAAGAGGCTAGAAGATTAGTCATATGTTCGATATAAGTGATTGATTGAAGGGATAATAGGCTAGAAGACGAGCCTAATGTTCCATATAGGTGTTAGATTAAAGGGATAAGAGGCTAGAAGACGGGTCATATATTCCATATAAGTGATTGATTGAAGGGATAAGAGGCTAGAAGACGAGTCATATGTTCCATATAAGTGATTGTGTGAAGGGATAAGAGGCTAGAAGACGGGTCATATATTCCATATAAGTGATTGATTGAAGCGACAAGAGGCTAGAAGGCGAGTCATATGTTCCATATAAGTGATTGATTGAAGCGACAAGAGGCTAGAAGACGGGTCATATATTCCATATAAGTGATTGTTTGAAGGGATAAGAGGCTAGAAGACGGGTCATATATTCCATATAAGTGATTGATTGAAGCGACAAGAGGCTAGAAGACGGGTCATATGTTCCATATAAGTGATTGTTTGAAGGGATAAGAGGCTAGAGGGCGAGTCATATGTTCCATATAAGTGATTGATTGAAGGGATAAGAGGCTAGAGGGCGAGTCATATGTTCCATATAAGTGATTGATTGAAGGGATAAGAGGCTAGAGGGCGAGTCATATGTTCCATATAAGTGATTGTTTGAAGGGATAAGAGGCTAGAGGGCGAGTCATATATTCCATATAAGTGATTGTTTGAAGGGATAAGAGGCTAGAGGGCGAGTCATATGTTCCATATAAGTGATTGATTGAAGCGACAAGAGGCTAGAAGACGGGTCATATGTTCCATATAAGTGATTGTTTGAAGGGATAAGAGGCTAGAGGGCGAGTCATATGTTCCATATAAGTGATTGGTAGAAGAGATAAGAGGCTAGAGGGCGAGTCATATGTTCCATATATGTGATTGGTAGAAGAGATAAGAGGCTAGAGGGCGAGTCATATGTTCCATATATGTGATTGGTAGAAGAGATAAGAGGCTAGAGGGCGAGTCATATGTTCCATATAAGTGATTGTTTGAAGGGATAAGAGGCTAGAGGGCGAGTCATATGTTCCATATAAGTGATTGTTTGAAGGGATAAGAGGCTAGAGGGCGAGTCATATGTTCCATATAAGTGATTGTTTGAAAAGATAAGAGGCTAGAGGGCGAGTCATATGATCCATATAAGTGATTGATTGAAGAGATAAGAGGCTAGAGGGCGAGTCATATGTTCCATATAAGTGATTGTTTGAAGAGATAAGAGGCTAGAGGGCGAGTCATATGTTCCATATAAGTGATTGATTGAAGAGATAAGAGGCTAGAGGGCGAGTCATATGTTCCATATAAGTGATTGTTTGAAGGGATAAGAGGCTAGAGGGCGAGTCATATGTTCCATATAAGTGATTGTTTGAAGGGATAAGAGGCTAGAGGGCGAGTCATATGTTCCATATATGTGATTGGTAGAAGAGATAAGAGGCTAGAGGGCGAGTCATATGTTCCATATATGTGATTGATTGAAGGGATAAGAGGCTAGAAGACGGGTCATATGTTCCATATAAGTGATTGTTTGAAGGGATAAGAGGCTAGAGGGCGAGTCATATGTTCCATATAAGTGATTGTTTGAAGGGATAAGAGGCTAGAAGACGGGTCATATGTTCCATATAAGTGATTGTTTGAAGGGATAAGAGGCTAGAGGGCGAGTCATATGTTCCATATAAGTGATTGTTTGAAGGGATAAGAGGCTAGAAGACGGGTCATATATTCCATATAAGTGATTGTTTGAAGGGATAAGAGGCTAGAAGACGGGTCATATATTCCATATAAGTGATTGATTGAAGCGACAAGAGGCTAGAAGACGGGTCATATGTTCCATATAAGTGATTGTTTGAAGGGATAAGAGGCTAGAGGGCGAGTCATATGTTCCATATAAGTGATTGATTGAAGGGATAAGAGGCTAGAGGGCGAGTCATATGTTCCATATAAGTGATTGATTGAAGGGATAAGAGGCTAGAGGGCGAGTCATATGTTCCATATAAGTGATTGTTTGAAGGGATAAGAGGCTAGAGGGCGAGTCATATATTCCATATAAGTGATTGTTTGAAGGGATAGGAGGCTAGAAGACGAGTCATATGTTCCATACAAGTGATTGATTGAAGAGAAAAGAGGCTATAAGTCGAGTCATATGTTCCATATAAGTGAATGATTGAAGTGAGAAGAGGTTTGAAGACGTGTCATGTGTTGATATGTCGTGAGTGTTTGAAGAGATAAGAGGTTACAAGTCGAGTCATATGTTCGATATGTCGTGAGTGGTTGAAAAGATAAGAGGCTTGAAGACGTGTCATATGTTCGATATAAGTGATTTATTGAAGAGATAAGAGGCTAGAAGACGAGTCATATATTCGATATGTCGTGAGTGGTTGAAGAGATAAGAGGCTAGAAGACGAGTCATATGTTCGATATATCGTGAGTGGTTGAAATGATAAGAGCCTAGGAGACGAGTCATATGTTCGATATGTCGTGATTGGTTGAAATGATAAGAGGCTAGAAGACGAGTCATATGTTCGATATGTCGTGAGTGATTGAAATGATAAGAGGCTAGAAGACGAGTCATATGTTCGATATGTCGTGAGTGGTTGAAATGATAAGAGGCTAGAAGACGAGTCATATGTTCGATATGTCGTGATTGGTTGAAATGATAAGAGGCTAGAAGACGAGTCATATGTTCGATATGTCGTGAGTGGTTGAAATGATAAGAGGCTAGAAGACGAGTCATATGTTCGATATGTCGTGAGTGGTTGAAATGATAAGAGCCTAGAAGACGAGTCATATGTTCGATATGTCGTGAGTGGTTGAAATGATAAGAGGCTAGAAGACGAGTCATATGTTCGATATGTCGTGAGTGGTTGAAATGATAAGAGCCTAGAAGACGAGTCATATGTTCGATATGTGGTGATTGGTTGAAATGATAAGAGCCTAGAAGACGAGTCATATGTTCGATATGTCATGATTGGTTGAAATGATAAGAGGCTAGAAGACGAGTCATATGTTCGATATGTCGTGATTGGTTGAAATGATAAGAGCCTAGAAGACGAGTCATATGTTCGATATGTCGTGATTGGTTGAAATGATAAGAGGCTAGAAGACGAGTCATATGTTCGATATGTCGTGATTGGTTGAAATGATAAGAGCCTAGAAGACGAGTCATATGTTCGATATGTCGTGATTGGTTGAAATGATAAGAGGCTAGAAGACGAGTCATATGTTCGATATGTCGTGATTGGTTGAAATGATAAGAGCCTAGAAGACGAGTCATATGTTCGATATGTCGTGAGTGGTTGAAATGATAAGAGGCTAGAAGACGAGTCATATGTTCGATATGTCGTGAGTGGTTGAAATGATAAGAGCCTAGAAGACGAGTCATATGTTCGATATGTCGTGAGTGGTTGAAATGATAAGAGCCTAGAAGACGAGTCATATGTTCGATATGTCGTGAGTGGTTGAAATGATAAGAGCCTAGAAGACGAGTCATATGTTCGATATGTCGTGAGTGGTTGAAATGATAAGAGCCTAGAAGACGAGTCATATGTTCGATATGTCGTGATTGATTGAAGAGATAAGAGACTAGAAGATGATTCGTTTGTTCCATATAGGTGATTGATTGAAGGGATAAGAGGCTAGAAGACGGGTCATATATTCCATATAAGTGATTGTTTGAAGGGATAAGAGGCTAGAAGACGGGTCATATATTCCATATAAGTGATTGATTGAAGCGACAAGAGGCTAGAAGACGGGTCATATGTTCCATATAAGTGATTGTTTGAAGGGATAAGAGGCTAGAGGGCGAGTCATATGTTCCATATAAGTGATTGATTGAAGGGATAAGAGGATAGAGGGCGAGTCATATGTTCCATATAAGTGATTGATTGAAGGGATAAGAGGCTAGAGGGCGAGTCATATGTTCCATATAAGTGATTGTTTGAAGGGATAAGAGGCTAGAGGGCGAGTCATATATTCCATATAAGTGATTGTTTGAAGGGATAGGAGGCTAGAAGACGAGTCATATGTTCCATACAAGTGATTGATTGAAGAGAAAAGAGGCTATAAGTCGAGTCATATGTTCCATATAAGTGAATGATTGAAGTGAGAAGAGGTTTGAAGACGTGTCATGTGTTGATATGTCGTGAGTGTTTGAAGAGATAAGAGGTTACAAGTCGAGTCATATGTTCGATATGTCGTGAGTGGTTGAAAAGATAAGAGGCTTGAAGACGTGTCATATGTTCGATATAAGTGATTTATTGAAGAGATAAGAGGCTAGAAGACGAGTCATATATTCGATATGTCGTGAGTGGTTGAAGAGATAAGAGGCTAGAAGACGAGTCATATGTTCGATATATCGTGAGTGGTTGAAATGATAAGAGCCTAGGAGACGAGTCATATGTTCGATATGTCGTGATTGGTTGAAATGATAAGAGGCTAGAAGACGAGTCATATGTTCGATATGTCGTGAGTGATTGAAATGATAAGAGGCTAGAAGACGAGTCATATGTTCGATATGTCGTGAGTGGTTGAAATGATAAGAGGCTAGAAGACGAGTCATATGTTCGATATGTCGTGATTGGTTGAAATGATAAGAGGCTAGAAGACGAGTCATATGTTCGATATGTCGTGAGTGGTTGAAATGATAAGAGGCTAGAAGACGAGTCATATGTTCGATATGTCGTGAGTGGTTGAAATGATAAGAGCCTAGAAGACGAGTCATATGTTCGATATGTCGTGAGTGGTTGAAATGATAAGAGGCTAGAAGACGAGTCATATGTTCGATATGTCGTGAGTGGTTGAAATGATAAGAGCCTAGAAGACGAGTCATATGTTCGATATGTGGTGATTGGTTGAAATGATAAGAGCCTAGAAGACGAGTCATATGTTCGATATGTCGTGATTGGATGAAATGATAAGAGGCTAGAAGACGAGTCATATGTTCGATATGTCGTGATTGGTTGAAATGATAAGAGCCTAGAAGACGAGTCATATGTTCGATATGTCGTGATTGGTTGAAATGATAAGAGGCTAGAAGACGAGTCATATGTTCGATATGTCGTGATTGGTTGAAATGATAAGAGCCTAGAAGACGAGTCATATGTTCGATATGTCGTGATTGGTTGAAATGATAAGAGGCTAGAAGACGAGTCATATGTTCGATATGTCGTGATTGGTTGAAATGATAAGAGCCTAGAAGACGAGTCATATGTTCGATATGTCGTGAGTGGTTGAAATGATAAGAGGCTAGAAGACGAGTCATATGTTCGATATGTCGTGAGTGGTTGAAATGATAAGAGCCTAGAAGACGAGTCATATGTTCGATATGTCGTGAGTGGTTGAAATGATAAGAGCCTAGAAGACGAGTCATATGTTCGATATGTCGTGAGTGGTTGAAATGATAAGAGCCTAGAAGACGAGTCATATGTTCGATATGTCGTGAGTGGTTGAAATGATAAGAGCCTAGAAGACGAGTCATATGTTCGATATGTCGTGATTGATTGAAGAGATAAGAGACTAGAAGATGATTCGTTTGTTCCATATAGGTGATTGATTGAAGGGATAAGAGTCTAGAAGACGAGTCATATGTTCCATATAAGTGATTGATTGAAGAGATAATAGGCTAGAAGATGATTTATATGTTAAATATAAGTGATTGATTGAAGGGATAAGAGGCTAGAGGGCGAGTCATATGTTCCATATAAGTGATTGTTTGAAGGGATAAGAGGCTAGAGGGCGAGTCATATATTCCATATAAGTGATTGTTGGAAGGGATAGGAGGCTAGAAGACGAGTCATATGTTCCATACAAGTGATTGATTGAAGAGAAAAGAGGCTATAAGTCGAGTCATATGTTCCATATAAGTGAATGATTGAAGTGAGAAGAGGTTTGAAGACGTGTCATGTGTTGATATGTCGTGAGTGTTTGAAGAGATAAGAGGTTACAAGTCGAGTCATATGTTCGATATGTCGTGAGTGGTTGAAAAGATAAGAGGCTTGAAGACGTGTCATATGTTCGATATAAGCGATTTATTGAAGAGATAAGAGGCTAGAAGACGAGTCATATATTCGATATGTCGTGAGTGGTTGAAGAGATAAGAGGCTAGAAGACGAGTCATATGTTCGATATATCGTGAGTGGTTGAAATGATAAGAGCCTAGGAGACGAGTCATATGTTCGATATGTCGTGATTGGTTGAAATGATAAGAGGCTAGAAGACGAGTCATATGTTCGATATGTCGTGAGTGATTGAAATGATAAGAGGCTAGAAGACGAGTCATATGTTCGATATGTCGTGAGTGGTTGAAATGATAAGAGGCTAGAAGACGAGTCATATGTTCGATATGTCGTGATTGGTTGAAATGATAAGAGGCTAGAAGACGAGTCATATGTTCGATATGTCGTGAGTGGTTGAAATGATAAGAGGCTAGAAGACGAGTCATATGTTCGATATGTCGTGAGTGGTTGAAATGATAAGAGCCTAGAAGACGAGTCATATGTTCGATATGTCGTGAGTGGTTGAAATGATAAGAGGCTAGAAGACGAGTCATATGTTCGATATGTCGTGAGTGGTTGAAATGATAAGAGCCTAGAAGACGAGTCATATGTTCGATATGTGGTGATTGGTTGAAATGATAAGAGCCTAGAAGACGAGTCATATGTTCGATATGTCGTGATTGGTTGAAATGATAAGAGGCTAGAAGACGAGTCATATGTTCGATATGTCGTGATTGGTTGAAATGATAAGAGCCTAGAAGACGAGTCATATGTTCGATATGTCGTGATTGGTTGAAATGATAAGAGGCTAGAAGACGAGTCATATGTTCGATATGTCGTGATTGGTTGAAATGATAAGAGCCTAGAAGACGAGTCATATGTTCGATATGTCATGATTGGTTGAAATGATAAGAGGCTAGAAGACGAGTCATATGTTCGATATGTCGTGATTGGTTGAAATGATAAGAGCCTAGAAGACGAGTCATATGTTCGATATGTCGTGAGTGGTTGAAATGATAAGAGGCTAGAAGACGAGTCATATGTTCGATATGTCGTGAGTGGTTGAAATGATAAGAGCCTAGAAGACGAGTCATATGTTCGATATGTCGTGAGTGGTTGAAATGATAAGAGCCTAGAAGACGAGTCATATGTTCGATATGTCGTGAGTGGTTGAATAGATAAGAGCCTAGAAGACGAGTCATATGTTCGATATGTCGTGAGTGGTTGAAATGATAAGAGCCTAGAAGACGAGTCATATGTTCGATATGTCGTGATTGATTGAAGAGATAAGAGACTAGAAGATGATTCGTTTGTTCCATATAGGTGATTGATTGAAGGGATAAGAGTCTAGAAGACGAGTCATATGTTCCATATAAGTGATTGATTGAAGAGATAGTAGGCTAGAAGATGATTTATATGTTAAATATAAGTGATTGATTGAAGGGATAAGAGGCTAGAAGATTAGTCATATGTTCGATATAAGTGATTGATTGAAGGGATAATAGGCTAGAAGACGAGTCTAATGTTCCATATAGGTGTTAGATTAAAGGGATAAGAGGCTAGAAGACGGGTCATATATTCCATATATGTGATTGATTGAAGGGATAAGAGGCTAGAAGACGAGTCATATGTTCCATATAAGTGATTGTGTGAAGGGATAAGAGGCTAGAAGACGGGTCATATATTCCATATAAGTGATTGATTGAAGCGACAAGAGGCTAGAAGGCGAGTCATATGTTCCATATAAGTGATTGATTGAAGCGACAAGAGGCTAGAAGACGGGTCATATATTCCATATAAGTGATTGTTTGAAGGGATAAGAGGCTAGAAGACGGGTCATATATTCCATATAAGTGATTGATTGAAGCGACAAGAGGCTAGAAGACGGGTCATATGTTCCATATAAGTGATTGTTTGAAGGGATAAGAGGCTAGAGGGCGAGTCATATGTTCCATATAAGTGATTGATTGAAGGGATAAGAGGCTAGAGGGCGAGTCATATGTTCCATATAAGTGATTGATTGAAGGGATAAGAGGCTAGAGGGCGAGTCATATGTTCCATATAAGTGATTGTTTGAAGGGATAAGAGGCTAGAGGGCGAGTCATATATTCCATATAAGTGATTGTTTGAAGGGATAAGAGGCTAGAGGGCGAGTCATATGTTCCATATAAGTGATTGATTGAAGCGACAAGAGGCTAGAAGACGGGTCATATGTTCCATATAAGTAATTGTTTGAAGGGATAAGAGGCTAGAGGGCGAGTCATATGTTCCATATAAGTGATTGGTAGAAGAGATAAGAGGCTAGAGGGCGAGTCATATGTTCCATATATGTGATTGGTAGAAGAGATAAGAGGCTAGAGGGCGAGTCATATGTTCCATATATGTGATTGGTAGAAGAGATAAGAGGCTAGAGGGCGAGTCATATGTTCCATATAAGTGATTGTTTGAAGGGATAAGAGGCTAGAGGGCGAGTCATATGTTCCATATAAGTGATTGTTTGAAGGGATAAGAGGCTAGAGGGCGAGTCATATGTTCCATATAAGTGATTGTTTGAAAAGATAAGAGGCTAGAGGGCGAGTCATATGATCCATATAAGTGATTGATTGAAGAGATAAGAGGCTAGAGGGCGAGTCATATGTTCCATATAAGTGATTGTTTGAAGAGATAAGAGGCTAGAGGGCGAGTCATATGTTCCATATAAGTGATTGATTGAAGAGATAAGAGGCTAGAGGGCGAGTCATATGTTCCATATAAGTGATTGTTTGAAGGGATAAGAGGCTAGAGGGCGAGTCATATGTTCCATATAAGTGATTGTTTGAAGGGATAAGAGGCTAGAGGGCGAGTCATATGTTCCATATATGTGATTGGTAGAAGAGATAAGAGGCTAGAGGGCGAGTCATATGTTCCATATATGTGATTGATTGAAGGGATAAGAGGCTAGAAGACGGGTCATATGTTCCATATAAGTGATTGTTTGAAGGGATAAGAGGCTAGAGGGCGAGTCATATGTTCCATATAAGTGATTGTTTGAAGGGATAAGAGGCTAGAAGACGGGTCATATGTTCCATATAAGTGATTGTTTGAAGGGATAAGAGGCTAGAGGGCGAGTCATATGTTCCATATAAGTGATTGTTTGAAGGGATAAGAGGCTAGAAGACGGGTCATATATTCCATATAAGTGATTGTTTGAAGGGATAAGAGGCTAGAAGACGGGTCATATATTCCATATAAGTGATTGATTGAAGCGACAAGAGGCTAGAAGACGGGTCATATGTTCCATATAAGTGATTGTTTGAAGGGATAAGAGGCTAGAGGGCGAGTCATATGTTCCATATAAGTGATTGATTGAAGGGATAAGAGGCTAGAGGGCGAGTCATATGTTCCATATAAGTGATTGATTGAAGGGATAAGAGGCTAGAGGGCGAGTCATATGTTCCATATAAGAGATTGTTTGAAGGGATAAGAGGCTAGAGGGCGAGTCATATATTCCATATAAGTGATTGTTTGAAGGGATAGGAGGCTAGAAGACGAGTCATATGTTCCATACAAGTGATTGATTGAAGAGAAAAGAGGCTATAAGTCGAGTCATATGTTCCATATAAGTGAATGATTGAAGTGAGAAGAGGTTTGAAGACGTGTCATGTGTTGATATGTCGTGAGTGTTTGAAGAGATAAGAGGTTACAAGTCGAGTCATATGTTCGATATGTCGTGAGTGGTTGAAAAGATAAGAGGCTTGAAGACGTGTCATATGTTCGATATAAGTGATTTATTGAAGAGATAAGAGGCTAGAAGACGAGTCATATATTCGATATGTCGTGAGTGGTTGAAGAGATAAGAGGCTAGAAGACGAGTCATATGTTCGATATATCGTGAGTGGTTGAAATGATAAGAGCCTAGGAGACGAGTCATATGTTCGATATGTCGTGATTGGTTGAAATGATAAGAGGCTAGAAGACGAGTCATATGTTCGATATGTCGTGAGTGATTGAAATGATAAGAGGCTAGAAGACGAGTCATATGTTCGATATGTCGTGAGTGGTTGAAATGATAAGAGGCTAGAAGACGAGTCATATGTTCGATATGTCGTGATTGGTTGAAATGATAAGAGCCTAGAAGACGAGTCATATGTTCGATATGTCGTGATTGGTTGAAATGATAAGAGGCTAGAAGACGAGTCATATGTTCGATATGTCGTGATTGGTTGAAATGATAAGAGCCTAGAAGACGAGTCATATGTTCGATATGTCGTGATTGGTTGAAATGATAAGAGGCTAGAAGACGAGTCATATGTTCGATATGTCGTGATTGGTTGAAATGATAAGAGCCTAGAAGACGAGTCATATGTTCGATATGTCGTGAGTGGTTGAAATGATAAGAGGCTAGAAGACGAGTCATATGTTCGATATGTCGTGAGTGGTTGAAATGATAAGAGCCTAGAAGACGAGTCATATGTTCGATATGTCGTGAGTGGTTGAAATGATAAGAGCCTAGAAGACGAGTCATATGTTCGATATGTCGTGAGTGGTTGAAATGATAAGAGCCTAGAAGACGAGTCATATGTTCGATATGTCGTGAGTGGTTGAAATGATAAGAGCCTAGAAGACGAGTCATATGTTCGATATGTCGTGATTGATTGAAGAGATAAGAGACTAGAAGATGATTCGTTTGTTCCATATAGGTGATTGATTGAAGGGATAAGAGGCTAGAAGACGGGTCATATATTCCATATAAGTGATTGTTTGAAGGGATAAGAGGCTAGAAGACGGGTCATATATTCCATATAAGTGATTGATTGAAGCGACAAGAGGCTAGAAGACGGGTCATATGTTCCATATAAGTGATTGTTTGAAGGGATAAGAGGCTAGAGGGCGAGTCATATGTTCCATATAAGTGATTGATTGAAGGGATAAGAGGATAGAGGGCGAGTCATATGTTCCATATAAGTGATTGATTGAAGGGATAAGAGGCTAGAGGGCGAGTCATATGTTCCATATAAGTGATTGTTTGAAGGGATAAGAGGCTAGAGGGCGAGTCATATATTCCATATAAGTGATTGTTTGAAGGGATAGGAGGCTAGAAGACGAGTCATATGTTCCATACAAGTGATTGATTGAAGAGAAAAGAGGCTATAAGTCGAGTCATATGTTCCATATAAGTGAATGATTGAAGTGAGAAGAGGTTTGAAGACGTGTCATGTGTTGATATGTCGTGAGTGTTTGAAGAGATAAGAGGTTACAAGTCGAGTCATATGTTCGATATGTCGTGAGTGGTTGAAAAGATAAGAGGCTTGAAGACGTGTCATATGTTCGATATAAGTGATTTATTGAAGAGATAAGAGGCTAGAAGACGAGTCATATATTCGATATGTCGTGAGTGGTTGAAGAGATAAGAGGCTAGAAGACGAGTCATATGTTCGATATATCGTGAGTGGTTGAAATGATAAGAGCCTAGGAGACGAGTCATATGTTCGATATGTCGTGATTGGTTGAAATGATAAGAGGCTAGAAGACGAGTCATATGTTCGATATGTCGTGAGTGATTGAAATGATAAGAGGCTAGAAGACGAGTCATATGTTCGATATGTCGTGAGTGGTTGAAATGATAAGAGGCTAGAAGACGAGTCATATGTTCGATATGTCGTGATTGGTTGAAATGATAAGAGGCTAGAAGACGAGTCATATGTTCGATATGTCGTGAGTGGTTGAAATGATAAGAGGCTAGAAGACGAGTCATATGTTCGATATGTCGTGAGTGGTTGAAATGATAAGAGCCTAGAAGACGAGTCATATGTTCGATATGTCGTGAGTGGTTGAAATGATAAGAGGCTAGAAGACGAGTCATATGTTCGATATGTCGTGAGTGGTTGAAATGATAAGAGCCTAGAAGACGAGTCATATGTTCGATATGTGGTGATTGGTTGAAATGATAAGAGCCTAGAAGACGAGTCATATGTTCGATATGTCGTGATTGGATGAAATGATAAGAGGCTAGAAGACGAGTCATATGTTCGATATGTCGTGATTGGTTGAAATGATAAGAGCCTAGAAGACGAGTCATATGTTCGATATGTCGTGATTGGTTGAAATGATAAGAGGCTAGAAGACGAGTCATATGTTCGATATGTCGTGATTGGTTGAAATGATAAGAGCCTAGAAGACGAGTCATATGTTCGATATGTCGTGATTGGTTGAAACGATAAGAGGCTAGAAGACGAGTCATATGTTCGATATGTCGTGATTGGTTGAAATGATAAGAGCCTAGAAGACGAGTCATATGTTCGATATGTCGTGAGTGGTTGAAATGATAAGAGGCTAGAAGACGAGTCATATGTTCGATATGTCGTGAGTGGTTGAAATGATAAGAGCCTAGAAGACGAGTCATATGTTCGATATGTCGTGAGTGGTTGAAATGATAAGAGCCTAGAAGACGAGTCATATGTTCGATATGTCGTGAGTGGTTGAAATGATAAGAGCCTAGAAGACGAGTCATATGTTCGATATGTCGTGAGTGGTTGAAATGATAAGAGCCTAGAAGACGAGTCATATGTTCGATATGTCGTGATTGATTGAAGAGATAAGAGACTAGAAGATGATTCGTTTGTTCCATATAGGTGATTGATTGAAGGGATAAGAGTCTAGAAGACGAGTCATATGTTCCATATAAGTGATTGATTGAAGAGATAATAGGCTAGAAGATGATTTATATGTTAAATATAAGTGATTGATTGAAGGGATAAGAGGCTAGAAGATTAGTCATATGTTCGATATAAGTGATTGATTGAAGGGATAATAGGCTAGAAGACGAGTCTAATGTTCCATATAGGTGTTAGATTAAAGGGATAAGAGGCTAGAAGACGGGTCATATATTCCATATAAGTGATTGATTGAAGGGATAAGAGGCTAGAAGACGAGTCATATGTTCCATATAAGTGATTGTGTGAAGGGATAAGAGGCTAGAAGACGGTTCATATATTCCATATAAGTGATTGATTGAAGCGACAAGAGGCTAGAAGGCGAGTCATATGTTCCATATAAGTGATTGATTGAAGCGACAAGAGGCTAGAAGACGGGTCATATATTCCATATAAGTGATTGTTTGAAGGGATAAGAGGCTAGAAGACGGGTCATATATTCCATATAAGTGATTGATTGAAGCGACAAGAGGCTAGAAGACGGGTCATATGTTCCATATAAGTGATTGTTTGAAGGGATAAGAGGCTAGAGGGCGAGTCATATGTTCCATATAAGTGATTGATTGAAGGGATAAGAGGCTAGAGGGCGAGTCATATGTTCCATATAAGTGATTGATTGAAGGGATAAGAGGCTAGAGGGCGAGTCATATGTTCCATATAAGTGATTGTTTGAAGGGATAAGAGGCTAGAGGGCGAGTCATATATTCCATATAAGTGATTGTTTGAAGGGATAAGAGGCTAGAGGGCGAGTCATATGTTCCATATAAGTGATTGATTGAAGCGACAAGAGGCTAGAAGACGGGTCATATGTTCCATATAAGTGATGGTTTGAAGGGATAAGAGGCTAGAGGGCGAGTCATATGTTCCATATAAGTGATTGGTAGAAGAGATAAGAGGCTAGAGGGCGAGTCATATGTTCCATATATGTGATTGGTAGAAGAGATAAGAGGCTAGAGGGCGAGTCATATGTTCCATATATGTGATTGGTAGAAGAGATAAGAGGCTAGAGGGCGAGTCATATGTTCCATATAAGTGATTGTTTGAAGGGATAAGAGGCTAGAGGGCGAGTCATATGTTCCATATAAGTGATTGTTTGAAGGGATAAGAGGCTAGAGGGCGAGTCATATGTTCCATATAAGTGATTGTTTGAAAAGATAAGAGGCTAGAGGGCGAGTCATATGTTCCATATAAGTGATTGATTGAAGAGATAAGAGGCTAGAGGGCGAGTCATATGTTCCATATAAGTGATTGTTTGAAGAGATAAGAGGCTAGAGGGCGAGTCATATGTTCCATATAAGTGATTGATTGAAGAGATAAGAGGCTAGAGGGCGAGTCATATGTTCCATATAAGTGATTGTTTGAAGGGATAAGAGGCTAGAGGGCGAGTCATATGTTCCATATAAGTGATTGTTTGAAGGGATAAGAGGCTAGAGGGCGAGTCATATGTTCCATATATGTGATTGGTAGAAGAGATAAGAGGCTAGAGGGCGAGTCATATGTTCCATATATGTGATTGATTGAAGGGATAAGAGGCTAGAAGACGGGTCATATGTTCCATATAAGTGATTGTTTGAAGGGATAAGAGGCTAGAGGGCGAGTCATATGTTCCATATAAGTGATTGTTTGAAGGGATAAGAGGCTAGAAGACGGGTCATATGTTCCATATAAGTGATTGTTTGAAGGGATAAGAGGCTAGAGGGCGAGTCATATGTTCCATATAAGTGATTGTTTGAAGGGATAAGAGGCTAGAAGACGGGTCATATGTTCCATATAAGTGATTGTTTGAAGGGATAAGAGGCTAGAGGGCGAGTCATATGTTCCATATATGTGATTGGTAGAAGAGATAAGAGGCTAGAAGGCGAGTCATATATTCCATATAAGTGATTGATTGAAGCGACAAGAGGCTAGAAGACGGGTCATATGTTCCATATAAGTGATTGTTTGAAGGGATAAGAGGCTAGAAGACGGGTCATATGTTCCATATAAGTGATTGTTTGAAGGGATAAGAGGCTAGAGGGCGAGTCATATGTTCCATATAAGTGATTGTTTGAAGGGATAAGAGGCTAGAAGACGGGTCATATGTTCCATATAAGTGATTGTTTGAAGGGATAAGAGGCTAGAGGGTGAGTCATATGTTCCATATATGTGATTGGTAGAAGAGATAAGAGGCTAGAGGGCGAGTCATATATTCCATATAAGTGATTGATTGAAGCGACAAGAGGCTAGAAGACGGGTCATATGTTCCATATAAGTGATTGTTTGAAGGGATAAGAGGCTAGAAGACGGGTCATATGTTCCATATAAGTGATTGTTTGAAGGGATAAGAGGCTAGAGGGCGAGTCATATGTTCCATATAAGTGATTGTTTGAAGGGATAAGAGGCTAGAAGACGGGTCATATGTTCCATATAAGTGATTGTTTGAAGGGATAAGAGGCTAGAGGGCGAGTCATATGTTCCATATATGTGATTGGTAGAAGAGATAAGAGGCTAGAGGGCGAGTCATATATTCCATATAAGTGATTGATTGAAGCGACAAGAGGCTAGAAGACGGGTCATATGTTCCATATAAGTGATTGTTTGAAGGGATAAGAGGCTAAAGGGCGAGTCATATGTTCCATATATGTGATTGGTAGAAGAGATAAGAGGCTAGAGGGCGAGTCATATGTTCCATATATGTGATTGGTAGAAGAGATAAGAGGCTAGAGGGCGAGTCATATGTTCCATATAAGTGATTGGTAGAAGAGATAAGAGGCTAGAGGGCGAGTCATATGTTCCATATATGTGATTGGTAGAAGAGATAAGAGGCTAGAGGGCGAGTCATATGTTCCATATATGTGATTGGTAGAAGAGATAAGAGGCTAGAGGGCGAGTCATATGTTCCATATAAGTGATTGGTAGAAGAGATAAGAGGCTAGAGGGCGAGTCATATGTTCCATATAAGTGATTGGTAGAAGAGATAAGAGGCTAGAGGGCGAGTCATATGTTCCATATAAGTGATTGGTAGAAGAGATAAGAGGCTAGAGGGCGAGTCATATGTTCCATATATGTGATTGGTAGAAGAGATAAGAGGCTAGAGGGCGAGTCATATGTTCCATATATGTGATTGGTAGAAGAGATAAGAGGCTAGAGGGCGAGTCATATGTTCCATATAAGTGATTGGTAGAAGAGATAAGAGGCTAGAGGGCGAGTCATATGTTCCATATAAGTGATTGGTAGAAGAGATAAGAGGCTAGAGGGCGAGTCATATGTTCCATATAAGTGATTGGTAGAAGAGATAAGAGGCTAGAGGGCGAGTCATATGTTCCATATAAGTGATTGGTAGAAGAGATAAGAGGCTAGAGGGCGAGTCATATGTTCCATATAAGTGATTGGTAGAAGAGATAAGAGGCTAGAGGGCGAGTCATATGTTCCATATATGTGATTGAATGAAGAGATAAGACGCTAGAAGACTTTTCATATGTTCGATACGTCAGTGTGTGATTGAGGTGAGGAGAAATTAGGTGTAAATGATATTTGGACAAGTCAAGAGTAATTGAAGAGAGAAGAGATTAGAAGACGAGTCATATGTTCGGCATGTCAGTAAATGATTGAGGTGAGAGGAGGCTTGAAGAATGGATCCTGTGGTTGACACTCAGTGCGTAATGAAGAGAGAAAACACTGGAAAACTACTCATGTTCCCATGTCAGTGAGTGAGTTACGGGAAGAGGAGTCCTATGTTCGATCCGTCCTTGAGCAATTGAAGCGAGAAAATGTTAGAATACGAGTGAGTGACTGGAAGAGAGCAGAGATTGGTTTGTGCACCGTGAATTGAAGCGCTAACTGCTCGGAAACTGAAAGAATTAATTATGGGAAATATAGGTGATGCCAAATTATGTTCCTTGAAGATTGTTGAATACGAAAGAGAATTTTCTTGATTTCAAATATAGTTTTGTATTAAATAGTTTATAATATATGATTAGTTAATAGAACGGTATTATGTTTTATTCCTTACGTACTTTTTAACAGACATGTTTTATTTTATTTGATTATGAATATCGGATTAATATGAAGTATATTTGAGCGCCAACATGCAAAAGTTGAAACTTTTCAATTTTATTGTTCTCATACTGAGCATTTAAATGGTACTCAATTTTCATTTTTTCAAATTACTTCCTTATTAAGTAAGGTACATAGGGCCGGGATTAGTTCCTATTATGTAGAAGAGATTTGTAATAACAATTTTAATTCCATTAGTTGAAATTAGAAGAAAAATCCACAAATTATTACATTTTACCCTTTATACTTTAAATTCTTTAGCTAGTTTAAAGGTGAAATTGAAAAACAAACGAATTTCATTGCGGTGATATATTTAATATACTTCTTAAAGCATACACCTGTTTCCATGTGATTGTAATATAAAAATTGAAAAAAGGAGCAAATCTCTTGAGGTAATATGTTTAATGTACTTCTTAAATCATCCACTTGTTTCCATGTGACTGCAACATAATTATGGAGCATACTTTGCTTATGTTTTGCGTTGCTCAACTAGACTCACGATAATAGATCGACCATATATCTGCAGCATGCCTGATTGAGAGCTTGTTTATCATTGAAGGCAAAATTCTGTGAGCGTAAGTTGTGTAGAAGACGTCATTGATGCATATCTGAAAAAAGACAAATGTATAAATCTTGGTTCAGAACCTTAAATATTAATCCGAATGTTCAGGCACATTGTAGTTCTCTAATGACACCGCCGGGACTCGAGCCTGTTTAACCTACACTTTAATTTTTTATTAATTTCTCACTTTTATTACAATCAGGGTAGTGACTGAAACGCTTGGAACCTATTTACAGACTCCGATTGTACAGTTCTGTTTGGGGTAATGAGATTTTCTTGGGTAGACATGAGGATGATGGGGATTTGCTTCCTAATCTGCATTTCTTAAGAAATTAATTTCAATTTTATAGATATTAATTATCGATTGTGTTTCAGATCTTTAAAGCATCAGAAAAATTCCATGAGATGTTGCTGAGCAAAAATAGCTTTTCTGGTTATCTCCACGAAAATGACTTGCTTTTAAAATTTAAAAATATTGGAACTAAATTTTAATATTGAATATTGAAGCACATATGTATCTTACAAATTTATTATATTATTTTCATTGAACTTAATCTATTTTATAAACCAAATTTAGAAATACATTATTTTGCTTCTTCATTTTACCTAATATAGAAAATTGCTAAAGGAACAAGCATCGGCATTTTTAATTTCCTGAAAATTTCAGAATAGGTGATAAACGTTTACACAGAAAACAGCAACTTGTGCTGTAACAATCACTGAAAAATAGTCAAGAAAAAAACTCAAAATTACGTCACCTGTGAACCGGGTGATGACGTGTGCCCTTGTTATATTGGCAGCCGATGGTGGGGGAGACGTTTATAAAACTATATTTACGGGTTTAAATCCTCAGACGTCTTTCAGTTTGGCCGCGCTACGTCGTGTCCATCCCGCGTCGAATAAAATACGGCAAATTCTTTCGCCTGTCTTAAAAATACCTAGTGTCCGCCTAAAGACTAAGAAGAATAATATTTAAAGACTATTAGGACCAGGGTCCACAAAGAAGACATATTGAACTTTCCATCACAATTTACGCAAGCGGTGAGAACATCAGCACGCAGGAGATACGGGTGAATCCTTCATCGACCTGCAGTATACGAATAATATTAACCAGATGTTGATCTTGATGCTCCAAGGCACAAGAAAAGAGCTGAGGCAAGGTTTCGGAGACTAAGTCGGAGTGTTGCGTTGCGTTTCAACTTCGACCTGCATTGTGAAAGGCTCATCAAATATTCTAAGACTTAGCGTACAGTATTCAGTCAGTTACACATTCTAATACGTATAGCAGCGAACTTAGAAATCCTTACAAGTGAACGGCCCAACTTACCGCCTTTCTCGGCGAAGCGAAGGCTCAAGTTAAGGCCTGGGTTGCGCATTCCAAACGGAATGGGATATGGTCTAAATGCATACGTTACTTCTTCAAAACAAACCTAAACGGCTAAATTCTCCAGTTCCTTCATGGAGAATCTATGTTCCGATGAAGGGTATGGCGGCATAGATAGCTCACTTGTCACCAGAAAGCTTCAGGGATTAAGCTTGCTGCGTTGTTTATTCAGATGCTCATAGGAAAGTTCCAATTCTCCGAAAAGCAAGTATTGCGAGAATGCAACAAGCCCAAGGTAGAGGTCTTGTCTATGTAAAGTTAATAAATGTCTTTAGCTCGAACAGCAAAGTTGACAATTAGCAAGCCAAAGTATTCAGCCGGTCGGAAAGCTTCTAGCGTCAAGAGACGTTATTACGAAGAATTCCGCCGTCCCTATTCTGTATTTCGAAAATATATAGATAACCAGCATCTCTTTTGGGGCTTGTTGGCCAAAATCCTCCGGTTGGTTACACATGCTGCCTAAGAGGTCCTGAGTGCTAATTGCTCCAATTTGGGAGGTTCGATG
Organism: Deroplatys truncata; assembly: GCA_030765065.1. NCBI lineage: Eukaryota > Metazoa > Arthropoda > Insecta > Mantodea > Mantidae > Deroplatys > Deroplatys truncata. Next base: position 17,160,504 of record CM060986.1, on the reverse strand, counting down.
GCGGGGCGGGGATCTGAGAAACAAGCAGGACAAACGACGAGTACCAAGACGGTCAACAGCGGCAAACTCCCTAATGATCGCTTTTAACTCAGCGTAGTAGATCTTAGGATGCTCCACAAAGATGAAACTAGAACCCACAATTATGATTTCACAAATATCCGTTTTAACACCGGCTGCCAACATCATACCGACTCACTTCTTCACACGGCTGACAACTTTCAAAAGATTCCTACACTTCTTGAGGACGCAAATAATTATCACACCTGCATCCAACCTACTACCTAAAGGAAGCAAGGACATTTAACAACACCTAAAGTTCACGGAGAACATTAGTGCAGTCATTAGCCTAGAATAATTTTAAAGATTGATCGACTACCTTGATATTTACCGGATAGCAATAGCTGCAGGCACTTTGTGCACCTAAGCTAGCACTACCACCTTCTACAAACCTTCTATAGATGTCATTACAGAGCTGAAATCCTCAATATCACAACTACAAACCTGTTCGACGAAGACTTGGAGAGGGTGCACCAAACAATGGCTCTTAAAGGCTGACTGCTCACCAATGACCATCACCAGTACCAGTACAGTGGTCTTTGTACTAAAGCTGAGTGGGCAATTAACCCTGCGAAACTGATTAAGTTCAAAACACAGTGTCCTTAATAGTTCTTACTGGGTGAAGACGAGGTACCGGTTCAGTAGCAATATAATGATTACTCCGAGCCAGAGCTGCTTCCTAGCTGGTGGGGGCGTCCCTCTCCGAATCAGTTTCAGCATGTTCTATAGGCAATGTAACAATAAGTACCACCAGGATAGTTTGTACACCATCCGAAATCGGCACCTTCTCACCCCGAAATAGTAATTTAAAGGCAAATTTAGCTTTACGGAACCCCCACAGATTACAAATCTGTTATTGAAACAACACCCAAATAAACCAAAATAACTAGAAAACTATAAATAGGGATTACACGCAGGGGAAGTAATAACTTATTGCTAAATCATAAGCGAGATGAAAACTTACCGGATAGAACTAGGTTTCGTTAAAGCATGCAAGTGTAAACTTTTTGTACCATTAACTATTTTTTAAATATTCGTTACCCCTTTGAATTTTCTAAACCATTGTTTGAAATGCTACGACACCATTTGTTTGTTTGTTTGTTTGTCTTGATATTATACCAAGCGTATGAAGTTTCAACGCGGTAATATAGTCATCCAGTTTTTAAAGATTTAACTATCATTTCAGGCTCCTGTATTGCACTTATACCCACAACGAAATATGTAGTGAATGTATTTCGAGTAGAGAATGTCATATGAATATCTATTATAAATTTGGTTGACTTAAACCTTAAAAATACCGCAATATTTGAAGCGATGAGAATAATAAGTGTTTCCTTTAAACATCTCTACTCACCTTGTACCATCTGGAGGAACACAAAGGTTTTGAGAATGTTCACCCAGAACAATGAAACAGGACCACACTGACTTTTCTATTCTTTGACCTTACCTGGAATATATGCTGGAAACATTCGATGGTGACTACAAAGTTTGCACCGGCATGTATCTGTGCAGGTTTGTATATATCTTGTATATTCCAGTTGTTGTCTCACGTGTTTAATACAAGCTCATTTATGGAGGGTGAAGTCCAGCGATTGTCGATAATTAATGCAATTGTATTATCTGAGTATTCCAGATTAATGGTCAAACTGAAGAACAAAAACAACATGTTATCATAACAAGTGTATTCCGGTCTGCTAAAATAAAATCCTTCACTTCTTTCAAGCATGTTTCATATGAGCTCATTAAGCAGAGCAGAACATAATTAAACACATTTTATATACAACTGTCACATGAATAATTTATTCTCTTTGTCTACATCAACATCCTTACCTCTACCACACATCATATCCCTATTCTCTGTACAACGTACATATTGATAACCTGTAATAACATTGGTTTTTACTTTCTCTACCTCGTGCATGGTATGCAGAGAAGATATTGCCTTCCACCGAAAAATGTTCTACCGATGTTTAACCGAAAATACACGTTTTAAGACCCCTGAATCCAAATAAAGCATTTTTGGAAAAATGCCCGTGTATGTGCATTCAAAGCTACAAAACTCAAAAATGGGAAATTGGATAAATATCAAACTTCGTATTCAGGTTCAGTATCTAACCGAGACGTGACATGAAGATTTTCTAGAAAATCCACCTTTACTTGGCTAACTTTTCGAAAACTTTTATTTCCTACACGTGTCTCTGTGTTGGTTAAAACACTTTATATTAAACATATTTATGGGACAATTAAAATTATATCTTAACCCTCCGTCAAACGCGCGCTTTGGTAGAACGCCGTTAGTCGCGCGGGGCCTAGTAGACCCGCGCTATATTTTTGTTGTTATTGTTTGTATTTTTTTCGTTTTTTCTTTTTTTTTTCCTGTTTTTACCTTTATTTAGATTAAGCGTACAAGGCTTTCATTAATAGGTATTATCTTACAAAATAAAAATCAAGCTAAAATATGAGTACATATACGTTATAAATTGTATTACAGTAAGTATAAAGAAATACATTGTCATTTCCAGGTATACATACAACTTGTAATTTCAAATGTTCAGTTACTCAGAATCATCTACTATCTCACCCGTGTTTTCCCCGACTAAGCAACTTTCGCAAATAATTTTAGCATGTTTGCTCAAACACAGGGGAGTGTTGCAATTCCCACATGCATATTTAGTTTTGCAGTTCATTTTGTCTTTGTTGCAAGCTTCACATCGTTTCCTTTTCAATGTGCATAGTGGTGTATTTGACAATTCATCTACGCCGGATTCTTCAGGTTTATATTTTGTCAAAAGGCGTTGCCTTGTGGAATATTTATTTTGGATTCCAAGGAAGATAACCCTAGAATTGATACCTGCAATGTTCAAGATATGGTAAAAAATTACCGTGGGCCACCTTCTCGTTGTTCTGGCTACATTGTATGTAGCACACAATTTATCTACTACATCAACTCCAGATTTAGTGTCGTAATGCAGGATTATTTCAGGCTTTTTCTCAGCACCTTCTGATAACTTCGTGGATGAAACATGTAGACTTGAGAGCAAAACTACTGTTTTACCCTTTTTTGGAACATATGAAACAAGCGTTTCATTTTTTGTGAAGCCAAATATGCTTTCGTACTGACTGCGATCTTTTGGAGAAGTGAAATTAGTGGCTAATTCTTTTTTGTTCTTTCGCACTGTACCGACGAAAGAAAGTTGTCTTTTGCGCAATTCATTCACCAGCGATACACTGGTAAACCAATTATCTGCAGTAACGTTTCGTCCAGTGCCAGAGATTGGTTCAGTTAGTCTCAGCACTACAGCCTCCGCCGAGTTAGTTTGCAAATATGGTCCGTCCGGCTGCTGTCCACAATAAATCTCCATGTTAGTTGTATAAAACAGTTTTGCATCACTCAAACAGAATATCTTTATGCCATACTTATTTGGCTTGGATGGTATATATTGTCGAAAACCACATCGACCACGAAATGCCGGCAACTGTTCGTCGACAGTGACATTTTGTCCAAGAGAATAATGGTTCTGACAGTTGTTCAGAAACAATGTAAACATTTCTCTAACAGCAGCCAATTTATCCATTCATCGTCGCTCCATTCTTGAGATTTTGTCATCAAAGCGAATACAGCGTATTAGAAAACTGAATCGTTTTTCGGACATAGCCATTCGGAATAGAGGAATTCCAAGGTCATCGGTTCTCCAAAAATCGCGAATATTCTGGCGTCCACCACGAAAAATTCCTGCCAGGTACAATAAGCATAGGAAAGCTTTTATTTCTATTACATCTGTAGGACTGCTATCTCTTTCACGATTAAATTTGTGTTGCACACTGCTAGTGTAAGTATTTGAGCTTTCAACAATCAAATCAACTATATCTTCGGTAACAAAAAGGTTCCAACAATCAATTTCCGTTTTCGCATTTTTGGCAGCTCCTACCACACCAGGAAGTTTGGTCAATATATTGTGAGCCCTTGTCTGTGCTATTTTCAAAGGTGTTATTTTCCATTTTGTTCCATCTCTTCCTGTAAATAACAACAGAATGTATTGTCAATAATAATAAGAAGAAAAAGAAAAATAATTACTATGATAAGCATATGATGTTACCTATAAAATACATGTTATCACACAAGCTGCTTTCATCATCTTCCTCTTCATCTTCATGGTCAGTTTCTGACTCTAAAGATCGTTTCGAGTTTATCTTCTGAATCAGAGTCATCTGATTCATATAAGTTGTCATCCACGGGCAAGGCATCATAATTGCAAAGTAGGCGATGTACTTCTTCCAAATCATTCGGATTTTGTAGATCGTACCTTTTACTCGTATTCATGACGAAGCAGTAACAGCTCCTTGCAATAGTAAAGCAATATTGCACAAAAGCTAATGAGAAACAAATCTGTCAACAATATGTAACGAGAGCAGGCGCGCGGGGCCTGGTTGACCTGTGTGACACGTAACTGCTGATTAGTTATTCCTCCAGCCAAACAAATAAACAGATAAGGTTATCGCTGCGGCAAATAATCGCGCAAGGTGTAATGTTATATGTCCTAGTCAGGCAATTACATAGGTGCGTTCGTTCGAAAATTATAACATATATATATATATATGTATATAATGCCAGGGGTCTCTCAGGCCCCTAGCGACTGACGGAGGGTTAAATTTCTTTTGAAAAGCCTAAGTTCTGTATATTTGGAAGGAATTGTGTGTAATACTGTACAATTTGTAAACGTTATGTGATAGACGAAAGCGTACTACACAAAACAGGTAAATCCTTGAAAACAGGCCATTTATTTCAAATAAGTTTTTTTTGGCCTAAGCCATTTCGGAGATATGCGTTATTAATAGTTCATTTCTTGATTATTGTCTTAAAGTCCCTTCAACGTTCAGTAGTTTCTCGCGATTGCATGGAAACAGTATGGAATGCTAAGGTAGCGTATATGTCGAGTTCTTAAACATTTGATGATCACTGTTCCCTTTATATTTAAAATGAAATTTCTGCAAAACTTTATTTGGATTGAAATCGAGTAAATATAAAAATAAGTAAGGCTGGAATGTATATTATATGTTAGCTCAATCTGGAAACATTAGGGGCCTCGTCCATTCTTGCGCCAGTCGTCATCCGCTTCTGGTCGTCCTTCGAGTCTCTCCCCTCATCCCTCCCTCTGGTGTACAAGCACAAGGGATCGGATGATTGTGTTCAGTGCTCTGCCCAAATTTCGGGTCCCATAAAGTAAACATTTAATTGCTGTCTCCGTATATTGTAACTAAGCACGTATTTCTTAATTTGAAATCTTTACTAAGTGAAAATACGTTGTGAGTAACGTAAAGTGCAAATGTATCACATTATATACTTTATTTCTTTCATTTTTAATTCGAAAATAACATATTCAGATATGAATTGTGTTTTCTGAGAAAGTATTGAAGTCATCTAAATGACAAATTAATGTTACTGTAAATCTTTCTAAATGTTTAAAATTGCTAATGAATTTCAATCATAAACTGCAAAACAATACATCCTATTTTTCAAAATAAAACATATTACTGTACAGTAGTAGATCAGTAAACTTGGAACATATCCTGTAAATGTTTCTCTGTCGTATCTTAAACAGTTTCTAAGTGAATTTAGATAATTTAATATTGTCAGCAGACGGTCCTTAATCTCTGCTGGTTTAAAGTTTCCCTTTCAGTGTCTAAATTGGTGTATATCATTTAAATTGAAATATAATAATTGTTTATTCGTGCTCAAAGTCTTGAAATAAAATCTTTGGAAATAAAAGCTGGTTTCCGTTCTCTTAACATTAATTTAAGGTTAGGTTCTGTATTTTGTAAACAGTAGAAAGCATAATCGTTAAGAATGTTAAGCGTAACATTCACAAGATTTTCTGACCCGTCTATTGCTTATTAGTGGGTATAGAAATTATTGTGCGACTGTTTATTTCCCTATCCAGTTCATTTTAATTGAGATAAACCTTTCAAAATAATCCTGCATTTCACATTTCGTTATAGATACAAAGGAAATAGCGATAGTGAAATGTTTAACAACTGGAGCTTTATGCTGGTCTTAAAATTCCATACTGTTTCCAAGGCATCGTGAGAAACAAGTGAAAAAGAAAGGACTTCAACAGAATGGGTAAGTATTGAACAATTCGGGTCACTAATAACGGACAACTCGAAAATGGTTGATGCTACAAAAAAGTTATTCTTGAAATCTGGATTTGTGGAACGCAGTACCTTCTCTTTGTACTATGTTGGTGGCAGAAAAAGTAAAAATAGAGCATGGAAAATTAGAAACTTAAAAAATTAAAATTAAAGAAAGAACAAAGGACGGAAAGAAAGAAATCATTCCAGCTACTACTTAAGAAAATGTTTACCTAGGGGCATCCAGTTACGATTTGCCACTGATGACTATCTTCGCCCCGGGACCAAAATTTCCCATCAACGTCACGTTTTGCCATTCTCCAATAGGGGGTGGTACTGCAAGAGGTTGAAGACCATTTACAGAGTTGCAGTACTCTTCTTCCTGGAACAGCAGGTGAACAAGACACAAGTTATTTATTTATACGAGAATTATTTGAAAACTTCTCGAAATAATCTAGATTGCACAGTTTTGTTTTAAATACCAGCTATCTTTCATGGAAAACGTATACTTATGGGCACTCTGAAAGTTTTGAGAATGGGCAACAATGAGTACTGGTAAGGCAAAGCAGGTCCTCCTATGTTTAGATTCAAGTTCACATAGTAACGTGTCTCCAACAATGTTCAACGTCAGCACTTCTGTGTATGTATAGCAGGTGTTGCTATGATTTTTTACGGTTTTAAACTCCGTTTAGAAAAGAGAGAATGCATTTGGGGATCTTTGATATTAACAATCCAAGATTTATCAATGGTTTGCACACTTTTAAAGAGGAAAGGATTCCCTCGAAAACGCAGACCGTGCAATACGGCAGGCTACAGTAACAACGGATAAAAACGTGATTAAGGCAGAGCACATGTTGTGGAAGATTGTCATTCCACATTATCGATACAAGTAACCCTGAATATTGGATAGGCAGTCGTGAACATCATCCTTAAAGAAAATAAATCTTCACGTCAAGAAGCCTTATAGCCCTTGGATCCCACAGCATCCCACAACGGGGGAGAAACGGGAACTGTGAAATGGGCCAGAAATTATAGAAAAATTTGATGGAGGGAAGGTCTAAAAGCATATGTAATATCTTAACAAGTGACAAAGGCTGGATATACCACAATAATATAGAAAATAATAGACAGTCATCAGTCTGCATCTTCCCAAGGGAGAATTCCCACAACAAGACTGAGGCAAGCAAGAAGTGCTGGCAGGAAGATGGCCTGTTCGTTCTTCTCAGCTAGTGGCCATATTGTAACAATTTCGCTTGAGGTATAAATGACTGTCACTACCAGATGCCACACCAAAAATGTCTGCCACAAGTCTTCAATGAACTGAGAGCAAAGCGTCCTAAGATTGGTCTGCGTAGCATTTTGTAGCAGCACACAATGCCTCTGCCCACATTGCCCTAGGAACAAGCAAATGTTTGCAAGATTCAAGAGTCAAATGTTAGTCCCATCCTCCTAACATTCCAGATCAGTTCCATGTGACTTTCTGCTATTTCCCATAATGAAGGAAAAAATTTGAGGCGAACGATTTGAATCACCTAAAGCTGCAGTAGCTGCTTACGAAAATTCATTGGCAGTCTCCAAAGAAGAACAGGTTCGGCATTTCAAAAGTAGTTTAGCAAGATCAGACGTGGTATAGAATGCAATTTAGAGTATCTTGAAAAGTTACAGTGATCAGATCTAATTCTTAAAATTTAAAAAGCTTTAAGGCAACCCTCATAATTAGAAACCTATCGAACACCGAGCATCGTGAGGTCATTCAGTACTTCGTAAGCAAGAGTATGAGCCAAACGAAACTCATGTCAAACATTCAAGGGCCACTGCATCATGATTGATAAGTGGACAACGGAGTTTAAACTCGTAGTGAAGATGAAGCACGCAACAGAAGACCGAAATGCGCCACGACAACAAGAATCATCAAGTCAGGTACACGAAATGGTGCTGTACGATCGCCGAATGAAATTGCTGAAGCTCTTGAAACTTTACAGGTACTGTGTTTCATGTTTTGAGCGAGGAGTTGCTAATGGGAGCTGTGACTGTTAACTCTGGATCAAAGGCAAATCTGTGAGCACGATTTGACTCGATTTCTTAGAAACTTCTAACAAACAATGAAACATGGGTGTACTACAATGCACCTGAAATCAAAATGGGAGCTGTGACTGTTAACACTGGATGAGAGGCCATGCTCTAAACAAGTCTGGTTCGTTTTCAGAGAGGTTTGTAACAAATGATGAAAAATGGATGTACTACAAAGCAAGATGAGAGCTGTGATTGCTGTATCTGGATCAAATGCAAACCTCTGAGCAAACTTGGGCTTGTTTTCAGAGAAATTTGCCGAAAGCGATGAAACATGGGTGTACTACTACACTCCTGAAACAGGATGGGAGGCTGTTGACTCCAGATCAAAAGTAAATCTCTGAGCCAAGGTTGAATGGTTTTGAGAGAGATGTGTAATAAACAACGAAACATGGTTACTACTACACTCCTCAAACAGGATGGGAGACTGTTGACCCCGGATCAAAAGTAAATCTCTGAGCCAAAGTTGAATAGTTTTGAGAGAGATGTGTAATAAACGACGAAACATGGTTACTTCTACACTCCTCAAACAGGATGGGAGACTGTTGACCCCGGATCAAAAGTAAATCTCTGAGCCAAAGTTGAATAGTTTTGAGAGAGATGTGTAATAAACGACGAAACATGGTTACTTCTACACTCCTCAAACAGGATGGGAGACTGTTGACCCCGGATCAAAAGTAAATCTCTGAGCCAAAGTTGAATAGTTTTGAGAGAGATGTGTAATAAACGACAAACATGGTTACTACTACACACTTGAAACAGGACGCATGTTATAACAGTAGTGGAAAACATCACAACGTTGATATATAGAATTTTGAAAAACTTATTCGACGTCAGAAAACCATGCATAATCGGCGTGTTTATACCAGTAAGCGTTGTTTTACACATTTTGATGTACCATATGGACGAAGTAGGCTGGAAAAACTACAAGAACATGCCGCCATCTGTAATCAACACGGTGTTGCAAGGGTAGTTATGCCTACCAAGGAGTAACCCATTCCACAGTTTAAAAATTTTAAAAGGATGTTGAAACTACCTTACGTCATCGCCCCATGTCATACATGTATACCCAATCCTGAAACTTCATTACAACTCCTTATTAGCAGCATGCACCCATGAGTTTCTGCATTTACGTTAAACTGTCATCCGACGTTGAACATCTGGAAACTAGGCTTCCTAAGCATCCCTATGTATACCGTGGTGTTGATGCTGTTCAGAAGTTTATGGAATATTTGTCGTTCCTTGCAAAGGAAATTAATAACATATACAAATCTGTCATGCCTTGAAACATACAGATCAGCACCAGATGGATTCCAACTCCTCTACAGCATGCTACTTGTGTGAAAAAACCTTTCCTGAAGAGAACTACAAAGTACGCGACCATAATCACATCAGTGGTGAATATCGTGGAAGTCTACATAATGAATGTAATTTAGCCTGCAAAACAACTAAGTATATTCCAGTCTTCATGCACAACCTCAGTGGGTATGACTCACATTTCATTATTAAGGAGCTGGGATGCACAAGTTGGCGGGTGGAAGTAATTCCTAGCTCTGAATAAAGCTATATATTATTCTCCAAGTGTGTAGGAGATATAAAGCTTTGGTTCGTGAGTACCCTTCGGTCCTCAGTACAAGCTTGGATAAGCTGGTGAAAAATCTAACATCGTATCCTGAAACACTGAAACATTTCGGAGAGGACAAGTTGAAGTTACTACTCGTAAGGGAGTATTTCCTTTTGATTACGTCACTTCATGGGATGTTTTGAACGAAACCTGCTTGCCTCCTAAGGACTCCTTCTGTAATAGGTTAAATCAAGAAGAAATTAGTGATACTGACTACAATCATGCTAGAAATGTATTGGAGCTGTTTAATGTGAGAAACTTGGGTGAGCACAGCGATCTCTACTTTACCTCAGATGTGCTTCTTCTAGCTTATGTCTTTGAGACATTTAGAGATCAAACCCTCAAAACGCACAAAGTAGACCCTGCTCATTATTTTACCTCTCCAGGACTTACATGAGACACCATGTTGCTGTAGACTGGAACTAGGCTGGAATTGTTACAGGATTATGATGAATTACTTATGATAGAATCTGGTATAAGAGGAGGTTTACGTCATGTTTCCCACAGGCATGCCGAAGCAAACAACGCCTACATGGAGGAGTATAATGCGTTGAGACCAACCCAAATTATTACATATGAGGACGCCAGTAAACAATATGGTTGGGCAATGTGCCACGCCCTCCCTTATGGTGGATTTGAGTGGGTGTCACCTGAAAAAATCGACTTACAAAGACTACAATAAAATGATCATCATGGAAGAGTCTAGACGTTGACATCGAGTATCCTGCAGAACTTCACAATCTACAGAACGATTTACCTTTCCTGCCTGAGTGTATGAAGCCTAAGGCGTCATCTATAAAGAAACTGATACCTCATCTTGGACCTCGAAAGAAGTATGTAGTACATTACATGACTTTGAAGAAAGCTCGTAATCATGGACTACGGCTAACTAAAATCCATCGTGTGCTACAATTCCGACAGTCATAGTGGTTAAAACCTTATGTGGAATTTATCAACAGGCTACGACAACAGGCTGCAAATGATTTCGAGAAGGACATCTACAAACTCTTTAACAACGCCATGTTTGGAGAAACTATGGAGAACCTGCGTAGTCGTATGGATATACGACTGGTTATACACGAGAAGACACTGGCAAAGTTGATCGCCAAACCTATTTTTATCAATGGGATAAACTAAGCTGCTAATATAGCTGCTGTACATATGGCCTCGCGATGATCGTGTTCAACAAGTCTATATACATCGGTATGAGTGTGTTGGACATCTCCAAGACATTAATGCATCACTATCATTATGATATGTTAATGCCATATTATGGGTGTGAAAACCTGAAGCTTATGTATGTGGACACTGATTCATTCGTCGTGTGACAACTGTAGATATGCATCAGGACAAGCTACGTTTTCTCGAGCATCTGGATACAGCAGATTGCCCTGTTAACCATATATGTAACTCCAATCAGAATAAAAAGGTGCTGGGAAAATGTATAGATGAAGCTAATAGCAAAATCATCCTACGCTTTGTTGGACTACGACCTAATATGTACGCCTTAGATATCCAAGGCTCAACGATAAAAAAGATTAAAGGCATAAAACGTGGTGCTATTAAGCAGTACATTACTTTTAACAGCTATACAGATTGTCTTAAAACCCGAGAGTTCATTAGAACGCACATGAATCTGATCCTATCACGGGATCATGCTGTTACCACAGTGCAAGTGAATAAAATCACATTGACTCCTTTTGATGATAAAAGAGTTATTGCTGGGGATGCAATAACTACGTATGCGTATGGACATTATCGTATTACAAACAGTACTTAAAAGAATATAACCTGTATCTCAATATGAATATTTTCTCAGCGATTCTACAATCTTAAAAAAATCGAAGTTTACCTATGCGTAGTGTGTGCGCCTAGCAAACATCTGGTGAAGAAAGAAGAAGAAGATGTAAGGGGAGGCGTTAACCCTGCCATTAGGAGCAAATCCTAGTGGTAGTCTCAAGCCTAGTTAAAGGATAGAGGCGCCTACAACGAACTAGAATAAAGGTATGTTGACGTAAAACTTTTCAATTAGAACTCTCAAATAATAAAATGTGAATAAAATGTCGCAATTTCACTAAAAGAAACTCGAGGTTATCTCTGGTAGGCAGATTAGGTTAGATGATGACTGAGTAGAATAGAAGATGAGAGGATGACCTGGGATATGTTACGTTAAGCTAGGCTAGCTCGCGTACTGATTGTCTAAGTTATGAAGGATGGGTTAGCTTAGATTGTCTTAGCAATGGTTTGGTTACGTGCTGTTCTTACGTTTTGTTACGTAGTTACGTTTCTGGTTACGTCATGTCACGGGGTGTTACGTCGTGTTACGTGGTTATATTACGTCTTGTCACGTAGTTACGTGCTTATATAGTTTAAGATTAGAATAGTCAAACCGTTTTGTAGGTAATTCAATCTGCTTGCCCAGTCTGCTTAGAAAATCATATAAACTATTAAAGTTTAAAGTTGTTATGTAGTGTACAACCTTTCGAGTCACTATACTCCTCACCTACGTCCCCCTGTGACGTCATTCTCAAAATACCCTTAAGTACGGATGTCACATAATGGTGGTGGTGCCGGCTTCGCTGTAATAGTTGTATTTTAATGCGAAGTATAGTTCGATCCCATACATCTGCATTTTAGTCCACCACGACAGAGTTATGGTGTAGTGCCTGCCTCTCAAGTGTTTTTTTTGTTTTGTTTTGAGAGGTACGGTTCAATTCTGGACATCTAAGCCACATTATAGTGGAAGCTATGGGATCACATTCTGTATTGAAGTGATATTTAATTCGATTTCCGTACCTACTTATTTTACCAGTAAGTTGTAATGTTTTCTTTAATTATTCAGCAACTGGGTATGCTCGAACTGTGGTACTGATAGTTTTACCTTCATGAGCTATGATTACTCTAACCCTCATTTACTTAAAATTATGTTAGCTAATGTCAACGAGTGAGAGGTCCCCCATCCAGCAGAAAATTTATGATTTATGCACTTCTTTATATGCTATTCTGCAACAAAACGAGTAGTTTTATTCTGAAAGCATAGATGATGTGCAGGAACTACTGACAGGGTTAGAATCACTTGCGCAGTACATGAGTGAAATTCGGTTGCGCTCAGGGTGTAAGCTACTTCCGAAATACTTAGAAATACTTTCTAGACCTCATCCTTCAACATCACGTGCAGTGCCACCTTCGACACCAGACTCGGTCGATCCGTCACCCCGGGTACAGCCAACTAAGTTGTCATTTTCAGACGCTCCAACACTCACAAAAATGACGGAAACAAAGAACCCACCCGCTACCACCCCATGAACCTTTGATCTGCCGTTTGCGCGACCCTTCATAGATCCGGGATATTTCGGTGACAAACTAGACCAGAATGTTACAACGTACCTCAAAAATTTTGAAATCATAGCTAATGCTAACGCATGGGAGGATGCACACAAGAAACAGTACCCCTTGTTTTTTGAGAGGCGCCGCGGCAACATGGTATCAAATATTTTTACATAGATAGGCTGACCATTTTTGGAAACAACTTCGGGATGACTTTTAGGGCAGCAGCACAGGACGAGGTCCTGGAATTTCGGCTTAGGCAACGACTGCAGGACTATTCGGAACTTACTGAAGATTATATATATGATATTTTAGCTTTATGTGACCAGATTAATCTCCAGACGTTAGAGAAAGAACAAATTCGTCACATTTTGCGGCGGCTGAAACCATCTTTGTTGGAGCGTATCTTACCCACCAACCCTCAAAGGGTACAGGAGTTATTGCAATATGCGCGTCGTATTGAAGCTGCAAGGTATTTAGCTGGCAGGAGGGTGGACATGGTACAGCGCAACCCACCCACTCCGGTAGCCTCCATTCAGTCGGATACCTAATCTAAGAAATTAGATGATTTGACACGGAACCTTGACTCACTAACCCAGCAAATGCGTCACTTATGGCAGGACCGTACTAAACGTCCAGGGAACACTACACATCATAAGGGATCAGCCAGATCTAATAGGACAGTAAGCTTTAATCATAATAACACTAGGAATACTAGTCAAAAAAGTTGGGAACAGTCACAAGGGAACGCACGACTGAGGGACGGCCCATTTGTTATAATTGCAACAAACCGGGGCACGTGGCGCTTAATTGCGAGTCACGAATGTAGGTTTTGTGGCTCGCAACATAAACTCGGACGATGGTACTCTGAATACTACCGAGACCCCCCCGCCAATGTTTTGCTGGAAGAAGGCTTAATTAGTAATAAAAGTATACAACTTCTGCTATATACTAGCAGTGCGGATAGCATTATGCATAAAAATCTCGTACAGTCCCCCCTCGTACTATTTAATCACAGTGTTCTTATACGAAAAGCTGACCACAAATTAATTGATGTCGCTTTTTCTACTAAGTGCAACTTCAGATTGGGAAACCACCATTTTTCAGAGCAATTGTTAGTTATCCCTGATTTCGCTCATGACTTACTATTGGGCATGGATTGTCTATTGCGATTGAAGCAGATATGCCCCACGTTGGGCACCAACTTGAGAGAAGTTATTATGCTGCTTTAATTTAACTGCCCCAAGTATGCGAGCCAACTTGAAGAAGATATTGTGTTTACGTTGGATTTGTTTTATTTATCTCCACTTATGGACGTCAATTTGAAGAAGATTGTTTGTTACGTAATATTATACTGCTACGTATGAAAAGGCCGATTTGAAGATGTATTTTTGTTGTTATGCTCCAAGTTTAAAAAATAATATTAACTTTTTGTTATTAAACTGGTTCTATAGATATTATTTATGTTTGCTTTGCCTCGGCTGCTTCAGTATTGTTTTAGAGTCACGTATCTCTTAGACAGGGCGCGGTGCGACAAGAATGTAGCCTTACACAGATTTTAACCTTTAATTCACTTCTTTTTATTTATCCTTGACACAAATTAAATAGCACTACACTGATATTAAGAGCTATGAGATTCTTTTACTTAATACTTGCACTTTGTTAACGCGTATACTTAATTTTCGTTACACACGAATACGTAATATTTCTTTAGAGCACACATCTTCCATCTGATTACTACCAAGGTCTGCAGGCAATTGAACATATTTCAACCGTCCAAACCCGTAAACTTCTGTATTTCAAGTCTCTGATTGGCTAATCCTAGTCCAATAGAATACCTGTATTTTACTAAAGCTGTTTCTGGCTGTTGATTGGCTATTTTTAAGCTGTCACAAAACTTACATTGTCGTTGCTCTAATCATGACTAGCAGCATTCAAACTCATTATTGCCTCAAGGTTACCTCATTGTTAGCAACTTTAAACTTATTATTCTCATAGCTCTGACATTATTAAGCTACGTAATGCATTGACATAACATTATTAAACATGCTTTACAATAATATAAGCATTTGCAATGACTGTTACATACAATTTTACGAATTATTACACACACACACATTGCTTCAAGGTGGGCTGTTATTGAATTTACATATTATATAATTTAATTTAAGTTATTCAAGTGTTAAAAATACTGCCTCACTATATAAGGCAGTCATCAACCCTGCGGACTCTAAAATTCTATTATACACTGTACAATCTGGTCAGTTAAAAATTTGTTGCAATGAAAAGCTGGATTGCCCTTTATTTCGGATTACGCTTGTGCCGAATGAATACGTCAGAGGATCTGGAAAAGCTACGTGTGCACAGGATGTGACACTTCCGCCCCACGGCACGACACAAGTGCATTTAAATGTCTCACTGCCCCACACAGGCATGTTTCTACTTGAACCTTCGGAAGCTATTATACAAAGGAAAAAGATTGCATTGACTTCAATTCCATGCTGTTATCCCTGGCCGTACCTCAGGCACTGTTCGCTAAGACTACGCTGGCACACACACATGAAGTAGCTCTAATTCAAGCTACCAATTGGAACAAACAACACATAGATAATGTTACTATTAAACATGCTCAACATCACATTAGCTCAGACTTGGTAACCAACGAGGTCAGTTAGAAGCACTTTTAGACAAATACAGACATGTTTTTGCCACTTCCTTACAAGAGCTGGGCACTACAGATTTAGGTGAATTTGAAATTAAACTTACAGACCCTTGACCGATCAGACAACGACCTTACCGCGTTTCACAAAAACGCCCAAATTTCCGAAATGAAAAAGTGAAATATTATTCAGCATTCCACTAGCCCTTTTTCAGCATCAGCAGTCCTAGTTCGCAAGTAGGATGGTGAATTTCGTTTCTGCGTGGACTATCGCAAACTTAATGCAGTTACAGAATCGTAATCGTTTCCCCTCCCCCTCATTGTTGATCTTTTGAGTTCTTTGGGGAATGCTAAATGGTATTGTTCCTTGGACCTTCTGAGCGCATATTTTCAGGTACCTATTCCAGAAAATAGCAGGAAGTACACTGGCTTTCGTCTTCCGACGGATGCTACGAATTTTTAAAGTTAGGTTTTGGCTTAAAGAATGCGCCACGTCACTTCAGTTATCTAGCCGATAGATTGTTAGGAGAACTAAAATACGAGTAGGCCATTGTGTACTTGGATGACATCGTTGTATTTGCCAACGATTTCGAGCAGTTAATGTCAAAGTTGGAGGAAATTTTTCTAAAACTACAGCAGCATAACTTTAAGTTAAAGCCTGAAAAGCGTTTCTTTGCCATAAAACAAAATTAAGCTCGAGGTATCAGAACGAGGTATTGAACCGGATCAGGACAAGTTAGTGCGATTAAGGAGTTGCCAGGACCCAAGAATGTCCGTGACCTCAGGAGAACCTTAGCACTCTGTGGATTTTATCGCAGGTTTATTTCAAATTTTGCGCCAATCGCTGAACCCCTGTATACCCTCACTAAGAAAGATCAGGAATTCGTATGGAAGGGGGAGCACCAAGCCGCTTTTGACACACTCAAAAAAGCCTTAATTTCATCCCCAGTCCTTGCACATTTCATTCCTGCTGCCCCTACTAGATTACATGTGGATGCCTCTAGAAAACGGATAGGAAGTTGCCTGTTACAGCAGGTAGGGGAATGATTTCACCCTGTGGCATACTGTAGCCGAACGCTTTCGAAGTATGAGAAAAACTACAGTGTGTCCGAATTAGAACTCTTGGCTATTGTATATGCGTTAACTCACTTTGGACCCTATATTTATGGATACCCTGTAGATGTTGTAACGGACCACCATGCACTTTGCCATTTACGTAATTTAAAGGATGTTACTGGTGGTTTAGCCAGATGGGCCTTAAAACTTCAGGAGTATGATTTAAACATTGTTCTTAACTCTGGCAAACGTCATTTGGATGCTGATGCATTGTCTAGGTTCCCGGTGGCAGACCCTGAACAGGTTAACATCTTATTACCTGTTTACCATCCCCCTTAGATGTGGCTCGACACCAGAAATCGGATCCACAGTTAGCACCGATTTTGACGCTTTAGAGCAACCAGACCGGGCCTCTCCCAAGATACGCCGTCAAGCCTCTACTTATACTCTTAAGTCGGGGTACTCTATCGTAAGAAAGCTGGCACGACAGGGAGGCTTCATCTACTGGTCATTCCGGAAACGCTGAAACATGAGATATTGGCAGCTTGTCACACCGACCCTTTGTCGGGGCATCTGGGTTTTACACGAACATTTCATAAGATTCATTCCCGATATTATTGGGTAGGCATGCACAAAGTTATTAAGAAATATGTTAAAACGTGTCCCAGTTGTCAATCCCGAAAAGGCCCAACCAATGTAAAGCCCGCAGGATTGCTCCAAACCATCAAGGTTACAGAGATAGGATCTACCTGGAGTGTAGATCTAGTTGGTCCGGCGCATAGGTCTAAAAGTGGAGGGGCTCATTTGAGCATGTAGCTAAATTTCTCTTAGAGCACATAATTTGTCGACACGGGGCGCTTACCCGACTGCTATCAGATAGAGGTTCAGTCTTCATAAGCGACGTCACACGACGATTATTGGAATACCTCGGTACCCGGTCCACGTTCACCACCGCATACAACCCAGCGTGTAACGGCTTGGTGGAACGTGCGAATTAGACAATTATCAACATGCTATCTCATTATAGGATGATTGGGACACTGTCCTACCCCACGTAGTGTTCGCTTACAACACCAGCCGACAAGAGTCGACCACAGAAACACTCTTCTTCTTAATGTATGGGCGACATACAACCTTACCTGAGGAAGTTCAATTGAAGGGCACGACAGATAATTTATTTGTTCAACAGACGTTGCAACAAGTTCAGCAAGCTCGCCAATTAGCAATTGATGACATCACCAAACAGCAGGTCAAACAAAAGCAGCATTTTGATCGTAAAAGGCGCAACGTTTCATTTAGAATTGGCCAGCTCCTGAAATTTTTTACTCCAGTACGCAAGAAAGGTAAGACTACAAAATTGTTGCATAATTTTCACGGCCCCTATGAGATATGACAAAAACTTTCCCCAGTGAACTATCGTGTTAGACAAACTACAGGAACTAAACGCAAAGACATGGTGGTCCATGTGAAACGTATCGCTTATTATCATTGAATTCAAAGCAGCACAACGGTCTCTCAATGCCAGGCTATAAAAGTACCTGCAAACGTTTTAACACTCCACTTTAATCATTTGAACCATAGTAAGCAGAGGCATGACCCCCGCTGGCAATTCGCGTTGAGGACTTACTCCTCGTAGCCCCTCCCTCTTCCTCCTTTGCTTTTGTCGTTCTCAGTGAGTATTCAATGAGTTATACAAAACATACATGTTTGTCTGAAAAGTCATACTCCAGAATTTCTTAAGTAAAGTTTTACACAAAGACTAACTTTATTTAGCACATTTTAGAAACACGAGGTATGTTTCATGAAAAATGTACTTTCATACTCAAGTTCGCGCATTAAGCATATTTTGCTATTTTTGCATGTCCACAAAATTTTGTACAATTTAGCAAATCGCAAATTTAAAGGTGATACAAGTTCTAAAGAAAGAAAACAAGAACTAACTCATCCAAATTCACCGTATCTAAAAAGTTTACTAAATAGATAATTCATATTGCAAATACTTTTGTTTTTTCTCTACAAAGATGGTTGCCGATCTTCTTACTAATTTCTCCGAACTAACTTGTCAGCTGGCACTGATGTTCCCAGAGTGCATTGCTCGTACATATGACCTTCAAATATATTACAACTAAGTACATTGTCCCGAGCTTAGTTGTTACAACAATTATTTTAGTTCAGGAGCCCATATTAAACAGAAAAAAACTGCAGTGTTTTAAGCCAGAAAAATTTGGAGGGTATTATTATGTATTGTAACGTTACGTAAGAGTAACACCCAACATAGGCTCAGTGTTGCCGATACGAAAACAGAATATGGTTGAATTTTTTTTATAGTTTGTATTCTGTGAAAATATTTTTTTTATTCCGTTTCTTAGTTATGTTCACAGGTTACCATAGAACGAACTGCAGAGTTCATGATGGTTATCCCAGGCAGCAGCCCGGAGTCGAACCCGGTCCATCCTGAGACCTTCTCTCATACGTATTTTAGCATTGCAAAGGCACATAGAGATGGGCGCTACTAACGTTATTCAGTTACACACAGATAAGATGAAAAAAGAACCTTAACCATAATAGTATGGATAACCACAAGATAAATGATAAGAATAACGAGAGTTACAACATAACCAAATACAACTTTTATTTTTCTAATTTTATATTTTGCTATGAATTCTAAATCATTATTCAATGCTTTTGAATTTTCCAGGAATGATCAATTTGGATTAGAAGTTCTTCTGCCCTCATATTCTTACTCTGAAACACGTAGGTCACTCCTCTACTGCGAGTAATTAAATGAGAAAGTAAACATGACAGACTGATATTTGTGTATTAATTTCTGTGAAAACATATTGTTATTACGTTTAGCTAGCACTGACTGCATATCAGAACATTGTTAACATTTAAGCTTTAAGCCAAAAGTACAGTTATGATTTATGAAAAACTTTTGAGTCAATGGTATTAACTTTCTGAACTTATAAGAGCATATAATATTTTTAAAAAATGGTTAGCTATATATTCAGGCATTATTAGTGTTATTGTTTACTGCTTGGTCCTAATATTGTTTTCATATATAAATGTATTCAAACAACCTCCCGTATTCATGAGCTATCACAAGGAAAGATAAAACATTTACTTAATATAATATATAATGAATATAACGGATAGCAAAGTGAATGATAGGATATGTTAAGCAGGAGTTTAATGTATTGTATGGTATGATGTTTTTGGTATAATTTTTTTGTATCTATGTGTATCATATATCAAGCGTTGTAAATATCCTGCTGGACTTGCAACACTTACCTTTTTATTTTGTTGGTAATGGTAGGTAGTATTTACCTTAGGCACTATTGTATTGTATTGTATTGTAAAGGCAGTATTTGATATAACTACAAACTGCCATACAGAAGCGCCTCCATAGGTTAAATTCCCTAGATTTAATAACTAGCTGATTTAATCATGCTAAAGACATGGTTAAAAACTCCCAAGGTTCTGTTCAGATACAAGGCATTCTAGCTCTACAGGTAAATCTGATGATTCTGTAGATTGGCTAAGGGCGTTCATTTTTCTAGTCTGTATTTGTGGAAGTTATTACTGTTTTGAGCACCTCGTCAATCTTAGGATATGTTTGATGACCCCTAGGAGCTACCTCACATGGTGTAAATAGGAATGTGTGTATTATATACAGTACCGGAGTGCACAATTATAGAACACAATGTGGTGTTTTTATAAGGTTATGAAAGACGCGATAAACGTTAGCGCTTTTCTTTGAGTGCTGGTAACCGCCAACATTTCTGAACATTTTCGGAATTCTAAATAAGCATAGGTATGATAACTATATACTCAGGTATGAAACAGTGTCAGGGTGGCATTCCTAACAGGATTTCAAATGACTTCACACTCCGAAAATGGCAGACGCATTACAAATAGACACATAGTGTGCTATTGCATGCTATAATATTTAAGCGCAGATACTATTATCACTCATTTCAATTAACTTTTGTGAAGCGTATTGCCACGAAAAATGTGTATTTATGCGGTTTACCTAAAGCGGCAAAATAAAAAAAAAAGTATATGAGTTTTCTTATTTACTTACTCAATTTTTTTCTCCTCCCTTGCGAAAACTGAGAATGTCATGGGGGATGTTCCTATAGAACGCCACGCCTCACACGACCCATACTACAATATGATCGTTTAACCAATTATGACTTAGTGTTCTTTAGGTATACACAACAATTGTATTTTTGTTTAATTGTTCCCTCTTATGTAGGGAAATATTCTTGGAATTTTTTTATCTATATCGGACGTGTATATTTTGGATTGTACAATTATATACACCGTTGCACCTCTGCTGTTGTTGCAGGATATATGAATGTTTATTATATGTTTTCTTTTAAGTTCTTAGGTCATTTTGAAACTTTTGGAACACTGTATATTTTGTTGTATTGTATCAAATTGTGTTCAGTATGTTGTAACTGTTTGTCCTGTGTGACGTATGTTAACTAAATACTCTGTAAGTTTTTACTTTCTCTACTACGTATAGTAAGTAGGGGAAGCATTGTATTTCACACAAAAATTGGATACCGAGATTTCACCGGAAATATATGTTTTGAGACCCCCTGAATCCAAAAAAAATCTGATGTGTTACACTCACATGACTTTCTCTACTCTTGTACAAATTATTTTTACAAACGCTTATTCTCCATATGCTTCATGTTAATGGAGATATCGAGATGTCAATCTTATTGATAATTTTCTTGTAGATGCAAGGGGAATATGGTAGGTTTTAAGCGATAGTCAAATATTTTAACGCTGATTGCTATGTGGCGCATTCCATTCTCTTTGCATGTCCAGGACATAAAAAAATTGAAAAATCTGATGTGTTACACTCACATGACTTTCTCTACTCTTGTACAATCTATTTTTACAAACACCTATTCTCCATATGCTTTATGTTAATCGAGATATCGAGATGTCAATCTTATTGCTAATTTTCTTGTAGATGCAAGGGGAATATGGTAGCTTTTAAGCGATGGTCAAATATTTTAACGCTGGTTGCTATGCGGCGCATTCCATTCTCTTTGCAAGTCCAGGACATAAAAAAATGAATAACGAATTTGAGAAAAAGTATAAGTATTGGAAAATTTAAGGGAATAACAAGCAATATCTCGCAAACGGTTCACTCAACAAAAGAAATGTATATGACATAAATTGTGTATTTTAACGCGATCTACATTTTTTGTGTAGTAAAAGTTTGTCTATCTCTTATGGTTTACCAGTTATGAAAAAGTCGTTCATAACGAAGAATACTTTTGGAGACATTCCCAGAAAATTCGAGATATACATTTTATTTGTCATGACAATATCTTAAACATATGATATTTTAATCAAAATCGTTAGAGCCGTTTTTGAGAAAATTAAAATTTTCGAAAAATGTTCCATGTAAAGGGTAGTCTGGGGTGGGGGGATTTTTTTGAAAACCTTCGTGTCGCATCTCTGAAAGATACTGAACCTAAATACCAAGTTTGGTGTTTATCCGACTGTTCGTTTTTGAGTTATGCTGTTCACAGACACACAGACACACAGACAGACACACAGACACACAGACAGACACACAGACAGACACACACACACAGACACACAGACACACAGACAGACACACACACGGACATGTTTCCAAAAATGCTTTTTCTGGATTCAGGAGGTCTCAAAACATGTATTTCCGGTGAAATCTCGGTATCGAATTTTTGGGTGGAATGCAATACTTCCCCTACTTACTATACGTAGTAGAGAAAGCAAAAATCTGATGTGTTACACTCACATAACTTTCTCTACTCTTGTACAACCTAATTTTACAAACGCCTATTCTCCATATGCTTCATGTTAATCGAGATATCGAGATGTCAATCTTATTGATAATTTTCTTGTAGATGCAAGGGGAATATGGTAGCTTTTAAGCGATAGTCAAATATTTTAACGCTGGTTGCTATGTGGGGCATTCCATTCTCTTTGCATGTCCAGAACATAAAAAAATGAATAACGAATTGGAGAAAAAGTATAAGTATTGGAAAATTTAAGGGAATAACAAGCAATATCTCGCAAACGGTTCACTCAACAAAAGAAATGCATATGACATAAATTGTGTATTTTAACGCGATCTACATTTTTCGTGTAGTAAAATTTTGTCTATCTCTTATGGTTTACCAGTTATGAAAAAGTCGTCCATAATGAAGAATACTTTTGGAGACATTCCCAGAAAATTCGAGATATACATTTTATTTGTCATGACAATATCTTAAACATATGATATTTTAATCAAAATCGTTAGAGCCGTTTTTGAGAAAATTAAAATTTTCGAAAAATGTTCCATGTAAAGGGTAGTCTGGGGTGGGGGGATTTTCTTGAAAACCTTCGTGTCGCATCTCTGGAAGATACTGAACCCAAATACCAAGTTTGGTGCTTATCCGATTGTTCGTTTTTGAGTTATGCTGTTCACAGACACACACACAGACACACACACAGACACACACACAGACACACACACACACAGACACACACACACACAGACACACACACGGACATGTTTCTAAAAATGCTTTTTTTGGATTCAGGAGGTCTCAAAACGTGTATTTCCGGTGAAATCTCGGTATCGAATTTTTGGGTGGAATGCAATACTTCCCCTACTTACTATACGTAGTAGAGAAAGTAATAACGAACTTGAGAAAAAGTATAGGTATTGGAAAATTTAAGGGAATAACAAGCAATATCTCGCAAACGGTTCACTCAACAAAAGAAATGTATATGACATAAATTGTGTACTTTAACGCGATCTACATTTTTCGTGTAGTAAAATTTTGTCTATCTCTTATGGTTTACCAGTTATGAAAAAGTCGTTCATAACGAAGAATACTTTTGGAGACATTCCCAGAAAATTCGAGATATACATTTTATTTGTCATGACAATATCTTAAACATATGATATTTTAATCAAAATCGTTAGAGCCGTTTTTGAGAAAATTAAAATTTTCGAAAAATGTTTCATGTAAAGGGTAGTCTGGGTTGGGAGGATTTTCTTGAAAACCTTCGTGTCGCATCTCTGGAAGATACTGAACCTAAATACCAAGTTTGGTGTTTATCCGACTCTTCGTTTTTGAGTTATGCTGTTCACAGACACACAGACACACAGACAGACACACAGACAGACACACACACGGACATGTTTCCAAAAATGCTTTTTTTGGATTCAGTGAGTCTCAAAACATGTATTTCCGGTGAAATCTCGGTATCGAAATTTTGGGTGGAATACAATACTTCCCCTACTTACTATACGTAGTAGAGAAAGTAAAAAACATTTTTGGAAACATGTCCGTGTGTGTCTGTGTGTGTGTCTGTGAACAGCATAACTCAGAAACGAACAGTTTGATAAACACCAAACTTGGTATTTAGGTTCAGTATCTTCCAGAGATGCGACACGAAGGTTTTCAAGAAAATCACCCCACCACAGATTACCCTTTACATGGAACATTTTTCGAAAAGTTTAATCTTCTCAAAAATGGCTCTAACGATTTTGATTAAAATATCATATGTTTAAGATATTTTCATGACCAATTAAATGTATATCTTGAATTTTCTGGGAATGTCTCCAAAAGCATTCTTCATTGTGAACGACTTTTGCATAACTGGTAAACCATAAGAGATAGACAAAGTTTTACTACACAACAAATGTAGATCGCGTTTAAATACACAATTTATATCATATACATCTTTTATGATGAGTGAACCATTTTCGAGATATTGCTTGTTATTCCCTTAAGTTTTTCAATTCTGATCTTCTCAAATGGGAATTCCTTATTCATTTTTACTTTCTCTACTACGTATAGTAAGTAGGGGAAGTATTGCATTCCACCCAAAAATTCGATACCGAGATTTCACCGGAAATACACGTTTTGAGACCTCCTGAATCCAAAAAAAGCATTTTTAGAAACATGTCCGTGTGTGTGTCTGTGTGTGTGTGTGTCTGTGTGTGTGTGTGTCTGTGTGTGTGTCTGTGTGTGTGTCTGTGAACAGCATAACTCAAAAACGAACAATCGGATAAGCACCAAACTTGGTATTTGGGTTCAGTATCTTCCAGAGATGCGACACGAAGGTTTTCAAGAAAATCCCCCCACCCCAGACTACCCTTTACATGGAACATTTTTCGAAAATTTTAATTTTCTCAAAAACGGCTCTAACGATTTTGATTAAAATATCATATGTTTAAGATATTGTCATGACAAATAAAATGTATATCTCGAATTTTCTGGGAATGTCTCCAAAAGTATTCTTCATTATGGACGACTTTTTCATAACTGGTAAACCATAAGAGATAGACAAAATTTTACTACACGAAAAATGTAGATCGCGTTAAAATACACAATTTATGTCATATGCATTTCTTTTGTTGAGTGAACCGTTTGCGAGATATTGCTTGTTATTCCCTTAAATTTTCCAATACTTATACTTTTTCTCCAATTCGTTATTCATTTTTTTATGTTCTGGACATGCAAAGAGAATGGAATGCCCCACATAGCAACCAGCGTTAAAATATTTGACTATCGCTTAAAAGCTACCATATTCCCCTTGCATCTACAAGAAAATTATCAATAAGATTGACATCTCGATATCTCGATTAACATGAAGCATATGGAGAATAGGCGTTTGTAAAATTAGGTTGTACAAGAGTAGAGAAAGTTATGTGAGTGTAACACATCAGATTTTTGCTTTCTCTACTACGTATAGTAAGTAGGGGAAGTATTGCATTCCACCCAAAAATTCGATACCGAGATTTCACCGGAAATACATGTTTTGAGACCTCCTGAATCCAGAAAAAGCATTTTTGGAAACATGTCCGTGTGTGTGTCTGTCTGTGTGTCTGTGTGTCTGTGTGTGTGTGTCTGTCTGTGTGTCTGTCTGTGTGTCTGTGTGTCTGTCTGTGTGTCTGTGTGTCTGTGAACAGCATAACTCAAAAACGAACAGTCGGATAAACACCAAACTTGGTATTTAGGTTCAGTATCTTTCAGAGATGCGACACGAAGGTTTTCAAAAAAATCCCCCCACCCCAGACTACCCTTTACATGGAACATTTTTCGAAAATTTTAATTTTCTCAAAAACGGCTCTAACGATTTTGATTAAAATATCATATGTTTAAGATATTGTCATGACAAATAAAATGTATATCTCGAATTTTCTGGGAATGTCTCCAAAAGTATTCTTCGTTATGAACGACTTTTTCATAACTGGTAAACCATAAGAGATAGACAAACTTTTACTACACAAAAAATGTAGATCGCGTTAAAATACACAATTTATGTCATATACATTTCTTTTGTTGAGTGAACCGTTTGCGAGATATTGCTTGTTATTCCCTTAAATTTTCCAATACTTATACTTTTTCTCAAATTCGTTATTCATTTTTTTATGTCCTGGACTTGCAAAGAGAATGGAATGCGCCGCATAGCAACCAGCGTTAAAATATTTGACCATCGCTTAAAAGCTACCATATTCCCCTTGCATCTACAAGAAAATTAGCAATAAGATTGACATCTCGATATCTCGATTAACATAAAGCATATGGAGAATAGGTGTTTGTAAAAATAGATTGCACAAGAGTAGAGAAAGTCATGTGAGTGTAACACATCAGATTTTTTTGTCTTGGATATGCAAAGAGTATTAATCTGTGGCAAAGAGAATGGTGCTGCACCTAGCAACCAGCTATTAAGAGATATGTCTATGCTTAAAGGCTACTGTATTTATATATTGCCCTTGTAAATAGATATTCCCCTTACATCTACAAGAAAATTAGCAATAAGATGGAGTCTGCAAATGTTTATCTCGATTAACATGAAGTAGATGGAGAATAAGCGTTTGTAAAAATAGTTTGTACAAGAGTAGAGAAAGTCATGTGAGTGTAACACATCAGAATTGTTTGTTGCTTCACGCACATGTAATATTGAAAAGACAGGCAAGGAGACGTCATATTGTCATTATTGTTGTTGTTATTCGTAATATCATATTATTAGTATTATTGTATTATAACGAGTCTCTCTGAACCATTCGCATTTGTGTTTTTTGTTGTAGTTGTTATGTGCGTGCTTTCTGGGTCACAGATAAATGAGTGCAACTTTTGGACACGTGGAATCCACCTGTTATTTTGGAATTGCGTGTGGTATAACCACAAATGCATAGTGCAGTGGAAACAAAGACATCGCTGAGTATGTAGTGCACACTGACTACCTCTGGAAGAACTGTGTGCACTCTTACCTGTAAGCAATGACACACAAACACTACAGGAGATGCATACTCCCAGTGTTATACGACATAGCAACGATACACACCATAGCCTAGGAACTTGCCATACCTATGCACTTTATCACTTCTGCACTGCGCACCACCTGAAACGCAATCACCTTATTAACTTCGTTTACCACACTGGACACCAGTTGTATGATCATTTACGTCAACAAGTACTGGAGCACTCAACTTTTGGTAACCAGCATATGACATCATTGACAGTGACGGTGCCTCCGTTCCTTCCGCATTACTCATACATCTAGTGTTTGCAAGCAAGTGACCTCAAGTGTAATCAGTGGCAGCATCCGGTTGAAGCGATAACAACAACATTCACGACGTGTGCTGCACTTAGACCTGTGCTTTGATATAAACAAGATTGTACGTTCGTAAATGTTATGCATTACGCATGTTTTCTCCCTTTTCTGGTCTATGGTTCTACGTCCGGACATCTTCATGACATCTACATCCGCTACGGCACCCATTACCGCTGTCACTAATCATAATGAGTTTTTCCATTGACCAGGGATATTGTTTTTGAAATAATGGTGATATCTGGTTCTTCTATATCTGCCGCACATACAGTGGTAGTATGTGAGTTTCGGCGGGGACAGATGCCACGGTATATCCACTTTTATATGACAAACTTGGCAATCATTACGGCTGATGGTGCTATCAGTTGCAATATCCACGATGTGTTCACTTCCTTCACTGCAGCCGTACACGTAATGCTGGCTTATTTCCTGCATGATGGTATATGGATTTTAATATATAAATACATCATGAATTTAGTAAGGGATGATTATTGTTGAACGACGGAACTATGTCAGTGGAAGTATCGGCGACGACCCCGTCAAGGTGCCGAACTCGGGAGCTTAGCAACGACCAAAGTGACCACCTAGAACTACCAGGGTATCTTGGATAAGGAAGTATAAGATTAGAATACTCAAACCGTTTTGTAGGTAATTCAATCTGCTTGCCCAGTCTGCTTAGAAAATCGTATAAACTATTAAAGGTTAAAGTTGTTGTGTTATACGAGTGTACAACCTTTCGAGTCACTCTACTCCTCCCTTGCGTCCCCCTGTGACGTTATTTTAAAACTACCCTTAACTGCGGACGTCACAGTGTGAGAAACCTAATGTGAGCTCGCCAAACTAAATCTCTGTTCACTTGAAGGCCCAGAAACGTAATGTTGTCAATTTCTTCTAACGAGATGTCGTTATGCAACTTTCTATTGTTGTGTCTGATATACTTCATGTGAGCTTTCCATTCTAAATCTCTGTCCACTTGAAGGCCCAGAAAAGTAGTGTTGTCAATTTCTTCTAACGAGATGTCATTATTAAACTTTCTATTGCTGTTTGTGATAAACCTAATGTGAGCTTTCCAATCTAAATGTCTGTGTACTTGAAACCCCGCAAATGTAATGTTGACTATTTCTTGTAATGGATGTCATTATTTCACTTTCTATTGTTGTGTGAAATATACTTAATGTGAGCTTTCCAATCCAAACACCTGTCTACATGAAGACCCAGAAATGTAATGTTGTCTATTTGTTCTAATGAGATATCATTATTCCACTTTCTATTGTTGTTTGTGATATACTTAATGTGAGCTTTCCATTCTAAAGCTCTGTCCACTTGAAGACCCGGAAATGTAACCTTGTCTATTTCTTCTAATGAAATGTCATTATTCAACTTTCTATAGTTGTTTGTGATATACTTAATGTGAGCTTTCCATTCTATATATCTCTCTCTCTCTTTGCTTGAAGACCCAGAAATGCTATGTTGTCTATTTCTTCTAATGAGATGTCATTATTCAACTTTCTATCGTTGTGAGTTCTATACGTGGTGTGAGCTTTCCATTCTAAGTCTCTGTCTGCTTGAATGCCCATAAATGTAATTTTGTCTATTTCTTCTAATGATATGTCATTATACCACTTTCTATTGTCCTGTGTGATATACTTAATGTGAGCTTTCCAAACTAAACTGTCCACTTGAACACCCAGAAATGTAATGTTGTCTATTTCGTCTAATGAGGTTTCATTATCCCACTTTGTATTGTTGTGTGTGGTATACTGAATTTGAGATTTTCAAACTAAACAACTGTCCACTTGAAGACCCATAAATGTAATGCTGTCTATTTCTTGTAATGAGATGTCATTATTCCACTTTCCATATTTATGTGTGATATTACTTAATGTGAGCTTTACAATCTAAACTTCTGTCCACTTGAAAACCCAAAAATGTTATGTTGTCTATTAGTTCTAATGAGACGTCCTTATCCCGCTTTCTATTGTTGTGTGTGATATACCTAATGTGAGCTTTCTAGTCTAAATCTCTAAACACTTGAAGGCCCAGAAATGTAATGCTATCTATTTGTTCTAATGAGATATCAGTACTCCACTTCCTATTGTGTGAGATGATGCTTGAGATAACAATCGAATGCATGTTCAGTGGAAAGTACTCCCGTGAACCGTAGAGGGCTGTTTGGTCGATGGGTCGTTCTACGCCCTCTGTAGACAGATCGAGCACTGGGGCAGGTTTTTGAACCTGCAACTTTTAGAGAGTTCCATGCGTCTCTTTGACCAGTCTTCCGCGGCTTGTAGGCTCCTGTCCTTCACTTCATCCCTACCTCCTGAGGGACGGTTGCTACAATACGTCGCACTGTGTGACACATAACCTATCACGCATCGCTCTTATAGGCTCCTGTCCTTCACTTCGTCCCTTCCTCCTGAGGGACGGTAGCTACAATACGTCGCACTGTGTGACACATAACCTATCACGCATCGCTCTTATAGGCTCCTGTCCTTCACTTCGTCCCTTCCTCCTGAGGGACGGTAGCTACAATACGTCGCACTGTGTGACCCATAACCTATCACGCATCGCTCTTATACCTACAACGAAACTATTTGTGTAAACGTCTACCAATGTTAACATGAAGTAAATAGAGAAGCGAGATTTTGTGACAATGTTGAGGAGATCATGTGAATGTAACACATAAAATTAATAGTCTCTTGGACCAGTAGCTATTTAAATTTTAATTAATAGAGTATTTCAGAAAGCTGAAATTGATTTATATATTTTCTGCATGCACACACAATTTTTTTTCTTTTTAACAGCACAAATCAAGGTAATAAATTTATTGTAATTAAAATATTGAATTATATTTAGTGTTGGTAAACTTTTAGAATGTAAAACAGACCCTGGAACAATTTGGAAACAAGTTAATGAGGAAAAAGCGGTTTCCGCGAATAAAGTGTTATATTTATCCGCTATCAAAGGAAACTTGGTTCCCTGTTTAAGGAAACGTTTAACACGTCCGGTGTTATCCGGTCCAGGCGAACAAGTATCCGGAATTAACAGCTACTTTTAAGAAAACACAGCAAAATTATTGTATTTTAACAATAGCTTTGTGTCTTTATCACTTTCCTAATTTAATCGGGAATTCTTCGCTTTGGAAATAGTAGACCAATAAGATATGATGTGAACATTCACATTACTTTCTCTGACTATGACAAATTCACATATATTCGTTATATAAGGTACTTATGCCAACAATGATTCTTCCATCCACTTTCGATATTTCAAATTAATATATAACAGAGGGTCTCCCGCCATGAAGGTTTTAAATTCTAGTCCTGAATCAGTTTATAATGTAGTAAAAATGCAGAAGTATACGAATGGCTAGCTTAACATCTTTAGTGATTCATTTGTTTCCACAGCCAGAATATCAAGCTGTGTTTACTACTAGCTGACATACCCGAAGTTGACCATGTGTCTAGCTTAACGTCTTTAGTGATTCATTGGTTTCCACAGCCACAAAATGAAGCTGTGTTTATTACTAGCTGTCATACACGATTTTTAAGCTTAATTGAATCTTATACCGTCTTGAATTTAAAATTCTTGTTTTCTCAGGAAGCATACAATGATTGCATTAAAAGTATGATTATTACGTATTTTAGTTAAGCTTGGAAATTTTGTTTGTGTGATAGTATTGTACCTTGTATTGTGGGAACGAAAATTGTTTCAAACGCACTAAAATATCAAGAATATATAAACAACACAGAGTTAAATCTCACTCTCTTAACAAATGAAGGTATTCAGGAAGAATCAGGCAAAGATTAGTGATTATTCTTATGAGCTTTATACCTATAAGGTATCTTACGGTACCTACCAAAATCTACAACTTTTTTCTGTTTTGACTTGTTACCATACACTCAACATATATAGTGCATACACGTTTATAACGAGCTATTCCCAGCCGTTGTTAGTATATTACCTTCTATACTCATTATTAATCAGTTTGTGATGTGGCAAAATGAAATGCTACTTGAACCCTAGGGCTTAATCTCGCTCCCACATATTTAATTTCAGCTTGGCATAAAAACTTAAAAAAATTGTTTTCCACGTATTTATTCATCTTATTTAATTTAAGAGAAGAAAGTTTTTGCATATATGCTCTTGTATTTTTCAACTATTTCAATGTGACTAAACGAAAGTATTTAGTCTCAACTCAATTATTTAACATCCTTAAATTAGAACACAACTATCCTTAAATCCGTAATTCCTGAAGCTATCCTGAAAATTTCAAGCTAATGAGTTATAAAATATTGTAAAAGAAGTATTTTGAATAGTGAAAGGTGATGAAAATAAATAATTGAGAAAAAGGGGGCTTAAACTTCTGTGTAGGTATTCCTAGATGGTAAAGGAATGATTAAATAGCCATTTGTGACTAACAATTTTCATAGCTTTCCAAGAAAAACATTTCAAATCACAAACCTAGTCCCATAATTAAGAGGTGCTGCACGTGATGAAAATTATATACTTTAAATTTTGCGTATAATTCCCACAAATACCTACAATTAAAGTTAAAATTCCATTAACATTAAATGTGTTACTGGAAAAAACAGTAAGAAATGTAACAGTTTTGGTTAAAAAAATAGTATACTGCATTATTAGAAACCCAAACCCAAAACTGTACTTGATGTAAATAAAATACTCTTTAGGTTCACTGCAAAGAACATATGCTGATAATTTGAAAGACGCTGAAATAAAACTGCATAACTGAGAATATTTTAGGTTTCTAAACATGTAAGAAAACGACATAGCGATAAAGTCCATTTTTAAAATTTCAATCGCTTTTTGCAAACACATGGGTACACCAGTTTAAATGGCCAAAAACGCAAATAGGCAATTTCGTACTAATCATAAGTTTCGTCTACAATATTTGAGGATTATCTCCATAAAAATTCGTAAAAAAGAATTTTTGGGGAATTAATGTCGAAAATATAGTATGTAGTGAAATAATATGGCGCCAAAAACGCCCTAATTGTTAAGTTTAATAAAAATGCCAAGTAACCAAAGTACCTCGTCCTGAGAAAACTCACCTTCCTTTGCAATTATGTAAATAACTATTACGTTACTGTTATTCGTATACGTAAACCAGTTACCATGAGAACCACTATAGCTCGTATCACATAACAAACATAAGGAAGATACACAAGTTTGTGTACATAAACCAGTTACCATGAGAAACAGTATAGTTACTATCACTTAACAAACATAAGGAAGAGACACAAGTTTGTGTACATAAACCAGTTACCATGAGAAACGGTATAGTTACTATCACATAACAAACATAAGGAAGAGACACAAGATTGTGTACATAAACCAGTTACCATGAGAAACAGTATAGTTACTATCACTTAACAAACATAAGGAAGAGACACAAGTTTGTGTACATAAACCAGTTACCATGAGAAACAGTATAGTTACTATCACATAACAAACATAAGCAAGAGACACAAGTTTGTGTACATAAACCAGTTACCATGAGAAACAGTATAGTTACTATCACATAACAAACATAAGGAAGAGACACACGTTTATGTACATAAACCAGTTACCATGAGAAACAGTATAGTTACTATCACATAACAAACATAACCAAGACATACAAGTTTGTGTACATAAACCAGTTACCATGAGAAACAGTATAGTTACTATCACATAACAAACATAAGGAAGAGACACACGTTTATGTACATAAACCAGTTACCATGAGAAACAGTATAGTTACTATCACATAACAAACATAAGCAAGAGACACAAGTTTGTGTACATAAACCAGTTACCATGAGAAACAGTATAGTTACTATCGCATAACAAACATAAGGAAGAGACACACGTTTATGTACATAAACCAGTTACCATGAGAAACAGTATAGTTACTATCACATAACAAACATAAGGAAGAGACACACGTTTATGTACATAAACCAGTTACCATGAGAAACAGTATAGTTACTATCACATAACAAACATAAGGAAGAGACACAAGTTTATGTACATAAACCAGTTACAATGAGAAACAGTATAGTTACTATCACATAACAAACATAAGGAAGATATACAAGTTTATGTACATAAACCAGTTACCATGAGAAACAGTATAGTTACTATCACATAACAAACATAAGGAAGATATACAAGTTTATGTACATAAACCAGTTACCATGAGAAACAGTATAGTTACTATCACATAACAAACATAAGGAAGAGACACACGTTTATGTACATAAACCAGTTACCATGAGAAACAGTATAGTTACTATCACATAACAAACATCAGCAAGGCACACAAGTTTGTGTACATAAACCAGTTACCATGAGAAACAGTATAGTTACTATCACATAACAAACATAAGGAAGAGACACACGTTTATGTACATAAACCAGTTACCATGAGAAACAGTATAGTTACTATCACATAACAAACATAAGGAAGAGACACAAGTTTGTGTACATAAACCAGTTACTACAAGAAACATTATAATGACTATCACATAACAAACATAAGGAAGAGACACAAGTTTGTGTACATAAACCAGTTACCATGAGAAACATTATAATGACTATCACATAACAAACATAAGGAAGAGACACAAGTTTGTGTACATAAACCAGTTACTACGAGAAACATTATAATGACTATCACATAACAAACATAAGGAAGAGACGCAAGTTTGTGTACATAAACCAGTTACTACGAGAAATATTATAAGGACTATCACATAACAAACATAAGGAAGAGACACAAGTTTGTATACATAAACCAGTTACCATGCGAAACAGTATAGTTACTATCACATAACAAACATAAGGAAGAGACACAAGTTTGTGTACATAAACCAGATACCATGAGAAACAGTATAGTTACTATCACATAACAAACATAAGGAAGAGACACAAGTTTTTGTACATAAACCAGTTACCATGAGAAACATTATAATGACTATCACATAACAAACATAAGGAAGAGACACAAGTTTGTGTACATACACCAGTTACCATGAGAAACATTATAATGACTATCACATAACAAACATAAGGAAGAGACACAACTTTGTGTACATAAACCAGATACCATGAGAAACAGTATAGTTACTATCACTTAACAAACATAAGGAAGAGACACAAGTTTGTGTACATAAACCAGTTACCATGAGAAACAGTATAGTTACTATCACTTAACAAACATAAGGAAGAGACACAAGTTTGTGTACATAAACCAGTTACCATGAGAAACAGTATAGTTACTATCACTTAACAAACATAAGGAAGAGATACAAGTTTGTGTACATAAACCAGTTACCATGAGAAACAGTATAGTTACTATCACATAACAAACATAAGGAAGAGTCACAAGTTTGTGTACATAAACCAGATACCATGAGAAACAGTATAGTTACTATCACATAACAAACATAAGGAAGAGACACAAGTTTGTGTACATAAACCAGTTACCATGAGAAACAGTATAGTTCCTATCACATAACAAACATAAGGAGGAGAGTCAAGTTTGTGTACATAAACCAGTTACCATGAGAAACAGTATAGTTCCTATCACATAACAAACATAAGGAAGAGACACAAGTTTGTGCACATAAACCAGTTACCATGAGAAACAGTATAGTTCCTATCACATAACAAACATAAGCAAGAGACACAAGTTTGTGTACATAAACCAGTTACCATGAGAAACAGTATAGTTCCTATCACATAACAAACATAAGGAAGAGACACAAGTTTGTGCACATAAACCAGTTACCATGAGAAACAGTATAGTTCCTATCACATAACAAACATAAGGAAGAGACACAAGTTTGTGTACATAAACCAGTTACCATAAGAAACATTATAATGACTATCACATAACAAACATAAGGAAGAGACACAAGTTTGTGTACATCAACCAGTTACCATAAGAAACATTATAATGACTATCACATAACAAACATAAGGAAGAGACACAAGTTTGTATACATAAACCAGTTACCATAAGAAACATTATAATGACTATCACATAACAAACATAAGGAAGAGACACAAGTTTGTGTACATCAACCAGTTACCATAAGAAACATTATAATGACTATCACATAGCAAACATATGGAAGAGACACAAGTTTGTATACATAAACCAGTTACCATAAGAAACATTATAATGACTATCACATAACACACATAAGGAAGAGACACAAGTTTGTATACATAAACCAGTTACCATAAGAAACATTATAATGACTATCACATAACACACATAAGGAAGAGACAAAAGTTTGTATACATAAACCAGTTACCATAAGAAACATTATAATGACTATCACATAACAAACATAAGGAAGAGACACAAGTGTGTGTACATCAACCAGTTACCATAAGAAACATTATAATGACTATCACATAACAAACATAAGGAAGAGACACAAGTTTGTGTACATAAACCAGTTACCATGAGAAACAGTATAGTTCCTATCACATAACAAACATAAGGAAGAGACACAAGTTTGTGTACATAAACCAGTTACCATAAGAAACAGTATAGTTACTATCACATAACAAACATAAGGAAGAGACACACGTTTATGTACATAAAACAGTTACCATAAGAAACAGTATAATTCCTGTCACATAACAAACATAAGGAAGAGACACAAGTTTTTGTACATAAACCAGTTACCATAAGAAACAGTATAGTTACTATCACATAACAAACATAAGGAACAGACATACGTTTATGTACATAAACCAGTTACCATAAGAAACAGTATAATTCCTGTCACATAACAAACATAAGGAAGAGACACAAGTTTGTGTTCATAAACCAGTTACCATGAGAAGCAGTATAGTTCCTATCACATAACAAACATCAGGAAGAGACACACGTTTATGTACATAAACCAGTTACAGGAGGAACAGTATACTTCTAATCACATAACAAACATGAAGAAGAGACACACGTTTAAGTACATTAACCCGTTACCATGAGAAACAGTATACTTCTTTTCATATAACAAACATAAGGAAGAGACACACGTTTATGTGTTGGAACAAGGTTTTAGGGGGTTCTGTATTCGGATCTCAGCTCCGGCTGCGGCTCTGGATCTTGATCTGTAAGCTCACCGTTGTCACTGTAACTTGTAATTGTCTGATTTGAAGTTACCGCTCCAATAACTCAGTTGCTATTAGCGTGTCTGCCTGGAGTGGCAGAAGTGATTCTTTGCGGTATATGATCTCCCTCAGTAATTGAACTGTGTTAGCCTGTGTTAATAGAATTTTGTGAAAGATTTATCTTAATGTGCAAGATATGTCCGGTGTGTTTTAAGTGATTTTAAAATACTTTTATCTCAGTCGTGAACTCGAGGACACTATTACGTGTTTGGATATGAGGGCAATTTAAATCATTAATAGCAATATTAATGATAATCACTGAAATGCGATTTATTTTCTTTTAGAAAAATAATATAGTGTAATACTATGTTTAGCTCTGTATTTTAACTTTTCTTACTCCTATTTTCTCCTTTGTTCTCTGATTCTTTGCATTTCAAAAAGCCTTATACGCAACTTATTTTTGCATGTGAAACAACACATTATGCGTTACAATTTAAATAATTTTCTTTCAACCTTGCTCAATTAAATTTACAATTAAACAATATAATGTAGAACAATATTTACCTTTGTTTTTTGTCTTACTCCAGTTTTCTCATTTGTTCATTGATTCTCTGTATTTCCCAAAGCTTTATAGGCAACAATTTTTGCACAGGAAACAACACAATATGCGTTACAATTTATACAACTTTCAGCCTTGCTCAAGATGTCTACTTCACAGCAAAAGTTTACTTAAGGTCATAAAAAAGATTATGTGATTATGTGTGACACAAACTATTCTTACTAAAGCTTAATTTTATATTTACTACGTTTTAGTTGAGATAAACGTTTACAGAAATATCCACATTACAAATTTCGTTATAGGTACAAAATAAAGCGGTACGTAGTCAAATGTCTAAGAACTGGGCGCTAAATATTGGCTTCAAAATTTCCTTAGTGTTTCCATGCAATTGCGAGAAGCAACTGAATGTTGACAGGACTTACTTGCGAAATAGGCATACTCTCTAAAATCTTTGGGTCGCATCTTTTGAATTCAACCTAAATAACAAGTTTGGTATTTATCCGACTTTTCGTTTTTGAACTATGCTGTTCACAGACACACATGGACCTTTTTATAAAAATGCTTCTCTTTTATTCAGGTGGTCTCAAAACGTGTAGTTTTGTGAAATTTCGGCATCGAATTTTTGGGTGGAATACAGCTCTTCCGCTTTTTACTATACGTAGTAGAGAAAGTAAAAAATTAAATGTTTTTTACATTCTACTTGGTCCTCTGTGTAAAGAAATTAATTATAACCTACATACAAATTCTTTACGTTACACTAATAATGTATTGATATGGATAACACATTTACTACATAAATTTATTAATCAACTTATTTCTATTTTACTTTTCTCTTTTGTTGACATTTTTACTATCTCTTCCACGTACATATTAGGTAGAGAAGGAATTGTATTCTACCTAAAAATTAAATACCGAGATTTCACCGGAATTACATATTTTGAGACGCACTGAATCCAAAAACGGCCTGTTATGTCTATGTCTGTCTGTCTGTGTGTGTGTCTATGAACAGTGTAACTCACAACGAAGGCTGGATAATGACCAAATTTGGCAATTAGGTTCAGTACCTTCCAAAGATGCGACACGGAGATTTTCAAAATCTTCCCCCAACCCAGACTACCCTTTACATGGAAGAGTTTTCGAAACTTTTG
The DNA here is from genome assembly GCA_030765065.1 of Deroplatys truncata. Taxonomy (NCBI): domain Eukaryota; kingdom Metazoa; phylum Arthropoda; class Insecta; order Mantodea; family Mantidae; genus Deroplatys; species Deroplatys truncata. The sequence continues at coordinate 17,122,108 of CM060986.1, read as the reverse complement.
ATTTGCTAAAAGTGGTTATAACATTTGGATTAACATACGTTAATATCAAGGATGTTTACATCTCAAATAAAACATATGTTTTGAATTTTCTGGGAATAACCTCTGAAGTACACTTCATTTTGTATAATCTTGTATAACTGGTAAACGTTAACCGATAGGCAAAAAGCGTACTAGACAAAAAATGAACATCTCTTTAAAACACATAACTTATTTCAAATAAGATTTTTGTAGCAAATTCATTTCTGACTTACGTTATTAAAGGATGGAATTGCTCATTTATTTGTCATTCTCCTTAATTGAACAGGTGTAAAGTTGATTAAAAGGACAAGGGGACATAAAAAAGTCATATACGCGACATGTCAGTGAGTGATTGAAGAGATAAGAGACAAGAAGACGAGTCATATGTTCGATACATAAGTGAGTGATTGAAGAGATAAGGGACAAGAACACGAGTCATATGTTCGATACATAAGTGAGTGATTGAAGAGATAAGGGACAAGAAGACGAGTCATATGTTCGATACATAAGTGAGTGAGTGAAGAGATAAGGGACAAGAAGACGAGTCATATGTTCGATACATAAGTGAGTGATTGAAGAGATAAGAGACAAGAAGACGAGTCATATGTTCGATACATAAGTGAGTGATTGAAGAGATAAGGGACAAGAAAACGAGTCATATGTTCGATACATAAGTGAGTGAGTGAAGAGATAAGAGACAAGAAAACGAGTCATATGTTCGATACATAAGTGAGTGATTGAAGAGATAAGAGACAAGAAAACGAGTCATATGTTCGATACATAAGTGAGTGATTGAAGAGATAAGGGACAAGAAAACGAGTCATATGTTCGATACATAAGTGAGTGATTGAAGAGATAAGAGACAAGAAAACGAGTCATATGTTCGATACATAACTGAGTGATTGAAGAGATAAGAGACAAGAAGACGAGTCATATGTTCGATACATAAGTGAGTGATTGAAGGGATAAGAGACAAGAAGACGAGTCATATGTTCGATACATAAGTGAGTGATTGAAGAGATAAGGGACAAGAAGACGAGTCATATGTTCGATACATAAGTGAGTGATTGAAGAGATAAGGGACAAGAAAACGAGTCATATGTTCGATACATAAGTGAGTGAGTGAAGAGATAAGAGACAAGAAAACGAGTCATATGTTCGATACATAAGTGAGTGATTGAAGAGATAAGAGACAAGAAAACGAGTCATATGTTCGATACATAAGTGAGTGATTGAAGAGATAAGGGACAAGAAAACGAGTCATATGTTCGATACATAAGTGAGTGATTGAAGAGATAAGGGACAAGAAGACGAGTCATATGTTCGATACATAAGTGAGTGATTGAAGAGATAATGGACAAGAAGACGAGTCATATGTTCGATACATAAGTGAGTGATTGAAGAGATAAGGGACAAGAAGACGAGTCATATGTTCGATACATAAGTGAGTGATTGAAGAGATAAGGGACAAGAAGACGAGTCATATGTTCGATACATAAGTGAGTGATTGAAGAGATAAGGGACAAGAAGACGAGTCATATGTTCGATACATAAGTGAGTGATTGAAGAGATAAGGGACAAGAAGACGAGTCATATGTTCGATACATAAGTGAGTGATTGAAGAGATAAGAGACAAGAAGACGAGTCATATGTTCGATACATAAGTGAGTGATTGAAGAGATAAGGGACAAGAAGACGAGTCATATGTTCGATACATAAGTGAGTGATTGAAGAGATAAGGGACAAGAAGACGAGTCATATGTTCGATACATAAGTGAGTGATTGAAGAGATAAGAGACAAGAAGACGAGTAATATGTTCGATACATAAGTGAGTGATTGAAGAGATAAGGGACAAGAAGAGGAGTCATATGATCGATACATAAGTGAGTGATTGAAGAGATAAGGGACAAGAAGACGAGTCATATGTTCGATACATAAGTGAGTGATTGAAGAGATAAGGGACAAGAAGACGAGTCATATGTTCGATACATAAGTGAGTGATTGAAGAGATAAGGGACAAGAAGAGGAGTCATATGATCGATACATAAGTGAGTGATTGAAGAGATAAGGGACAAGAAGAGGAGTCATATGATCGATACATAAGTGAGTGATTGAAGAGATAAGGGACAAGAAGACGAGTCATATGTTCGATACATAAGTGAGTGATTGAAGAGATAAGGGACAAGAAGACGAGTCATATGTTCGATACATAAGTGAGTGATTGAAGAGATAAGGAACAAGAAGACGAGTCATATGTTCGATACATAAGTGAGTGATTGAAGGGATAAGAGACAAGGAGACGATCATATGTTCGATACATAAGTGAGTGATTGAAGAGATAAGGGACAAGAAGAGGAGTCATATGATCGATACATAAGTGAGTGATTGAAGAGATAAGGGACAAGAAGACGAGTCATATGTTCGATACATAAGTGAGTGATTGAAGAGATAAGGGACAGGAAGACGAGTCATATGTTCGATACATAAGTGAGTGATTGAAGAGATAAGGAACAAGAAGACGAGTCATATGTTCGATACATAAGTGAGTGATTGAAGGGATAAGAGACAAGGAGACGATCATATGTTCGATACATAAGTGAGTGATTGAAGAGATAAGAGACAAGAAGACGAGTCATATGTTCGATACATAAGTGAGTGATTGAAGAGATAAGGGAGAAGAAGACGAGTCATATGTTCGATACATAAGTGAGTGATTGAAGAGATAAGAGACAAGGAGACGATCATATGTTCGATACATAAGTGAGTGATTGAAAAGAAAAGAGACAAGAAGACGAGTCATATGTTCGATACATAAGTGAGTGATTGAAGGGATAAGGAACAAGAAGACGAGTCATATGTTCGATACATAAGTGAGTGATTGAAGAGATAAGAGACAAGAAGACGAGTCATATGTTCGATACATAAGTGAGTGATTGAAGAGATAAGGAACAAGAAGACGAGTCATATGTTCGATACATAAGTGAGTGATTGAAGAGATAAGGGACAAGAAGACGAGTCATATGTTCGATACATAAGTGAGTGATTGAAGAGATAAGAGACAAGAAGACGAGTCATATGTTCGATACATAAGTGAGTGATTGAAGAGATAAGGAACAAGAAGACGAGTCATATGTTCGATACATAAGTGAGTGATTGAAGAGATAAGAGACAAGAAGACGAGTCATATGTTCGATACATAAGTGAGTGATTGAAGAGATAAGGAACAAGAAGACGAGTCATATTTTCGATACATAAGTGAGTGATTGAAGAGATAAGGAACAAGAAGACGAGTCATATGTTCGATACATAAGTGAGTGATTGAAGAGATAAGAGACAAGAAGAGGAGTCATATGTTCGATACATAAGTGAGTGATTGAAGAGATAAGGGACAAGAAGACGAGTCATATGTTCGATACATAAGTGAGTGATTGAAGAGATAAGGGACAAGAAGACGAGTCATATGTTCGATACATAAGTGAGTGATTGAAGAGATAAGGAACAAGAAGACGAGTCATATGTTCGATACATAAGTGAGTGATTGAAGAGATAAGGGACAAGAAGACGAGTCATATGTTCGATACATAAGTGAGTGATTGAAGAGATAAGGGACAAGAAGACGAGTCATATGTTCGATACATAAGTGAGTGATTGAAGAGATAAGAGGCAAGAAGAGGAGTCATATGTTCGATACATCAGTGAGTGATTGAAGAGATAAGAGACAAGAAGAGGAGTCATATGTTCGATACATAAGTGAGTGATTGAAGAGATAAGGGACAAGAAGAGGAGTCATATGATCGATACATAAGTGAGTGATTGAAGAGATAAGGGACAAGAAGAGGAGTCATATGATCGATACATAAGTGAGTGATTGAAGAGATAAGGGACAAGAAGACGAGTCATATGTTCGATACATAAGTGAGTGATTGAAGAGATAAGGGACAAGAAGAGGAGTCATATGTTCGATACATAAGTGAGTGATTGAAGAGATAAGGGACAAGAAGAGGAGTCATATGATCGATACATAAGTGAGTGATTGAAGAGATAAGGGACAAGAAGACGAGTCATATGTTCGATACATAAGTGAGTGATTGAAGAGATAAGGGACAAGAAGACGAGTCATATGTTCGATACATAAGTGAGTGATTGAAGAGATAAGGAACAAGAAGACGAGTCATATGTTCGATACATAAGTGAGTGATTGAAGGGATAAGAGACAAGGAGACGATCATATGTTCGATACATAAGTGAGTGATTGAAGAGATAAGGGACAAGAAGAGGAGTCATATGATCGATACATAAGTGAGTGATTGAAGAGATAAGGGACAAGAAGACGAGTCATATGTTCGATACATAAGTGAGTGATTGAAGAGATAAGGGACAAGAAGACGAGTCATATGTTCGATACATAAGTGAGTGATTGAAGAGATAAGGAACAAGAAGACGAGTCATATGTTCGATACATAAGTGAGTGATTGAAGGGATAAGAGACAAGGAGACGATCATATGTTCGATACATAAGTGAGTGATTGAAGAGATAAGAGACAAGAAGACGAGTCATATGTTCGATACATAAGTGAGTGATTGAAGAGATAAGGGAGAAGAAGACGAGTCATATGTTCGATACATAAGTGAGTGATTGAAGAGATAAGAGACAAGGAGACGATCATATGTTCGATACATAAGTGAGTGATTGAAAAGAAAAGAGACAAGAAGACGAGTCATATGTTCGATACATAAGTGAGTGATTGAAGGGATAAGAGACAAGAAGACGAGTCATATGTTCGATACATAAGTGAGTGATTGAAGGGATAAGAGACCAGAAGACGAGTCATATGTTCGATACATAAGTGAGTGATTGAAGGGATAAGAGACAAGAAGACGAGTCATATGTTCGATACATAAGTGAGTGATTGAAGAGATAAGGAACAAGAAGACGAGTCATATGTTCGATACATAAGTGAGTGATTGAAGAGATAAGAGACAAGAAGACGAGTCATATGTTCGATACATAAGTGAGTGATTGAAGAGATAAGGGACAAGAAGACGAGTCATATGTTCGATACATAAGTGAGTGATTGAAGAGATAAGAGACAAGAAGACGAGTCATATGTTCGATACATAAGTGAGTGATTGAAGAGATAAGAGACAAGAAGAGGAGTCATATGTTCGATACATAAGTGAGTGATTGAAGAGATAAGGGACAAGAAGACGAGTCATATGTTCGATACATAAGTGAGTGATTGAAGAGATAAGGGACAAGAAGACGAGTCATATGTTCGATACATAAGTGAGTGATTGAAGAGATAAGGAACAAGAAGACGAGTCATATGTTCGATACATAAGTGAGTGATCGAAGAGATAAGGGACAAGAAGACGAGTCATATGTTCGATACATAAGTGAGTGATTCAAGAGATAAGGGACAAGAAGACGAGTCATATGTTCGATACATAAGTGAGTGATTGAAGAGATAAGAGACAAGAAGAGGAGTCATATGTTCGATACATCAGTGAGTGATTGAAGAGATAAGAGACAAGAAGAGGAGTCATATGTTCGATACATAAGTGAGTGATTGAAGAGATAAGGGACAAGAAGAGGAGTCATATGATCGATACATAAGTGAGTGATTGAAGAGATAAGGGACAAGAAGAGGAGTCATATGATCGATACATAAGTGAGTGATTGAAGAGATAAGGGACAAGAAGACGAGTCATATGTTCGATACATAAGTGAGTGATTGAAGAGATAAGGGACAAGAAGAGGAGTCATATGATCGATACATAAGTGAGTGATTGAAGAGATAAGGGACAAGAAGAGGAGTCATATGATCGATACATAAGTGAGTGATTGAAGAGATAAGGGACAAGAAGACGAGTCATATGTTCGATACATAAGTGAGTGATTGAAGAGATAAGGGACAAGAAGACGAGTCATATGTTCGATACATAAGTGAGTGATTGAAGAGATAAGGAACAAGAAGACGAGTCATATGTTCGATACATAAGTGAGTGATTGAAGGGATAAGAGACAAGGAGACGATCATATGTTCGATACATAAGTGAGTGATTGAAGAGATAAGGGACAAGAAGAGGAGTCATATGATCGATACATAAGTGAGTGATTGAAGAGATAAGGGACAAGAAGACGAGTCATATGTTCGATACATAAGTGAGTGATTGAAGAGATAAGGGACAAGAAGACGAGTCATATGTTCGATACATAAGTGAGTGATTGAAGAGATAAGGAACAAGAAGACGAGTCATATGTTCGATACATAAGTGAGTGATTGAAGGGATAAGAGACAAGGAGACGATCATATGTTCGATACATAAGTGAGTGATTGAAGAGATAAGAGACAAGAAGACGAGTCATATGTTCGATACATAAGTGAGTGATTGAAGAGATAAGGGAGAAGAAGACGAGTCATATGTTCGATACATAAGTGAGTGATTGAAGAGATAAGAGACAAGGAGACGATCATATGTTCGATACATAAGTGAGTGATTGAAAAGAAAAGAGACAAGAAGACGAGTCATATGTTCGATACATAAGTGAGTGATTGAAGGGATAAGAGACAAGAAGACGAGTCATATGTGCGATACATAAGTGAGTGATTGAAGGGATAAGAGACAAGAAGACGAGTCATATGTTCGATACATAAGTGAGTGATTGAAGAGATAAGGAACAAGAAGACGAGTCATATGTTCGATACATAAGTGAGTGATTGAAGAGATAAGAGACAAGAAGACGAGTCATATGTTCGATACTTAAGTGAGTGATTGAAGAGATAAGGAACAAGAAGACGAGTCATATGTTCGATACATAAGTGAGTGATTGAAGAGATAAGGAACAAGAAGACGAGTCATATGTTCGATACATAAGTGAGTGATTGAAGAGATAAGAGACAACAAGAGGAGTCATATGTTCGATACATAAGTGAGTGATTGAAGAGATAAGGGACAAGAAGACGAGTCATATGTTCGATACATAAGTGAGTGATTGAAGAGATAAGGGACAAGAAGACGAGTCATATGTTCGATACATAAGTGAGTGATTGAAGAGATAAGGAACAAGAAGACGAGTCATATGTTCGATACATAAGTGAGTGATTGAAGAGATAAGTGACAAGAAGACGAGTCATATGTTCGATACATAAGTGAGTGATTGAAGAGATAAGGAACAAGAAGACGAGTCATATGTTCGATACATAAGTGAGTGATTGAAGAGATAAGGGACAAGAAGACGAGTCATATGTTCGATACATAAGTGAGTGATTGAAGGGATAAGAGACCAGAAGACGAGTCATATGTTCGATACATAAGTGAGTGATTGAAGGGATAAGAGACAAGAAGACGAGTCATATGTTCGATACATAAGTGAGTGATTGAAGAGATAAGGAACAAGAAGACGAGTCATAAGTTCGATACATCAGTGAGTGATTGAAGGGATAAGGGACAAGAAGACGAGTCATATGTTCGATACATAAGTGAGTGATTGAAGAGATAAGAGACCAGAAGACGAGTCATAAGTTCGATACATCAGTGAGTGATTGAAGGGATAAGGGACAAGAAGACGAGTCATATGTTCGATACATCAGTGAGTGATTGAAGAGATAAGAGACCAGAAGACGAGTCATAAGTTCGATACATCAGTGAGTGATTGAAGGGATAAGGGACAAGAAGACGAGTCATATGTTCGATACATAAGTGAGTGATTGAAAAGATAAGAGACCAGAAGACGAGTCATAAGTTCGATACATCAGTGAGTGATTGAAGGGATAAGGGACAAGAAGACGAGTCATATGTTCGATACATCAGTGAGTGATTGAAGAGATAAGAGACCAGAAGACGAGTCATAAGTTCGATACATCAGTGAGTGATTGAAGGGATAAGGGACAAGAAGACGAGTCATATGTTCGATACATAAGTGAGTGATTGAAGGGATAAGAGACCAGAAGACGAGTCATAAGTTCGATACATCAGTGAGTGATTGAAGGGATAAGGGACAAGAAGACGAGTCATATGTTCGATACATCAGTGAGTGATTGAAGGGATAAGAGACCAGCAGACGAGTCATATGTTCGACACATCGTGAGTGATTGAAGAGATAAGAAGTTAGAATATGAGGCATATGCTAAACACGTCAGTGAGGGATTGAGGTGAGGAGACACTGGGAGTAGAGTCCTATTTGGACACGGCAGGAGTAATTGAAGAGAGAGGAGATTAAAAGACGTGTCATATTTTCGACACGTTGGTGAGTAAAAGAGGTGAGAAAGGCTAGAAAGTGAATCCTGTGTTTGAAACGGCAGTGAACTATGAAGCGAGAAATACGGGAAAATTAGACAGTTCCCATGTCAGTGAGTGATTGAAGAAAGAAGTTACGGGAAGAGGAGTCATGTGTTCGATCCGTCATTAAGCAACTGAATCGAGAAAATCTATGAATGCGAGTGAGCGACCGGAAGCGAGCAGCGATTGGTTTGTGCACCGTGAACTGAAGTGCTAAATGCAAAGATTAGTTATAGGAAATGCAGGTGATGCGAAATTACGTTCCTTGAAGGTTGATAAATGCGAAAGAGTATTTTCTTGATTTCAAATAAACCTTTAAATTAAATACTTATTAATATATGATTAGTTATTAGAACGTATGATTCATGCTCTACATACCTTTTAATAGGAATGTTTTATTTTATTCAAACATGAATGTCAGATTATAATCAAGTATACTCGAGAGCCAATATCCAAAAGTTGAAACTTTTCAATAGTTCTCATACTCAGCATTTAAATGGTACTCAGTGTTGATTTTTACTTTCTCTACTACGTATAGTAAGTAGGGGAAGTATTGTATTCCACCCAAAAATTCGATACCGAGATTTCACCGGAAATATAGGTTTTGAGACTCACTGAATCAAAAAAAAACATTTTTGGAAACATGTCCGTGTGTGTGTCTGTCTGTGTGTCTGTATGTGTGTCTGTGTGTGTGTGAACAGCATAACTCAGAAACGAACAGTCGTATAAACACCAAACTTGGTATTTAGGTTCAGTATCTTCCAGAGATGCGACACGAAGGTTTTCAAGAAAATCACCCCACCCCAGACTGCCCTTTATATGGAACATTTTTCGATAATTTTAATTTTCTCAAAAATGGCTCTAACGATTTTGATTAAAATATCACATGTTTAAGATATTGTCATGAGAACGGAAATGTATATCTCGAATTTTCTGGGAATGTCTCTAAAAGTATTCTTCATTGTGAACGACTTTTCCATAACTGGTAAACCATAAGAGATAGACAAAATTTTACTACACACAAAATGTAGATCGCGTTAAAATACACAATTTATGTCATACACATTTCTTTTGTTGAGTGAACCGTTTTCGAGATATTGCTTGTTATTCCCTTAAATTTTCCAATACTTTTTCTCAAATTCGTTATTCATTTTTTTTATGTCCTGGACATGCAAAGAGAATGGAATGCGCCACATAGCAACCAGCGTTAAAATATTTGACTATCGCTTAAAACCTAGCATATTCCCCTTGCATCTACATGAAAATTGCCAATAAGATTGACATCTCGATATCTCGATTAACATGAAGCATATGGAGAATAAGCGTTTGTAAAAATAGTTTGTACAAGAGTAGAGAGTAGAGAAAGTCATGTGAGTGTAACACATCAGATTTTTTAAATTATTTTTTTGTAAAATTAGGTACATAGGACCGGGATTAATTATTATTATTATTATTATTATTATTATTATTATTATTATTATTATTATTATTATTATTATTATTATTATTATTATTATTATTATGTAGAAGAGATTTGTAATAACAGTTTTAATTGCATTGGTTGAAAATATGGGAACAATCCATAACTTTATTACATCATACCCGTAATACTATAAATTCTATAGCTAGTTCAAAGGTGAATTTGAAAAATAAACAAATTTCATTGAGCTGGCATATTTAATATACTTCTTAAATCATACACTTGTTTACATGTGACTGTTACATAAAAGGTGAAAAATAAGCAAATGTCATTGAGCTGACATATTTAATATACTTGTTAAATCATACACTTGTTTGCATGTGATTGTAACATAATTATGGAGCGTCCTGTGCTTGTGTTTCGTATTGTTCAAGTGGACCCACTATAATAGATCATCAATATTTGCTCAGCATTCCTGATAGAGAGCTTGTTTATCAATGTAGGCAAAATTCTGTGATAGTAAGTGGTGCGGAAGACGTCATTGATGCATATCTGAAAAAAAGAAATAAATGTATAAATATTGCTTCAGAACCTTAAATATTAATCTAAATGTTCTGTCACATTTGAGGCAGTATTTTTAACACTTGAATAATTTCAATTAAATTATATAATATGTAAATTCAATAACAGCCCGCCTTGAAGCAAAATGTATGTATTAAGTTTTAAAAAAATGTATGTAATAGCCATTACAAATGCTTATATTATTGTGAACATGTTTAATAATGTTATGTGAATGCAGTGTGTAATTTAATAAAGTAAGAGCTGTGAAAATAATAAGTTTAACGTTGCTAACAATGAGGTAACCTTGAGGTAACCTTGAGGCAATAATGCGTTTGAGAGTTTAAGTGTTACTAGTCATGATTAGAGAAACGATAATGTAAATTTTGTGACAGTTGAAAATTAGCCAATCAACAGTCAGAAAAAGCTTTAATTAAATTTAGGTATTCTATTGGACTAGGATTAGCCAATCAGAGACTTTAAATACAGACGTTTACGGGTTTAGACGATTGAAATATGTTCAGTTGCCTGTAGACCTTAGTAGTGACCAGATGGAAGATGTGTTCTCTACAGAAATATTACGTGTGAATCGTAAACTATGTGTTAGCTAAGTGAAAGTACTAAAGAATCTCACAGCTCTTAAAAAGTGTAGTGCTTTATAAAAATGTGCAAGGATTAATAAAAGAAGTGAATTTAAAAAGTTAAATTCTGTGCATGTCTACAATTATTGTCGTACCGCACCTTGCCTAAGAAATACATGACTCTGCAAACATTACTGACGCAGCCGAGGCAAATTCAAACATAAATAATATATAGAAGCAGTTTTAATAACAAACTTAAATATTATAGTGTAAAAGTTGGAGTGTAACAACAGAATTACATCTTAAAAACCAGCTTCTCGTATGTAGCAGCATATTGCGTAACAACAGTAACCATTACGTAATCAACAACTTCAAACCGACGCCCAAAGCATGGTGCAAATTTAAACAAATATACACTTTGTCAAATTGGTACCCATACGTGCAGCTAAAAATAAATAAATTACGTAAAGAACAACTCCAACAACAGTAATACTTATTTCAAATTGGGTTCCCAAGCGTGAGGCTAATAAACTCCTAAAGACAATAACTTTCTCCAATTGCTATTCTCTAATGACACCGCTGGGACCCCAGCCTGGTTAACCTGCACACGTTACCTCTTCTTTTTTTTTTTTTTGAAATTTCTCTCCTTTATTACGATGAGAGGTGGAATGCAACCATAATGGGCTCCAGAATAGTGACCAAAACGCTTTGAACCTGTTTATAACCCCCGATACTACAGTTCTGTTTGCTGTAATGGGCTATTCTCGCGTTTGCCATGAGGTTTTGCTTTCTAATTTGTATTTATTAATTAATTAAATTTAATTTTATAGACATTAATTGTTTATTGTGTATCAGATTTCTAATTCCTTAGATAAATTTCTTGAGTTATTTCTGATCAAAAAGAGCTTTTGTAGTGATCTCCACGAAAATAACTTTCTGTGCAAATTTAAACATATTGGAACCAAATTGCAACTTTGTGTTGAAGCACATATGTGACTTATACATTTAGTACATGATTTTCATTGAACCTGAATAATTTTATAAACCGAATTAAAAAATATATACTTTGGGCTTCCTCAATTTGCTAATGGAACGTAGGTCGGCATTTATAATTTCCTGAAAATTTCCAGCAATAACCTTTATTTATAGTAATATAAAACGTATACACTAAGTTGGAGAGTTGCGTTAGCCACTTCGACAGACATAGTGAAAGGCTCATCCAATATTCTAAGATTTAGAGTACGGTATGCAGTCAGTTACACATTTTAATATGTACAGCAGTAAACTTAGAAACGCTTACAAGCCCTGCCTTTCTCGGCGAAGCGATAGCGCAGGATAAGGTCTGATATGCGCATTCCAAACGGAATGGGATATGTTCTAAACACATATGGAATTCTCCGGACCAAACCAAAAGGCTAAATTCTCCAATACCTACACGGAGAATCTAGGTTCTACCGAATAAGGGTATGTAAAGTACAATAGATAGCTCACATGCCACCATAAAACTTCTGCAGCAGAAGCGCAGCAACCGAATGAGCCGAAGAATCGCTCTGTAGAATACATTCCTTGCTAAAATCAGGAACCACCAATACTGGAGGATTAGAAATAGCATTCTTTAAGTAGACAACAGCCGAGTGTTAACCCCATTGCGGCGAAGAGCATACAAATATTCCGCCCGAGGAGTGCACTGAGAAATGAATTTTGAAAAACGTTCACAGAAAGATTGCATAAAGCACTAAGATTAATAGTGTTGCGAGCCCGAGAAACAAGGTGCCCCAAGAGCATAAGCTGAAAATAGGTAAAAGACACCTTATAGACGGTTTAACTGTGCAGCATCATCTAAACGAGAAGATACCGCACGTAGATGGTATATGTGGACTCGAAATTGGTCAAATACCCAAGGTCATCCAGTTACTGGTAGAGAAATTTAAATTTTATGTGCGGAAATAAGTTATCTAACAACCTAAATTAACACTTGGATGTCTGTGGAAATGCCCAAAGGCACACGTGTTAACTCATAGAGACGCCATGGTGTCGCAAAGCTGTAAAGTGCCTATTCTCTTGGTCCAGCGGAATTTTCTAATACGGATTATTCAAGTGTAAAATATCAAATTCCTTGGCCTCAGTCAAAATGACCTGCAAGGGTATGGCAATCGGCAAGGGCCCTCGAATCAATATGAATCATTCTCGTCCTTGTCCTTAGGAACGTGAAGCATGGTACGGCTTGTATATTCCGACTGTGAAGGTATCTATTGTCTTACCGAATATGTCTCTAATTTTGCGGCGGAGTGACGCGGTACGGAAGAAGCATAACCTGTATAGAATACATTAATCGAATGTGGTAGGTTATACGGTTTGTAAGTCCAGCCTTATCCGAGAACTGGTGCTGAACTCTTGGAGTAGCTGATGCACCTGGGTGGACTGTTCCAAAAGCAGATACAGAAATCAATCCCGAGAACCAAGGAGACAGCTCATAAAGGGAAGGTGGCGGTAACCAGGCAGGGTAAAATTTGACCCGAGATAACGAAAATTGCAAACCAACCTAGCCCTTGTCAAAGTCAAAAAATAACACGAACGTTCCGTAGTTAGCCCTCGGGATAATTTATAAGACAGCTCCCGCAAGAGCAAACATGGATGCCTCCAAGTGAAACCTGAGAGCTTAAGATTACAAATGCCCTGTAGCTCAACGAAAGCTATACACATGCCGCTATATATTGTAAACTACAGTGGTTAGGCTTGATGCGTTGTTTATTCAAATGCTCATAGAAAAATTCGAATTATCCGAAATGCAAGTACTGCCAGAATGCAACAAGGATAAGGTGGAGGTGTTACCTATATTAAGTTGAATGAATCACTTATGGCCAGAGAGAAAAACTGGCCATTAGGAAGCCAAAACATTCAGCCCGTCAGAAAACTTCTAGACTCACGAAACGTGACCAAGCAAATTCTGCCACCCCTAATCTCTTTTTCGAAGGCATAGATAACTGGGATCTCTTCTGGGCATTCCCAGGCAAAATATACAGATTGGTTACACGTGGTGCTCATTGAGCGCTAATTATTCCAATTTGGGAGGTTCGATGGCGGGGCGGAGGTCTAAGAAACGCCAAGCAGAGACCAAAGAGAAGTACGAAGACTGTCAGCAGCGGCAAATTCCCTTATGATCCTTATTAGCTGAGCGTAGTAGATCTTAGAATGCTCCACGAAGATGGAACTAGAACTGACCTCAGATTTCACAAACATCCGTCTTAACACCGGCTGCCAACATCATACGGCCAGAGTACTTCAGCCGATTAACATAACCTTCAAAAGACTGACACCTCTTGAGGACGCAAATAATTATCACGCGTGCATTGCGCCTCTCCCTAAAAGGTACAAAGAAATATAGCAACTTCTAAAATTTTCGGAGAAGATTATACAGTCATTAGTCTATAATAATATCAAAGCTTGATCGACTACCCTGATATTAACCAGATAAAAATAGCTGCAGGCACTTTATGAGCCTCGGCCAATCCTGCCACTTTCAACGAACGTTCTAAAGATGTATTTAAAGAGCTGAAATCCCTAATATCACAACTACAGGCCTGTTCGACCAAGGCCTGAAGAGGGTGCACCAAACTTAAAAACCAGTTGCTGCCCAATGACCATCGCCGGTACCGCACAGTGGCCTTTGTACTAGAGCTGAGTGGGCAATTAACACTGCGAAACTGATTAAGTTCAAAACAACACGTGCTTAATAGTACTATCTGGGCGAAGACGAGGTAACGATTCAGTAGCAACATAATGATTAATCCAAGCCAGAGCTGTTTCCTAGTTGCTGGGGGCGTCCCTGTCCCAATCTTCTAAAGGATTATCAAGTCCTCTCAACATGCGGAAAAGTTAGCCATAGGTCTTTCAGTTTCAGCATGTTCTATAGGCAAAGTAACAATAAGTACCCCCAGGACAGTTTGTACATCGTCCAAAACCGATACACCTCATCACCCCGAAATAGTAATTCAAAGACCCATTTAGCCTTACGCAACCCTCAGAGATTGAAGGTCGTCATGATCACCAAATCATAAATTCAAACTTCACCCAATAAGACCAAAATAACAAGAAAATTCCAAATAGTGGTTACGCGCAGGGGAGGCACTAACTTATTGCTAAATCATAAGCGAGATGAAAACTTACCAGACAATATGCAGGCCTGGTTAAAGTATACAAGCGTCAAAGTTTTTGTACCATTAACCGTTTCTTAAATATTCGTTATGCATTTGAATCTTCCAAACCATGGTTTGAAATGATAAGCCACCATTTGTTTGTTTGTCTTGATATATTACAAAGCGTACGAGTTTCAACACGGTTATATAGTGATCTAATTTTTATAGATTTAAGTATCAATTCAATCCCTGTGTCCTTATACCCACAACGAAAAATGTAATCAATCTATTTCGAGTAGAGAATGTCATATGAATATCTAAGAAAACGTTTTGTTAAGTTGAACTTTCAGCAAACCTGAGTATTTGAAGCGATGAGATTTCCTTTAGACATTTCCACGTACACTGGACCATTTGAAGGAAAACACAGGTTTGAGAATGTTCACCCAGAACAATGAAACAGGACCACACTGACGTTTCTATTGTTTTACCTTACCTTGAATTCATACTGCGTACATTCAATGGTGAGTGAAAAGTGTGCCCCCTGATTTATCTGTGCAGGTGTGTACATCGCTCCTGGACCCCAGGCGTTCTGATACGTGTTTAACACCACCGTATTTTTGGAGGGTTCAGTCCAGCGATTGTCGACTTGAAGAGCAATTATATTTGAGTATTGCAGCTCAAAAGTCAACCTGAAGAACAAAAACAAAATGTTATCATAACAAACATATTTCTGTCTGCACATGTTTCATATCAGCTCATTAAGGAAAGCAGAACATAAGTAAACAAATCTTATATACAACTGCCACATGACTCATTTATTCTCTTTGCCTACATCAACATCTTTATCTCTCTGGTTGTTACCCCCTCTATCCCTTCCTTACACGCCTCATATCCCTACTCCCTGTGCAACTTACATATTCATAACTGATATTACGATCCACCGAAAAATTCGTTACCGAGATTTCACGGAAATACATGTCTTGGGACTCCTGAATCCAAATAAAATATTTTTAGAAAAATGTCCGTATGTGTGTGTGTGCTTTCAACAGCATAACTCAAAAATGAAAAATCGATTGAATAACTCACTTGGTATTTAGGTTCAGCATCTTCCCAAGATGCGACACGAAGCTTTTCAAGAACATCCCCCACTGCCAACTATCCTTTCCATGGATAACTTTTCGAAAGCTTTTATTTTCTAAACGTGTCTCAAACTATCTTGATTAAAATGCCATATACTAAACATATTTACGTGACAAATAAAATGTATATCTTAAATTTTCTTTGAAAAGCCTAAATTCTCTATATTTGGAAGGAATTTTGCATAATCTTATATAACTGGTGAACGTTATGCGATAGACGAAAACGTACTACACAAAACATGTAAATCTCTTGAAAACACACTATTCGTTTCAAATAATAATTTTTTGTGGCACAAGCTGTTTCTGAAACATCCGTCATTAATAGTTCATTTCTTGCTCATAATCTTAAAGTCCTGTCAACTTTCAGTTGTTTCTCGCGATTGCATGGAAGCAGTGCGGAATGCTAAGGCTAGCATATAACGTCCGGTTCTTAAATACGAGGTACGTCCAGAAAGTAAGTTCCGTTTCAATTTCTCTCCGCTGCAGCGCTGCGATCGCAGTTCCGCACATGCGCGGTAGACGCTCTGTATCAAGGAGAAGAAACGTGCTCCATTTTGAGATCGCTGTCAGCCACGTACGCTTTGTTGTGCTTGTTTACAATGTCGGTGTTGATTGAAAATCCCGCCGCCTGTGAAATCAGATCTGTGATTCGTTTTCTGAATGCTAGGAAAGTGAAACCATTTGAAATTTATCGGCAAATTTGCGAAGTTTACGGACAAAATGCGATGAGTGATTCAATGGTGAGAAGATGGGTCCGACAGTTCAATGAAGGACGTAGTGAAGTGCACGATGAAGAACGAAGTGGGCGTTCATCTTTGGTTACAGAAGAACTGGTTCACGCGATTGATGACAAGATCCAGGAAAACCGCAAGTTTACAATTAGCGCTCTCGCTATGGAATTGCCCCAAATCTCACGATCACTAATTCATGAAATTGTTACCGAAAAACTGAAATTTCGTAAACTTTGGTCTCGTTGGGTACCAAAGATTCTTACTGAGCAACACAAAACAAACCGGATGGGTAGTGCACTTCAGTTTTTGACCCGTTATGATGAAGGCGGCGAAGAATTTCTGACACAGATAGTCACAGGAGATGAAACTTGGGTTTCTTACGACACCCCTGAAAGTAAGCGGCAATCAATGGAATGGAGGCACACTTCATCCCCAGCAAAGGTTAAGCCGAAACAAATCTTGACACCTCGAAAAATGATGTGCACAGTGTTCTGGGACTGGAAAGGCATCCTCTCATTGATTTCTTACCGCTTGGTCAAACAATCAAAGCAGATGTTTATTGCGAGACACTTAGGAAATTGCGCCGCGCAATACAGAATAAGCGCCGAGGATTGCTGTCAAAAGGTGTTGTTTTTCTTCACGACAACGCACGACCACACACTGCAAATGTGACGCAAAACCTCCTACAGGGATTTGGCTGGGACGTGTTTGACCTCCGTACAGCCCTGACCTCAATCCTAGCGACTTTCATCTGTTCTTATATCTCAAGTCTTTCCTTGGCGGTCAACACTTCAACAATGACGAAGAGCTGAAAGAAAATGTTTCCAACTGGTTGAAGACACAGGCAGCAAACTTCTATGAAGAAGGTATACAAAAACTTGTGCCACGCTATGACAAATGCCTGAAAAATTTCGGCAGTTGTGTGGAAAAGTAGTTTAAGAGTTGTAGAATTTTGTGCAATAAATAGTTTGTCTGTATCTGTACACAATTTAATGTTATTACCAAACGGAACTTACTTTCTGGACGTACCTCGTATTTGACTATCACTGTTCCTTTTGTATCCAAAACGAAATTTGTAACGTAGCTGTTTCTGCAAGGATTTATTTGGAATAAAATCAAGCCAATATAAGAGTGAGCTTTAGTAAGACTAGCTTGTATATTATATTTAGCTCAATCTGAAAACATTAGAGACCCCGTCCATGTTTGGCCGATCGTCATCCGGTTCTGGTTACCCTTCGAGTCTCTCCCCTCAGGTAGAAAAACAAGGGGCCGGATGGCCTGCGTTCGGTGCTCTGCCCAAGCTTCTGGGTTTCTCCGTTCGCTCGTAGCTTTACCAGGAATAAACACTTGAATGCTGTTTCCCTGTGTTGTAACTACAAACGTCTTTCTTAATTTGAAATCATTCTTAAGTAAACATACATCGTTAGTAACGTAAAGTGTAAATGTATCACATTAGATAGTTTTCCCCCCAATTTTAATTTGAGTATAACATGTTCAGATATAAATGATGTGTTTTCTGATAAAGTATTGTAAAGAGCTAAAGGATATTTTACAATGATAAAAGTAACACGTTAATATTTCTGTAGCTATTTTTAAATGTTTAAAGTTGCTAATGAATTTTACACAAAAGCTGCATAACACTACATCCTATTTTCCAAAATAAAATATTTTATTGTACAGTAGTAGAACAATAGACAGGAAGACATCCTGTAAATCTTTCTCTGTCGTATCTCAGATAGCTCCTGAGTAAATGCCCTTGGATTTAGATAGCTCAGGATTGTCAGCAGACGGACCTTAATCTCTACAGGTTTAAAGTTACCCTTTCAGTGTCTAAAATGCATATTTCTTTTAATTAAAATATAATAACTGTTTATTCAGAACCCAAAGGCTTGAAATGGAAACTATCTTCCGCTCTATTGCTAAAAGTGGGTATGCAAATTATTTTAGGAAAGTTTGTTTTCCTATTTCCTTCATTATAATTGAGATAAACATCTCCGAAACAAACCTGCATTACAAAATTCATTATAGATACAAAGAGAACAGCGACAGTCAAATGTTTAACAACTGGACGCTATATGCTGGCCTTAAAATTCCATACTGTTTCCATGACATCGCGAGAAAAACTGAAAATGAAAACGCTTTAAAAGAATGGCTAAGCATTGAACAATTAGAATAATTAATGACGGATAACTCGGAAATGTTTGATGCCACAAAAAAGTTAATTGAAATAAACTGACTGTTTAAAAGACATCTACATTTCTTATGTAGTACGTTTTCGTCTATCGGTTAACGTTTGCCAATTATACGAGATTATATAAAATTCCTTCCAAAAGTAAAGGGCTTCACAGGCTATTCCCAGAAGATTCAAGGTGTACGTTTTATTTGCCATAACCTATAATATTTTAATCACAGTCGCTAGATGCATGTTTTTTGAAAATGAAAACTTTCGAAAATGTCCCACTTAAGCGGTAATTAAGGTGGACAGAGTTTTTTGTGTCGCTTCTTTGGAAGGCACTGAACTTAAATATCAAGCTTTGTGCTGATGCACCTTTTCGTTTTTGGGTTTTTTTGTTCAGAATCACACACAGAGACACACATACGGATATAGGTTTCCTAAAATGCCTTTTTTTATTCAGGGGGCCTTAAAATTTGCATTTCCGGTGAAATCTCTTTACCCAAATTTTGGACATAAGGAGCATGGTAGAGAAAGAATCTTTTCGGGCTCAGGAGCCAGAAAATATGTATTGAAACCTTGATATTGAATTTTTGAGTGGAAGGCAGTCCCTTTTGTTTCTGCAATGTAGGTGGTAGAAAAGATAAACATAGAGCAGCGAAAAATATTAAAACTAGAGAAAGAAAGAAATAATTACAGCTACTACATAAGAAAATCTTTACCTAGCAACATTCAATTTCGATATGCCCTTGATGACTATCTTCGACCCGGGACCAAAATTTTGCGCCAACGGCACGTGATGCCATTCTCCACTCACAGGTGGTATTGGAAGAGGAAGCAGACCATCTATAGAGTCACAGCACTCATCATCCTAGAACAAGAAGTAAACAAGAGACAAGTTACTTATTTATACGAGACTGATTTGAAAACTTCTCGAAATAACCCACAGACTGCAGCAGTTTTGTTTTTAAAACTAGCCATCTTTCATGGAAAGGCATTGAGTACTCAGGGGCAACAATAAGTAGTGGTAAGCCAAAGCAGGTGTTTCTATGTTCAGATTGAAGCTCACATGGTGTGCAACGTGAGCACTTCTGTGTAAGTACATGCAAGAGAGACCATTTCCGTGCTATGACTTTCGATGACCTGTTTAGGAATGAGAGAGTTCCTTAAAGTCTGTGTCGGGCATTTGGGGATCTTTCACATTAACAATCCACGATTTATCAATAGTTTGCAGAGTTTCAAAGAGGAGGGAATTCCCTCGAAATTGAAGAATGTGCAGGACGGCGGGCTACAGCGAAAACGGATGAAGGCAGAGCACATGTTGAGGAAGATTATCATTGCACTTTATCAGAAACAAGAATATTGGATCGGCAGACGCGAACATCATACTTAAAGAAAATAAATCTTCACGTCAAGAAGCTCGCTAGTCTTTGGATAGAGCAATACCTCACAAATGAGCAGAAACTGGTGCCAGGAAATTTGAAGCGGGGATGTAGTAACATATTTAACATCGTAACAAGTGACGAAGGCTGAATATACCAGAATAACCAAGAACATAAGCGACAGCTTCCCAAGAGAGGATCTCCCAGCAAAAGTGTTGGCAAGAAGATGACCTGTTCGTTCCACTCAACTAGTGCCTATATTGTGACAATTTCGCTTGAGCTACAAAGACTGACACTGTAGATGACACACCATAAAATGTCTGCCACAAGTCTTCAATAAATTGAGAACAAAGGTCCTAGACTAGTCAGCGTGGCATTTTGTAGCACCACGATAACGCCTCTGCCCACATTGCGCTATGAACAAACCAATTTCTTCAGGAATCAGTAGTCAAATATTTGTCCCATCCTCCTAACAGTCCAGATCAGCTCCATGCGACTTTCTCCTATTTCCCAAAATGAAGGAAAGAATTTGAAGTCAACGATTTGAGTCACCTAAAGCTGCAGTAGCTGCTTGTGAAAAATGCATTTGCACTCTCCAAAGAAGAACAGGTTCAGCATTTGAAA
This sequence comes from Deroplatys truncata, assembly GCA_030765065.1. NCBI lineage: Eukaryota > Metazoa > Arthropoda > Insecta > Mantodea > Mantidae > Deroplatys > Deroplatys truncata. The sequence goes on along the minus strand of CM060986.1, from coordinate 17,101,062 downwards.
AAGTAGTTTGACAAGATGAGACGTGGCATAGCATTCAATTTAGAGTACTTTGAAAAAATACACTGATCAGATCTAATTTTTTAATACTTAATGTATTCACTCTAATAACTTTTAGAGTAACCCTCATAATCAGAAACCTATTGAACATAGAACATCATGAGGTCATTAAGTACTTCTTAAACAAGAGTATGAGCCAAACAGAACTCATGAAAAACATTCAAGGGGCACTACATCATGATTGATAAGTGGACAACGGAGTTTGAAATCAGTGAAGATGAAGCACGCAGCAGAAGACCGAAATTCGCCAAGACAACAGAAACCATCAAATCAGGTAGACAAAATGGTGCTGTGTGATCGCCCAATGAAATTGCGGAAGCTCTAGAATTTTTAAAGGTACTGTGTTTCACATTTTGAGCGAAAAGTTGGTAATTGGAGTTGCAACTGTTAACTCTTGATCAAATGAAATCTGTGAGCACAGTTTAGCTCGTTTTCTTAGAAACGTCTAACAAACAATGAAGCATGGGTGTACTACAATGCACCTGACGCAAGACGGGAACTGTGGTTGTTGACTCTGGATCAAAGGCAAATTTCTGAACAAACTTTGGCTCGTTTTCAGAGAGATTCGTAGCAAATGATGAAACATGGTTGTACTACAATGCACCTGAAACAAGATGGGAGCTGTAACTGTTGACTCTGGATCAAATACAAATCTCTGAGTAAAGTTTGGCTGGTTTTCAGAGAGATTTGTAACAAATGATGAAACATGGGTGTACTACAATGCACCTGAAACAAGATGGGAGCTGTAACTGTTAACTCTGGTTGAAAGGCGAATCTGTGAACAACGTTTGGCTCGGTTTCAAAGAGATATCTTACAAATGATGAAACATGGGTGTACTATAATGCACCTGAAACAATATGGAAGATGTAACTGTTAACTCTGGATCAAATACAAATCTCTGAGTAAAGTTTGTCCCGTTTTCAGAGAGATTTCTTACAAATGATGAAACATGGTTGTACTACAATGCAACTGAAACGAGATGGGAGCTGTAACTGTTGACTCTGGTTGAAAGGCAAATCTCTGAGCAACGTTTGGCTCATTTTCAGAGAAATATGCAACATACAATGAAACATGGATGTGCTACTACACTCCTGAAACGGGATGGGAGACTCTTGACAGCGGATCAAAAGCAAATCTCTGAGCTTAGGTTGAATGGTTTAAAGGGATGTCTAATAAATGATGAAACAAAATTGCTACTCACGCCTGAAACAAGACGGATGTCGTGGCTGTTGATTTCCGATCAAAACCAAATCTCTGAGCAAATTTTAGCTCCTTTTTGGAGAGATCTGTAACAAATGACGAAACATGGGTGCATTGTTACAACTCACAAGCTTTGCAGAACAGAACAAACTTCAACTCATCTGGATACCGAGTCGTAGTGGCTTCCAGGGAAATGAAGAAACTGATGAACTTGAAAGACAAGGAGCAGCATTACAATGTAGTGGCCTGAAACGACTCTAGGAACATCTCGATGTTTAGTAAGAGAGGCTATTAAGAACTGGTCCGAAGTAGAACACGATAATATCTGGCTGAAAACTCCAGGAAACAAACATGCTAAACAATTTATTAGAAAACCATGTAAGAAATGTACTGAAAACTTACTTAAATGTAACAGACTTCAGCTGAGAACAATTATTACATTTCTCACAGGACATTCTCCTGTGAAGAAGCGTCTTAACGCGATGACATTGTTAACATAGATTGCAGATTGTGCAAGAAAGAAACTCAAACACTCCAGCCTGTTATATGTTCCTGTGAAGAAGCATCTTAACACGATGACAGTGTTAACTTAGATTGCAGATTGTGCAAGAAAGAAACTGAAACAGTCCTGCATGTTATATGTTCCTGTGAAGAAGCATCTTAACACGATGACAGTATTAACTTAGATTGCAGACTGTGCAAGAAAGAAACTGAAACAGTCCAGCATGTTATATGTTCCTGTGAAGAAGCATCTTAACACGATGACAGTGTTAACTTATATAGCAGATTATGCAAGAAAGAAACTGAAACAGTCCAGCATGTTATATGTTCCTGTGAAGAAGCATCTTAACACGATGACAGTGTTAACTTAGATTGCAGACTGTGCAAGAAAGAAACTGAAACAGTCCTGCATGCTATATGTTCCTGTGAAGAAGCATCTTAACACGATGACAGTGTTAACTTAGATTGCAGACTGTGCAAGAAAGAAACTGAAACAGTCCAGCATGTTATATGTTCCTGTGAAGAAGCATCTTAACACGATGACAGTGTTAACTTAGATTGCAGACTGTGCAAGAAAGAAACTGAAACAGTCCAGCATGTTATATGTTCCTGTGAAGAAGCATCTTAACACGATGACAGTGTTAACTTAGATTGTAGACTGTGCAAGAAAGAAACTGAAACAGTCCAGCATGTTATATGTTCCTGTGAAGAAGCATCTTAACACGATGACAGTGTTAACTTAGATTGTAGACTGTGCAAGAAAGAAACTGAAACAGTCCAGCATGTTATATGTTCCCGTGAAGAAGCATCTTAACACGATGACAGTGTTAACTTAGATTGCAGATTGTGCAAGAAAGAAGCTGAAACAGTCCTGCATGTTATATGTTCCTGTGAAGAAGCATCTTAACACGATGACAGTGTTAACTTAGATTGCAGATTGTGCAAGAAATAAACTGAAACAGTCCAGCATGTTATATGTTCCTGTGAAGAAGCATCTTAACACGATGACAGTGTTAACTTAGATTGCAGACTGTGCAAGAAAGAAACTGAAACAGCCCAGCATCTTATATGTTCCTGTGAAGAAGCATCTTAACACGATGACAGTGTTAGCTTAGATTGCAGATTGTGCAACAAAGAAGCTGAAACAGTCCAGCATGTTATATGTTCCTGTGAAGAAGCATCTTACCACCATGGCAGTGTTAACTTAGATTGCAGATTGTGCAAGAAAGAAACTGAAACAGTCCAACATGTTATATGTTCCTGTGAAGAAGCATCTTAACACGATGACAGTGTTAACTTAGATTGCAGATTGTGCAAGAAAGAAACAAGACACAGTCCTGCATGTTATGTGCTCCTGTGAGACTTTGTCTAACAGGAGATATATTTCTTTTGGGAAAATGAGTTTAGAACAACCAGAAGAATTTGAAATCACATCTATTATGAGACTGTATTCCTTCGTAAATGTTACAGACATAATGAACTGGCTTTAAATCGATACAGATAGCACAATAAGACCAAGACTGAAGTGGTCCAGAGCAATGATGTACATCTGTATCGAACAAGTCAAGACTCTGCTGAAACAAAACAGCATCGAGATTCCCCATCACCGAAGTGTGTGAAATTGCCAGGAGGATCGTGGGATGGAAAGGATGTGCTGCTTGTTGAGTATGTTATTACGGAATATCCATCACCGGAGCGTATTGTGCTAACCTTCTACAACAATCTGCAATACACGAGTAAAGTCCGTGTTTGACAAAGAAAGTCATCTTGCTTCACGACAATGCTCGTCCTCACACACGTATGAGAAACTACCAACTGGGGTATGACTTTGTGCCATATCAACCTTTTCTCTGGTATAGCTCCATCTGTTCCCTGTACTGAGAAAGGAATTGTCGTCCCATTAAGAGCTTAAGTCGTCAGTTGTACATTTATAGTCCTGGAGGAAGCTGACTTACGTGACGGGACAAGGGCCTTACAGCATCGCTAGACGAAATGTCAAGGAGTTTATGTTGGAAAATAAGCCAGTTTCAAAATCTGCCACATCAGTTTGTGATTTATTCCGAGAAGTTCTAAAATAACCCTTTCTAATATTAAAAAGATATAACATTTGTTTATATTGTAACTCGGAAACCGCTAAAGCGGTTTTTATAATAATATCGTTATTAAAGATACCCATTGTTGTTGAGTCAGACGTTTATACACAAATAATGTTTATATTTTCACTTACCTTGGATGCTAGCATATTAGGTATTGCCATAAAAGAATATCCTGCGTTGTCTTGTACATTTTGTAGATGTAAGTAGGAATTTTCCATCTGATTATCCTGAAAAAGTTTTCAAATTCATTAAATTATCATTATAATAATACGTTTTATTTAATTTTAATAACTTCTACACCTAAAGTATTTGAATTTGCTCTGAAGCATCACAAAATTAGAAACCCAAACAACAATAATACTGTAATAATACATTTTATTTAATTTCAGTAACCTATATCCCTAAAGTATTTTAATTTTCTCTGAAAAAACTCTCACGTGCATAACTCCAATAAACCTGATTTAATAGAAAAAGCAGACAAAAACTCTGAATATGATATAAATTATCTAAGCCAACAACGTTAGCAACTATCTACACACTATATCCTCGGAAGACTGGCTTCGTGTATACACAGACGGTTCCTCACAGACCCAAAAACGGGTACCGGAACAGATGGAACATGTCCCTTGTTTTCCTTCTACCAGCATGCAGGAAAAGGTACAACAAAGTTTGATGGTGAAATACATGCCATAGAAATTTCCCTTCATAATCTACTAGCAAGGAAAGACATACTCCCGAACTCCAGAGCAGCTATACAAGGAGTCTGTTCGCCAAGATCCGCTAACACAAAAGAATGCCGCAGTACTACTTCTCAACTCCTCAATTCCAGTATGCTTGTTACACTCCAGTGGATTCCCTTCCCCTGTGGAGCCCCTGGCAATGAAGCAGGTCGAAGAAAGGATCTTTCACAAAACAAACACCAACCTCTGAACACAAACCGTACACTTCAGTAAAACATCGCATAAGACAAGCAATTAATGCTGTGAATAACACCAAACTCTGAGCAGCAGCAGCGGTAAATGGGAATATTTATTGCAAAATCAAGAAACCACACGACATCTTGTACGGAAAACAGCAGTCGCAAAATTCAGGCTAACAACAGGACCAGACTGCCTAGTCAAACATCAACATCTTCTAAATGCATCTTATGCAACAATACTGAAGAGGATATGAACGAACAATTGCATTGCATTCCGAAATGAAGATTGCAGGACAACAAAGTACTGGAGAGCAAGACTGCAAATGACGTTGATGTCAAATACAGCACAAACACAATGACTCACAATACTAGCAGAAGACCGAGATTCAAAGATGTTTGTTTAACAACACCAGCATTCTTGATAGAACTAACATTTGCATGCGCTGTATTATCTCACGTCTGAAGTTTTGATTTGTTTCTGCTGTTTTCACACATTTTGGCCACCAGAGCAGGTAAATGAAAAGGCTGAGGGCGAGTCATCAAGCAGAAAGGTGGTTTAGTGCGTCGGCTAAATCAGCTTCATTTGCAACTCAGTTACCGCTGCATGTTACTGTGTATCACTACTTCTTCCCCATTGTATTCCATGTTTGTATTTACACACAGAAATCTAGGGAATGTTGCATCCATTCACCCACAGGAAACGCAATCAAGGTCTATCAAGAACTATAGTCCAGTTACTCTTTGGAGACATGTCGGAGGCAATAACGTGAAGTCTTTGATTCCTTGTGTAGCATAAAGTTAAACTTTCAATAATGCAAAACTTGAAAATATCGATAAAGTATCGAAGGTTTATCTCAAAATAGTACACACTTCGATACCGCCAAGTATCGAGATTATCGAGGTATTGAGGGTATGCCTAGTAAAAACCTTCGTGTTAATGGGTAGTAACGCGACACCCAGAAGTGGTGACGTTGCTCCAGGTTTATAACCAGCCTGTCTACACAATAGTAGACACTTCGATACCGCCACCTTCGTGTTAGTGGGTAGTAACGCGACACCCAGAAGTGGTGATGTTGCTCCAGGTTTATAACCAGCCTGTCTACACAATAGTAGACACTTCGATACCGCCACCTTCGCTTTAGTGGGTAGTAACGCGACACCCAGAAGTGGTAATGTTGCTCCAGGTTTATAAACAGGCTGTCTACACAATAGTAGACACTTCGATACCGCCACCTTCGTGTTAGTGGGTAGTAACACGACACCCAGAAGTGGTGATGTTGCTCCAGGTTTATAAACAGGCTGTCTACACAATAGTAGACACTTCGATACCGCCACCTTCGTGTTAGTGGGTAGTAACACGACACCCAGAAGTGGTGATGTTGCTCCAGGTTTATAACCAGCCTGTCTACACAATAGTAGACACTTCGATACCGCCACCTTCGTGTTAATGTGTAGTAACGCGACACCCAGAAGTGGTGATGATGCTCCAGGTTTATAACCAGCCTGTCTACACAATAGTAGACACTTCGATACCGCCACCTTCGTGTTAATGGGTAGTAACGCGACACCCAGAAGTGGTGATGTTGCTCCAGGTTTATAACCAGCCTGTCTACACAATAGTAGACACTTCGATACCGCCACCTTCGTGTTAGTGGGTAGTAACGCGACACCCAGAAGTGGTGATGTTGCTCCAGGTTTATAACCAGCCTGTCTACACAATAGTAGACACTTCGATACCGCCACCTTCGTGTTAGTGGGTAGTAACGCGACACCCAGAAGTGGTGATGTTGCTCCAGGTTTATAACCAGCCTGTCTACACAATAGTAGACACTTCGATACCGCCACCTTCGTGTTAGTGGGTAGTAACGCGACACCCAGAAGTGGTGATGTTGCTCCAGGTTTATAACCAGCCTGTCTACACAATAGTAGACACTTCGATACCGCCACCTTCGTGTTAATGGGTAGTAACGCGACACCCAGAAGTGGTGATGTTGCTCCAGGTTTATAACCAGCCTGTCTACACAATAGTAGACACTTCGATACCGCCACCTTCGTGTTAATGGGTAGTAACGCGACACCCAGAAGTGGTGATGTTGCTCCAGGTTTATAACCAGCCTGTCTACTACTTGGTCGCGCCAGTAACTTCCGAATTTAACAACAAGGGCATCATAATGCTCAAACAACAGTTTAACTAACGCATTCCAAACTGTCCCTTCTTCACCATTTTGCTACGTCTGTGTTTCACTACAATGCTCTGATCGCGACATAAACACGACCGTTGCTTCGTTCCAGTAAACAATGGTCTGCATGGCCATGATAATAAATAGAACCTAACTATTTAAGTTGTGTTTAAATAAAACGATTATTAAAATAGTATCTTTATTCACTGTCTTTACTATGTGAAGTACTCAAAGAGTGATAATGCAGTAACGAGGTATTTTTATTCGCTTGAAAGTTGTGCTGCGGTATTTGTTTACATCCGGACACCTTTGGACTGGATGGACTGTAGGGTATATTTTCTTTCAGCAGGCATCCATCCAGCAGTGCCATACGTCACGAAAAGGAATACCCAAAGTCAGAATGGGCATTGACGGGTTTCGAACAGGATGCCAGCCGAGGAAACACCTCGCTCGGTTAGTACACAAGTTTGGTACTGCTTCATTATGCAGTATTTGATAAAATGTTAATTAAAGGAATATATATCGTATACTGTTATAAGTAGGATCCGATTCTCGTTAGTTTCGACCTTATTGAATTTACACACATGCTCTGTGAAGTAACAATTTCAAGAATAAACAATTATCCTTGTATGAATATTTTTGTGACATTTTAGGTATTGAATTCAGTATGGTCTTATAGCTCATGTGATGTCCGGAAATATTCATTTCAAAATTAACTTTTACAAAATTAGTATTGGTTTATGCAAACCCATAGATGTTTGGCGTTACGTCGAAACTTTGATCTGAATGGAAAATGGAGCCATGCTACATGTTTACCAACATACATCATCAGAAATCTAATAGTTATCATTACCAAAGAGTAAACCCTTCTCTATGTGTTTAGAATTTGTTTGTGTGTGAGTGAGTGCGCGCTGTGTTTTATGCCTAAGTAATTCTTATAGAACCTGATATACAAAGTTCTAACAAATCAGATAAGAAAATCTGATGTTCTACATTCACATGGCTTTCGCTACCCTCTAGAGTATATTAGCGGGTATATCAATTGTTCCTACGAAACTTTATATCTCTATCTACCTCATTTTAATCAAAATAAACCTTTGCAGAAATAGCTACATTACACATTTCGTTATAGATACAAAGAGATCAGCGATAGTCAAATGTTTAACAACTGGACGCTGTATGCTGCCTTAAAATTCCATACTGTTTCCATGACATTTCGAGAAACAACTGTAAATCGACAGTACTTTAAATGAATGACCAAGTAATGAAACATTTTAACCATTAATAACGGATATTTTGCAAATGGTTAACGCCACACAAAGCTTATTTAAAATAAATTCTACATTTTAAAGATATATACATTTTTTGCGAAGTGAATTTTCGTCTATCGCTTAACATTGACTATTTTTATAAGATTATACAGAATTCCTTCCGATATTCCAAGAAACTTCAAGATATTCTTTTATTTGTCATGTAAATATCTTCAATATATGGCATTTGAATCAAAATCGTTAGAGCCATTTTTCAGAAAATCAAAATTTTCGAAAAGGCTCCTATGTGAAGGGTAGTTGGAGTGGGGCTATTTTCTTAAACATCTTTGTGTCACATCCTTGGATGATGCTGAGCTTAAATACCAGGTTTGGTATTTATCCTATTTTTCGTTTCTGACTTATGTTGTTCACAAACACACAGATAAACGCACCAAGGGCATATGCTTTGTTTGGATTCTGAGGGGCTCCAAACATGTATTTTCGGTGAAATCTCGATATGGAATTTTTAGGTGGACTGTCGACTAGGTGCGTGGTAGAGAGAGTAAAAAACGATGTGCTACATTCACTTGCATTTCTCTACACACTCTTCTACTATTACTCTCACAACCCTCAAATTTTTCTCACACTCGCACACACACATTTCTCCAAAAGAGGTTTTTTATATAACAAACCTCAAAACATAAATTTCCTTAGAAATGTACTAGATACCGAAATTTTGGTTGGAATTCAACGCATCCTCTACCTACTATATGTAGGTGGTAGAAAACAAAATAGACGTTCAGGGATTGGCTTGTAGACGAGACACAAAAAATACGGTAGACAGATAGAGAAAGTAATGTGAATGTAACAGATACGTTTTTAGAAAAAGATGCGCGCTCCCGGTCGTGTGTGTGAGTGTACGTGTGTGGTGTGAACAGAATAACTCCAAAGAAAAGTCAGTCAACTCCAAACTTTGATGAGCATCTTCCAAGAATTCGACCGCAGGGTTTTAAAGAAGTTTCCCTAACTACCCTTTATATAGAAAACTTTTCGTTATTTTAACCATTTTGATTACACTATCATATATTTTACTAGTGGAATAAAGTGCATATTTTGTATATGTTATGAGTATTTTCTGAAATACCCTTCGTTTGGATTTAGTTTTGTATACATTTGTATAACTAGAAGGTCTTAAGATGTACAACAAAATTTACTTTATGAAAATAAGAAAGTCATTCAAATATATAATTTGTGTTCAATATGCCTTTAGGTTTTCCTAAATATTAGCTTTTGTATGACTATATTTTGTATACGACTTTTTCCTTTTTCATACCCTTCGCAAGAACACGTTACTATGACTTTTGAATTTGTTCCTCTGTGATTTTGATAAACAGCTGATCCTGTTTCCGTATGGTGTATGTATTTAAGAAATTATCGCTTAATTTGAAATAATTTGTTAACAAAAACATGCAATGATTAACTTATTGTGGATAATTTAATAAATGCTGTAATATTAAAGGCATGTATGCAAAATGTTGATGGCTAGAGAAGGTTATATGAGTTGTTCCGTTAAGTGTATTTACTTCTGTAAATTTCCACAAGCATCCAGACATTTAAATCGGGAAGTAAAATCCTTTCAAGAGTCGAAAGGAAACAGTAGGTTATTTTAGGAATATTGTGATGTCTAAGGCACCCAACATGGCCTATGACCTGCGGGGATATCTCATTCCACCAAGCGATGACTATACCCATTTCTGAGGTGGAAGCACCCATTAGGAGAATTCTTTGCCTCCGATGGTAGGGCAATGATGAGAATGGCGGTGGAATGAGAGGACCTACAGCTTATACCGTGGACTCCGAACTACGATGGGCCTTGGGAATACTTCACATGAGCAAGTCACGGGTGAAATTTTGGACACGGCCGATTAATATCGCCACCGCAGAACCTGGACCCTGAGTGCGAGAGTCAGAAAAGAAACCACTGCGCTGCACCGGTGCTCTATTTTAGGAAAGTTAAAGTACGAAACTAATTTTAAAAACAAAAACAGAGAGGTTATTCTCCGGGAATTTTCTCATTATCTTAAACCGTTTCCTCTTTGATTCGCAAATTATTTCTCTACGACTTCACTGCAACATATTCTCATACAAAACCATAATTAATGGCAATTTTCTCACCGTTTCACCTTCCCCTGGTTGAATATTGGGTAAGATATTCTCATCAGTTGTCAGAGATTCAGCTGTTTCCCTCTTTTTAATTATTTTGGTCACCTCGTTGTGTTCCTCATCAGTGGTTTTGGATTCCTTTGGATTTGGTTGTCCATTTATAGCAAAGTTACCTTGTGGCCACGTGATGTTTGGTACCATTTCTATATGAGAAAACATAACATTTGATTAACTAAATGTACAGCACATTGTAGGAAGGTCATTAACTCAGTAAATAGCAATTAGAGCTTTACTATAACATCACATAATATCTTATGGCACACTAGTTTGTTCCTGAATATTTATTGCTTACTAATATCCCCCCGGGCCATTAGGATCTATTATACATAAAGGGGCATAAAGGAGGATTTATCATGCGAAATCTGCATAATAAAACTATATTTAATGTGCTCAAATTATGCTATTTACGATAACAATATGAGTGAAAAGTTAAGCATTTAATTAGTGTAAAAATTAATCAACACCACCATCCTCGATAAATATCTTCATTACACCCTTGACACATGCTGAAATATAATTAATTAGAGCTGAGGTAGAAATTGCAATGACTAAAAGAACTCCTGATATTCATTTATGTTATTACAGACACATAATTCCATTAATAATGCAGAAGGACTTCTGAATATCCTACAGCGAGAGATGTACTCTTTAAAACTGTCACACTTTCTCCAGCAGAGTTGCTGAAGTTCGTTGTAATGCTTGCCCAAGTGTTCCATCTATATCCCCGGTCCGTCCCGAAGTAAGCCATAAGCACCGTTTCACTAATAATATCCACCTCAACCAGCTTTCAAAACCAGTATATTCCTCATTGCTCAACGAGATATGTCAGAAGCTTTAGTTAGAAATTAACCGGAATCCATTTTTTTATTAACTTATGCACTTTATTAACTTTATTAACTTTATGAATTTCTACAAACAGCACGCGTGCCAAAATCATCTCCCAAAACAAAACCTTCCACACAGACAAAGCTCTGAAGGAACAAAATGGGTGAAGTGCTTTGGGAATAAAGAGAATGAAATGATCTCCTAACCCACTATGGAAACATGAAAAACCTACCCATATTGGGTGGTGCTCGGGATTTGTGCCCAGAACACTCCAAATGCCAACTACAAAACTTAACTTCAGAGCCGTCTGGTGCACATGTAGTAAAGAAATTCCTCACCTAAATTCTGCTCCGACTGTTGATCAAATTTCTTCGTCCGGAACAATATTTGTAAAACCATCAGCATGGTACCGAAGTCAGATCCTGGGGTTGTCGGTATAACCGCTGTTGTGTTCAAGGGAACTGAATTCATATTCCCTCCTGTATTCATCACTGCTACCTGCAAACAAATAAAATTTGATTATTGAACGCATTTAAAGGCGGTATTACGTTAAAACCAGATATTCTACTATACCTACGATTCTCTCTCCACCATCTCTCCTTTTCCATCCGTCCTTCACACGCCCTTACCCTTCCTCAGTCTACAAATTTTCTTCTTCCCAATTCTCCTCTCTCGACCTATAAAATTCCGCTACCTCTTCCCCTCTCTGCCACCATTTTTCCTTCTCTAACAATTTCCACATCTACCCTACATCTGTCCATCTTTCCCTCTCGCCGTTTCATTCTATCTTCCACGCCCTCATTCTATCCTGCTCTCACTGCCGTTCCATTCTATCTTCCACTCTACCACACCTTCCACCCCTGAAGACTTCTACTGTCTCTGTTATTGTGTACGTAACGTGTCGATTTAAAAGCCAGAAATAAAACGACATTTCTAATGGAATATTAAAAAAATTATAACACCAGTAAAATATGTAACAGTACACAAATACGTATATCTTCCTTATGTTTGTTATGTGACAGTAACTATACTGTTTCTCATGGTAACTGGTTTATGTACACAAACTTGTATATCTTCCTTATGTTTGTTATGTGGTAGGAACTATACTGTTTCTCATTGTAACTGGTTTATGTACACAAACTTGTATATCTTCCTTATGTTTGTTAAGTGATAGGAACTATACTGTTTCTCATGGTAACTGGTTTATGTACACAAACTTGTATATCTTCCTTATGTTTGTTATGTGATAGTAACTATGCTGTTTCTCATTGTAACTGGTTTATGTACACAAATTTGTGTCTCTTCCTTATGTTTGTTATGTGATACTAACTATACTGTTTCTCGTGGTAACTGGTTTATGTACATAAACTTGTATATCTTCCTTATGTCTGTTATGTGATAGTAACTCTACCTTTTTGATGGTAACTGGTTTATGTACATAAACTTGTGCCCCTTATTTGTGCTTGTTATGTGATAGTAACTCTACTGTTTTTCATGGCACCTGGTTTATGTACATAAACCTGTATATCTTCCTTATGCTTGTTATATGACAGTAACACTACTTTTTTCATGGTAACTGGTTTATGTACATAAACTAGTGTCTCTTTTCACTTTCTCTACTACGTATAGTAAGTAGGGGAAGTATTGCATTCCACCCAAAAATTCGATACCGAGATTTCGCCGGAAATACATGTTTTGAGACCTCCTGAATCCAAAAAAAGCATTTTTGGAAACATGTCCGTGTGTGTGTCTGTGTGTGTGTGTCTGTGTGTGTGTCTGTGTGTGCCTGTGAACAGCATAACTCAAAAACGAACAGTCGGATAAGCACCAAACTTAATATTTAGGTTCAGTATCTTCTAGAGATGCGACACGAAGGTTTTCAAGAAAATCCCTCTACCCCAGACTACCCTTTACATGGAAGATTTTTCGAAAATGTTAATTTTCTCAAAAATGGCTCTAACGATTTTGATGAAAATATCATATGTTTAAGATAATGTCATGAGAAATGAAATGTATATCTCGCATTTTCTGGGAATGTCTCCAAAAGTATTCTTCATTGTGAACGACTTTTGCATAACTGGTAAACCATAAGAGATAGACAAAATTTTACTACACAAAGAATGTAGATCGCGTTAAAATACACAACTTATGCCATATACATTTCTTTTGTAGAGTGAACCGTTTTCGAGATATTGCTTGTTATTTCCTTAAATTTTCCAATACTTATACTTTTTCTCAAATGCGTTATTCATTTTTTTCATGTCCTGGACATGCAAAGAGAATGGAATGCGGCACATAGCAACCAGCGTTAAAATATTTGACTATCGCTTAAAAGCTACCATATTCCCCTTGCATCTACAAGAAAATTAGCAATAAGATTGACATCTCGATTAACATGAAGCATATGGAGAATAGGCGTTTGTAAAATTAGATTGTACAAGAGTAGAGAAAGTCATGTGAGTGTAACACATCAGATTTTTTATGCTTGTTATGGCGTCAGGTGGCGATCACATGTTAGGTATCGTTAACTCAAATTTAGTAAAATGAACTCAAGTGGAAGCATTATCAAAAAAGAGTTTACAGAAGGAATAGTTTGTGATAGATGCGGCCATACAAATGGTGATGTAAACACATATTCAATTATAGTTGCAAAAACTGCGCGTGTGGTAAATGGAACTGTGTACCACGTGAGTCATGATAAAGAATGGTTGGCCTCTGTGCAAATGATAATTGAAGTCTTGCAACAGGACTTAAAGAGCTTGCACATGGAAAGAAATCTACTGAAATCAGAAAACTGAGTGAGGAAAGGAATGAGCCCAATAACTTATTAGAATAAATTCTATGGAGCGTCCCACGCAAAATGGCGAAGCGTACACTGTGAATACGGTATTCACTCTAACAACAAGAAATAAGTATAATCCAATAATCAGCCTGAATATCAGCCGACTACAGTACAAATGAGGAACGAGGCACTGTAAAAGAAGAAAGGAGTCAACAAAACGGAACCTGCAGCTAATCAGATAAAGCTAAACTTAAAATTGCAATACATGGGGACAGTCACGCGCGCATGTTTGCAGTTGAAGTGCGTAACCGTGTGAATAATGTGAGTGTTACAGGTTATGTTTGACGTATTGCCAAATTTGTGCAAGCGAAAAAGGATGTGCTAAAGGATTCTGGTGTACAGATGGAGCAAATGATGTCTACAAAAACGAACCTCATGATGTGGTAAATAAGTTAGATCACTTGTTTGTAGCATACCCTAAAGATAGGCAAATCATTTTTACAAATGTCCCTCATAGATTATGATTTATTACCAAATTCTTATATTAATAAGGAAATAATAAACACTAATCTGAAACTGAAATTGTTATGCATGCAATTTACTAATGCCGCTGTATTGGATATTGGCAATCTGGAGAAAAAAATCTATATTTCAAACGGGGGTTCTATCTAAATTCTATTGGGAAAGTGTATATAGCTCAGGAGGTTATTAATATGATTGAGCCCATGCTTATTATGCCTAGGAAACCACTGGTCATATCCCCTAATGGGGAAATAAGTTTCTCTCAGCCGGAAAACTTGTGTTACTAAAGAAGCTATATCAAACTTAACTAACAAAACACTTAGAATCATGCACCAAAATGTGCAGTATATGTCCAACAAAATTGACACTTTAAATGTGGTGCTTAATGAAATTAATCCTAATATTGCTATCGTTACAGAACATGGCTTCACAAACCAGAATTAGATTTAACTAAACTAAATAATTATACCCTAGCATCCAAGTACTGTAGTACAAATCATAAAGCTGGAGGAGTGGCCATATGTGTACAAAATAATTGTGCTTTTAATGAATATCGAATTATATGTAATTGTAGCAAGGAAATGATAATGCAATGTTGTGCAATTAAATTAACAACTGGTTGGTAAGATAGCAATAGTTGGTATGTATAGCTCACCTAATGCTAACATCACTAAGTTTTATGTGGGTATAGACAATCTCGTTGCTAAGCTAATGGATGAAGTGCAAAAGATTATAATTCTAGGCGATATTAATATTAATGCAAATAATAACTCTAAAGAATATAAACTGTTATATGATATTTTAGATAGCTACAATATATACATATATATAATGCTATAAGCACCCCCATTAGAATTGGAGATACATCTGCAACTGCAATTGACAATATAATAACTAATATTCAACCTACTCAACACCCTACCTTTGTAAATGATTTTCACATATCAGACCATTGTGCAAAAATTATGGATATATTTAATTGTAAATGTGATTTAATGAAGGAAACATGAATTCATAAAGGATCAATTAATGATGGAAACTTATATAGGCTACAGGATATGCTAAAATTAGAAAACTGGAACTTTGTGTATACTGCAGCTGATATTAATGAAAAATGGAATATGGTTTTTAATATATTATTAACTCATTTTAACACTGCTTGCCCTATCAACACGTAGCAAGTAAACAACAAGGCTAAACACAAAATGCAGCTGACAAAAGAAAGAATAAATTTACGTGAAAGAATGAAATCCATGTATGAATTTTAGCAATCGACCAAATTAGAAATTTTATAATAACTACTATAAAACACTAAAAAAAGAATATGCTAAGGCCCTCACTTTGCAAGTATCTGAGGTCTACAATTCCTCTATTAATCAGGCCAATAATAAGTCGAAGATGGCATGGAACTTAATAAATAATTATAGGAAAACAGCAAACAGAGATTGCAGTGTAACCTTATGCATAGATGGGCAATCATAAAAAATCCAAATGATGTATGCAGTAAATTTAATCATTTCTTTATAAATGAGATCACATAAACTTCAATTAATTATAAGCATAATATTACTGTTGAACACACTATTTATCTTGAACCTACTGAAGAAACAGAAATAATTAAAATAATTAATAACTTAAAGAAACAAACCTCTTGAGGCTGAGATGATATTTCTTCCTGTGTATTACAATATTGTAAAAATGAATTGAATGGTATAACTGTTTACTTGATAAATACTTCGATTGAACACATTATATTTCCTGAATGCTTAAAGATTAGCACCGTAGTTCCAAATTTTAAAAAGGGTGACAAATGCAATATAAATTATTATAGATCTATAACATTTACCTCTGTATTTAGTAAACTATTCGAAAAAGTTTAAAATTCCAGACTGGTTAAATTTCTTGATAAATATGATATACTAACTAATGGTCAATATGGTTTAGAAAGAATAGTTCTACAATTACTGCAATTATGGATTTAGCACTTGAATTGTACTCACAATTAGATAATGGTAACACAGCTGCTGGTATTTTCATTGATCTCTGTAAAGCGTTTGATAGTGTCACTATAAAATTATTACTGGATAAGTTAGAAAACTATGGAGTAAGGGGCAAAATGCACAACCTGTTAAGATCCTATCTAACAAACCGCAAACTACAATGATATATTATAAACATAATGGAACTATAAAGCATTATAATTCTACACATGACGTAGTTAAATTTGGAACACCACAGGGATCGGTACTTGAACCCCTTTTATTTCTTATGTACATTAATGACATACCCTGCTATGAAAATAGTAAAATATATCTTATGCGGATGACACCACGTTAATATACTGGCATAAAACTGTAAATATATTGCAAAATACATTAAAGATGAACTAAAAATATTTCTGCATATTTGGAAAAAAATAACTTAAAAATTAATATAGTTCATACAAAATAGTTGGATTTCAAGTATGGAAGATGTAAAACAGATTGCCACTTAAATGTAAAAGTGAACAATAATATTATTGAGCAAGCACAACATGTAAACCTCTCATTCGATCAACATATGGATTTTGTCTCCAAAAATAAGTTCGGGTTTATATTTGTTAAGGAGATTGTCGAAATACCTAGATACCGCAGCACTGAGAAGACTTATTTTGGTATAATTTACCATTATCTACAATATGGGATTGAAGTGTGGGGAAGTACTAGTTTGAATAATATGAATAGATTATTTGTATTGCAGAAGAAATGTATTAGAACTATTTATAGGCTAGGTAAAACGACCTAGTGTCGTGGCACGTTTAAGAATAACAATTTGTTCACTATATATTGCTTATATGTTTGGTGTAAATAGGCATATGCATATAAGCCATCGTAACAGCCAATTGCATTATCATAACACACGTTGCAAGGACAACATACGTAGAGCAAGCATCAATAAAACAATAACTGAACATGACACACTTATATGTGGGGTGAAGAATTATAACAAGCTCCCTAGTTATATACAAGTCAAATAGGATACAAAATTCAATAAGGAACTAAAGAAGTACTTAATATTCAAGTGCTTATACAGAACAGATGAACTATAAATATTGTAATTAAGCATACTCGAATTGAGAAAATTGTAACTTGATGATCTTGTATTTGCAAATGCTGTAATTTGACGATGCCTGAAAAATCCTGTATAATGTCTATAGACACATAAACATTGTTATTATTACTATTCTTATTATTATTTTATTGTAACCCTAGTGTTTCTAGTGGTAACTGGTTTATGTACATAAGCATATGTATCATCCTTATGTCTGTCATGTGATAGTAACTCTACTGTTTCCCATGGTGACTGGTTTATGTACACAAACTTGTGTATCTTCCTTATGTTTGTTATGTGATAGCAACTATACTGTTCCTCATGGTAACTGGTTTATGTACACAAACTTGTATACCTTCCATATCCCTGTTATGTGATTGTAACTCTACTGTTCCTCATGGTAATTGGTTTATGTACATAAACTTGTGTACCTTCCATATCCCTGTTATGTGATTGTAACTCTACTGTTCCTCATGGTAATTGGTTTATATACATAAACTTGTGTACCTTCCATATGCCTGTTATGTAATAGTAACTCTACTGTTTCTCATGGTAACTGGTTTATGTACATTAACTTGTGTAACTTCCTTATGCCTGTTATATGATAGTAACTCTACTGTTTCTCATGGTAACTGGTTCATGTACATAAACTTGTATACCTTCCTATGTTGGTTATGTGATAGTAACTCTACCGTTTTTCATGCTAACTGGTTTATGTACATCAACTTGTATATCTTGCTTATGTCTGTTATATAATAGTAACTCTACTGTTTTTATGGTAACTGGCTTATGTACATAAACTTGTGTATCTTCCTTATGCGTGTTATGTGATAGTAACTCTACTGGTTCTCATGGTAACTGGTGTATATACATAAACTTGTGTATCTTCCTTATGTTTGTTATGTGATTGTAACTCTACTGTTTCCCATGGTAACTGGTTTATGTACATAAACTTGTGCATCTTCCTTATGTTTGTTATGTGATAGTAACTCTACTGTTTCTCATGATAACTGGTTTATGTACATAAACTTGTGCATCTTCCTTATGTTTGTTATGTGATAGTAACTGTACTGTTTCTCATGATAACTGGTTTATGTACATAAACTTGTGTATCTCCCTTATGTTTGTTATGTGATAGTAACTCTACTGTTTCTCGTGGTAACTGGTGTATATACATAAACTTGTGTATCTTCCTTATGTTTTTTATGTGACAGTAACTATACTGTTTCCCAGGGTAACTGGTGTATATACATAAACTTGTGTATCTTCGTTATGTTTTTATGTGATTGTAACTCTACTGTTTCCCATGGTAACTGGTATATATACATAAACTTGTATATCTTCCTTATGTTTGTTATGTGATTGTAACTCTACTGTTTCTCGTGGTAACTGGTGTATATACATAAACTTGTGTATCTTCCTTATGTTTGTTATGTGATAGTAACTATACTGTTTCTCATGGTAACTGGTTTATGTATAACAATAGTAGCAACCAAATGTTATTTACTAATTAAAAAGCAAAGTGTTTTTTTTAGGACGAGTAACTCTTTTTACGTGCCAATTTCATAAAACTTAACAATTTGAAGGCTGCTAGGTTGATTTCTTGCGCCCTATTATTTCAGTACATACTATGTTCTAACAATATTTACAAAGAATATCTTTTTACAAATTTTCATGGAGAAAATTCTCAAATATTGTAGACAAAGTTTGTCATTATGACAAAATGCGGTTTTTGTTTTTGGCATTTAAATTGACGTATTCAGTTGCGTGCAAAGGGTGAGTGAAGTTTTAAAACTGGATTTTACCGTAATGACGTTTACAATATTCCCTATGATGCCGTTTCAGTTGAGCTTGTTTCAAATTTTCAGCATGTGTTCTTTGAAGGTGGACCTCAAGGGTATTTTATTTATATCAAGTACGATTTGGATTTGTAATAGTGTGGTATATGATTGGTTTTTGAAATTTTTACATTACGTATTACATTTTCCGGAAATACATTTGATGTTGACAAATTTGAGCTATAATTCTGCTTATAGGAATTATACGAAAGGTTTCAGAGTATAAAATTTCCCTCAATTGGGGCATTTCATGTGAGACTAGCTTTAAGTTTTGAAATTTTCTTCTTGGAAAGCTATGGAAATTGTTAAAGCCACAACTAGATGTTTAATCGCTCCATTACGACTTAGATTAAGCACTGCATTGAACCTTAAACTGGTTTTTCTCAATTCCTCCTTATGTACATTTTTCAGTATTAAAAGTACTTTTTGGACCAAAGTTTATAATGTACTAGTTTGAAATTTTCAGGTTACATTCAGGACTTACAGGTTTAAGAGTAGTTGTATTCTAATTTAAAGATATTAAATAATTGAGATGGGATTAATTACTTTCCTTTACTCACATGAAAAACCTGAAATTTACAAATATATGCACATTTCTTTTCGTTTAAGTTAATTAAAATTAAGAAATGCTGAAAAACAGTTTCTTTAAGCTTTTATATTAAGCTGCTATTAAAAATTTGGGAGCGAGATTAAACCATAGAGTACAAGGAGGATTTGATATGACCACATCACAAAGTGATCACCTATGAGTGTAAAGGTAACATGTTAACAACGGTTGGGCATAGCTCGTTAAAGTAGTTGTTAGCTGCTGTAGTAATAGCTTCCCGTTACTTGTTGCTAACATTTGTAGCTTCTCAATTATTGAAGAAATCCTCATTAAAATTAAATGACACAAAAGGGAGCTTCCATTAATCAGAGAAAAATAGTTACATTTTAAATTTCACATATTTTTCTATTACCAGCTATGTCAGTTACTTGTTGTAGTTATACATGCTTGTAATTTTAATCATCTTTCTCAATTAATGCTGCATGTTAGGGATTTCGCACTTGTATAACCTGTTATAAAAAGCTCTTTTAGAATTAATTTTAATCACCAATATTTTTTGTTTTCAGTTGCCTTTAAATTAAAAAAATAATTTATAAGAATTCGAAATAGAAAATATATATGAATATTATGTAAAAAGTGGTGGCTTGCATTAACAAGTATGCATCTAGATACACAAAGAAAAATATTATGCAACTCTGTCAAATAGTTTTGAAATGAAAAGCTTCTATTTGAACAAAAACCAATAATTAGGAAAACAAGCATTAAAAAATGTGTTCATGGAAAGCAATATATGTGATTTAGGGAGATCATGATGTAAAACTGTCCAAATATTCCTGCTACTCCTCTAGATATAAATGTCCAATACCACGTTCAGCACATAACAATAACTAATTAATACAGGCAATGAAATAATTAGTCACGTGAGTGCAACATATCAGATTTTTATTACCTTCTCGCCTACGTATAGTAGGTACGGGAGGTATTGTATACCACCCAGAAATTCCATGATGAGTTTTCGCTGGGAATACATGGTTTTGAGGCCCCTTGAATCCAAAAAAGGCATATTTATAAAAACGACAGTGTGTGTGTTTTTCTGTGAACACCATAACTTAAAAATGAAAAGTCGGTAAAAAGACAAACGTGGCGTTTAGGTTCAATACCTTCCAAAGATGTGACACGAAGATTTTCAAAAGAATCCCCCCACACCAGACAACCCCTTACATGAAAGCTTTTTGGAAATTTATGATTTTCTAAAAAATGACTATAACGATTTTGATTAAAATACCTTATACTACAGATATTTACATTTCAAATAATATGCATATCTTGAATTCTCTGGGAATAGCCCACGAAGTCCCACTTCATTTGGAAGAAATTATGTATAAACCAATACAAGCAGTAAATGTTAAACGATAGACAAAAACATACTACAACAAATTTAGGTCTTTTTAAAACACAGAACTTATTCCATATAAATTTTTTTGTAGAATCAGCCATTTTCGAGATATTCGTTATTAATCGTTTGACTTGTTCAATACGTTTGTCGTTCTTTTAAGTACCATCGATTTTCCGTTGTTTCTCGCGATGTCATGGAAACAGTATGGAATTTTAAGGCAGCATATAGCGTCCAGTTGTTAAACATTTGACTATCGCTGTTCTCTTTGTATCTATAACGAAATGTGTAATGTAGCTGTTTCTGTATAGGTTCATTTGGATTAAAATGAAGTAGACAGAAAAATAAGGTGTAGTAATAATAATTTGTATACCCACTAATAAACGATTGAGGGTAGAGAAAGTCATGTGAATGTGTCACATCAGAATTTTTGGAAACATGTGCATGTGTGTATCTATATGACTGTGAACAGTTTAACCCTAAAGTGAAAAGTCAGATAATTACCAAACTTGGTATTTAAGTTCAGTATCTCCTAAGGTTGTGACCCAAACATTTTCAGCAAAATTCCCGCAACCCAAACTACCTTTTACATGGAACATTTTCGAAATGTTTGATTTTCAAAAATTTCTAAAACTTGGTTAGAACAATTTTGATTAAAATACCCTATATGAAAGGTATTTACATGTGAAATAAATGTATATTTTTAATTTTATAGGAATAGGCCTATGAAATCCTCTTCATTCGTAAAGAATTTTGTATAATCTTATAAAACTGGCAAACGTTAACGGATAGACAAAAACGTACTGCACAAAAAAATGTAGATCTCCTTAAAACACACAATTTATTTAAAATAAGTTTTTTCTGGTAAAAGCCATTCCTGAGATATATGTTATTAAAGGCTCTGATTGTTCATTTCTTGGTCATTCTCTTTAAATCCCGTAAACATTCAGTTGTTTCTCGCGATGTCATGAAAATAGTATGGAATTTTAACGTCAGCATATAGCATCCAATTCTTAAAAAATTGACTATCGCAGTTCTCTTTGCATCAATAACGAAATGTGTAATGTAGGTATTTCTACAAAGGTTAATGTGTGTTAAAATGTAGTAGATAGACAAATAAGCTTGAGTAAGAATAATTTTCATACCTACTAATAAATGCTGGAGGGTAGAGAAAGTCATGTTATTTGATTATTGGATATATGTATTACATGATTTTTAATTTATTTTGTTTAAAGAATGAATAAAATTAAAATAATTTGCCAAAAATACATATGTAAAGTATAAAATACATAAACATTATGAAATACAGATAATTTTAAAAATGTAAAGGGTTACAAAATTGTCAAAACCATAAAATAATAAGTAATTAAATAGATGTAAAAGAATTGGGCATATTAAAAACTTCATTGATAAGGAATAATAAAAATAATAACGTATATAAACTTAAATGTTCAATATTATATAAATAAATGTATTTTTAAATTTTAAAATGAAATAGTAATACATTTTAATTGGATGTTATATGTAAAGGTACTCCGATTCTGATAAGGAAATGGGAGTTGTGATATACTGCTATAGGAGGCATTTTGTTAATTGTAGATATATTTTTAATTCTTTTACGAATTTTGTATGTTATCGTTTATGTGTTTTATTTATGTTAATGTTTTATTACTGTAATATTGTTAATGCTTTTATGTTTATTTGAATTGAATGTATTTTATTTTCCCATTATTATTTACATTTTATCTTATTTATTTTGTTTCATATACTATTAGTTATACGTTATTAGTTTTATATATAAACTATTTAGCGGTTGTAAATGTATTTAGAAAAAAGTGAATAAATTGTAAGGATCTGAAATAGAATCTGGTTTAAGGAATTATGTTCCAAGGTTAAGTATTACAAGTTTTCATTTTTGTATTTGTCGAAAGTTACACAGACGTACAAACAAAAGTTTTGTTTTGACTTCATTCACTTAAATACCAATTAGCAACCAAAACAGAAATTTGTCAAAAAGCTATTCATGATGGTTTTGTTAGGTGCCATATATTTCGAAAAGCATTTTCCCGTGCCTGAGAATTGAAACCTTTCTTCTGCTCGAAATCTTGTCTCTTAGGTTAATCAGAATTTATATGAACATATGGATTATCGCTAATTTTCATTTGATAGGAAATTCTATTATCCCACTTCTAAGTCTGTAAGCAAGGAATACTTTGGAAAATTTGAGATAGCTTAATCAATATTTATAGACATACTGCCACAGAGAAATGAGGGCAAATGGAATGTGTAGAAGCGGAATTTAATAGAATTTTAATGAATATGACTTCTGGAGCGTGATATCGAAACAGTGTAAGCAATGGTACATAATTAAAACAGTGCAAATAGTTTTGGAAGCACAAAAATACAAATTAAATAAGATGTTACACTTACCAGATTTAACAGCACTAACAAATGACACCAGCACACTTGTACGTGACTCTTATATATATGCAATTATATCCGGTTGCTGTGGTTACGAAAATACAGGATTTCCCTGGTTAACTGTACAAGGAAAAGGTGCATATTGTATTGCTGCACTGATAAATGTATGGCCCTGGAAAGCTGTTAACCATATACAAATCTGATATGTTACATTCACATGAATTTCTCTACGTACTATAATTTATTTTTATATAGCCTCTACAAGCTACTCTTACAATAGTTTATTCCTCTATGGCCTTCTTGATAATTGAGATAAACAAGGGGCTTAAGCGAAAGTCAAATATTTTAAGAGCTGGTAGCTATGTGATGGCCGTTCTCTCTGCATGGCCAGGAGAGAAGCATTCACATGACTTTCTTTACCCCCCCCCTATGGTCTCGTAAGAATATAAAACTTGTCATATTGGATTGGATGCATTTTGTGAGTTCACTGGTAGCCATAACGGGCTGCGAACATTGAATATATCAAGGAAAAGTACAGTTTGGTTACATAAGTATTAGATGTGAATATAGAGCATTTAAAAGAATTTGATGTGATACATTCACTAGACCTTCTCTACCCTCTATCGTTTACTAGAGAGTATACAAACTATACTTACTAAAACTTATTTTTCTATCTACTTCATTTTAACCCAAATAAACCTTTGCACAAATAGCTACATTACACATTTCGTTATAAATACAGCGATAGTCAAATGTTTAAGACTTGGACGCTATACGCTGGCCCCAAAATTCCACACTGTTTCTATGCAATCACAAGAAATTGACAGGACTTTAAAGAATGACCAAGGAATGAACAATTCGAAGCATTAATACCATATATCTCAGAAATGGCTTATCCCAAAAACAAACACATTTGAAATAAGTTATGTGTTTTAAAGAAAACTTCACTGTCTGTGCAGTACATTTTCGTCTACCGCTTAACGCCACTTGTATAAGATTGTACAAAATTCCTTCCGAATGAAGAGGGCTTCAATGACTGTTCCCAAAAACTTCAATATGCAAATTTTAGTTGTGTAAATTTATTTTAATATATGGTACTTATGTAAAGGGTAGTTGAGGGTGAAGGTATTTTCTTGATACTGAACCTAGATGCCAAATTTGGTACTTATAGAACTTTTTGTTTTTGTGTTATACTGTACACAGACACACACACACAAACACGATCCTTTTCTAAACACACTTATTTTTTTATTCAGGGGGCCGCAAAACATATATTTCTGGTGAAATCTCGTTATCGAATTTTTCGGTGGAATATAAACTTGCACTACTTTACGTATTAGAGAAAGTAATGAGATATTATATACAACATGAAACAAAGGAGTGTACAGAAACAAAATCGAACACTTATAAGACGAACAGAATAGGTATACACAAATAAAATTTGGGTACACACAAACTGCAAAACTTGAGCTTTGTTTTAAATTTTCATTGGGGTTTTACAGCCTGTACGTCTCATCATTTTGTCATATTTATTTACAATGCACAGCATCGATTGTCAGTTTTTACTTTCTCTACTACGTATAGTAAGTACGGGGAGTATTGTATTCCACCGAAAAATTCGATACCGAGATTTCACCGGAAATACATGTTTTGAGACCCCCTGAATCCAAAAAAAGCATTTTTGGAAACATGTCCGTGTGTGTGTGTGTGTGTGTGTCTGTGTGTCTGTGAACAGCATAACTCAGAAACGAACAGTCGGATAAACACCAAACTTGGTATTTAGGTTCAGTATCTTCCAGAGATGCGACACGAAGGTTTTAAAGAAAATCCCCCCACCCCTTTACATGGAACATTTTTCGAAAATTTTAATTTTCTCAAAAACGGCTCTATCGATTTTGATCAAAATATCATATGTTTAAGATATTGTCATGACAAATAATGTCTCCAAAAGTATTCTTCATTGTGAACGACTTTTTCATAACTGGTAAACCATAAGAGATAGACAAAATTTTACTACACAAAAACTGTAGATCGCGTTAAAATACACAACTTATGTCATATACATTTCTTTTGTTGAGTGAACCGTTTGCGAGATATTGCTTGTTATTCCCTTAAATTTTCCAATACTTATACATTTTCTCAAATTAGTTATTCATTTTTTTATGTCCTGGACATGCAAAGAGAATGGAATGCGCCACATAGCAAGCAGCGTTAAAATATTTGACTATCGTTTAAAAGCTACCATATTCCCCTTGCATCTACAAGAAAATTATTAATAAGATTGACATCTCGATATCTCGATTAACATGATGCATATGGAGAATAAGCGTTTGTAAAAATAGTTTGTACAAGAGTAGGGAAAGTCATGTGAATGTAACACATCAGATTTTTTTTGTCTTGGATATGCAAAGAGTATTAATCTGTGGCAAAGGGAATGGTGCTGTACCTAGCAACCAGCTATTAAGATATAATATATATATATATATATATATGCTTAAAGGCTACTCTATTTCTATATTGCCCTTGTAAATATATTACCCCTTACATCTACAAGAAAATTAGCAATAAGATAGAGTCTGCAAATGTTTATGTCGATTAACATGAAGTAGATGGAGAGTAAGCGTTTGTAAAAATAGTTTGTACAAGAGTAGAGAAAGTCATGTGAGTGTAACACATCAGATTTTTTTAATATACATACATTTAAATAGCTTTCATAATACTAGTGTAGACGTCAATGATTTGTCATTAAAAGCAGGTAAACACATACCAATCAGAATAATATGTCATTCAGATAATCTTGTATAGAATAAAATGATTTTGAGCAAAGCTACCCTTTAACAGCAATTTTAAAAGTATTGAAATTATCAACTTTTCCTTTAAGATTATTAGGAAGAGCATTAAATATTTTTATAGTTTCATAACATATACCTTTCTGGAGTCAAGAAAGTTTTGTAATGGGATGCTAGTTGATAGGCTTTTCTCACGAATTTCCTTGTTTGTTATAAATGGGCTTCACTGCGTACAAACTCCTTTAAGATGCATACATATGCAAGATGGAGTCAGTATCTTCAGTCTTCTAAAAGAATCTTTGCAACAGTATCTGCTGTGAGTGTTGGAAATTATTCTTATAAGCTTCTTTTGCATAAGGAACACTTTCTAATGAGTTGCGCGAGAATAATTATTGTCTATACTCCATGATAGAGCTAAAATATACATAGAATACTAATTTAAGTGTATTTATAGAACTTACATTTACAGCTGCTCGGATAGCATAACAGGCAGAGATGTATTTGGGTAAGACATATTTAATGTGAGCTTTCCAATCTAAACATATGTCTACTTGAAGGCCCAGAAATGTAATGTTGTCTATTTGTTCTAATGAGATATCATTATCCCACTTTCTATTGTGTGAGTTCGTCCGCATTGTTTCTTTAGCCTTTTAAGTTTTGATTAAATACAGACAGTAAATTATCGTCATAACAACAGTAATATTCATCACCATCATTATCTCAATCTCAATACGGGACTTAATCTCGTATGTACCCCCACTCCAAGCTTCCCTTTACTTGGGAAAAAAATCTTCGTAATTTTTCACTTTTTCTAAAACGGCTTTAACTACTTTGATTGAAATATATTGTTAAGGAATTTGCATGACAAATAAAATTTATATCTTGAATTTTCTGAGATTAGTCTGTGAAGTGTTCTTCATTCTGAATGAATTTTGTATATTATAGACAAGACTTACTACATAAATGTGTAGATCCCGTTAAAATGCGTGACAAATGACAATTTCTGTGGCTTTAGCCGTATCCGATATGTTCGTTAGTAGGATATATAGGAGAGATCGAGCGCAGTTTTTTGCGTTTATATGGGAAAGGATAGGGAAAACGAGGCTAGATGCGACGGTTCAAGGAGGAAAATGCGTTTATATGGGCGAGATAGGGAATACGAGGACTGACGCTAGGCTAGACAGTGGTAGGAGGGGGAGTGCGCTTTATATGAGAAAGATAGGGAATACGAGGGGAGGTGCTAGGCTAGACATGGTTTGAGGATTGAGTATACGTTTATATGGGAGGTATAGGAAAACGAGGGGAGGTGTTAGGCTAGACAGAGACTGAGTAATGTATGGTTTATATGAGTGGTATAGGAAAACGAGGAGAGGAGTTAGACTAGACAGAGGTCGAGGAGCAGAGTATGGTTTATGTGAGAGTCATAGGTAAACGAGAGAAGCGTTAGGCTAGACAGAGCTAGAGGAATAGAGTATGGTTTATATGAGAGGTATAGGAACAGGAGAAGAGGTGTTAGGCTAGACAGGTAGTGTAGCAGTAGGAATATGGACTTATATACAGGAGAGATAGGGAATACCAGGGCTGATGCTAGGCTAGACAGGGTTTGAGGTGTGGAATATGCGTATATATGGGAAAGATAGGGGAAACGTGTACAGATAATAGGCTAGACAGATGCTGAAGGACGGGAATATAGGCTTATACGGGAGAGATAGGGAAATACGAGGAGAGGTGCTAGTATAGGAGTTTTTAATGATGGAGTAGGCGTTTATATGCGAGAGATAGGGAATACGAGGACTGACGCTAGGCTAGACAGTGGTAGGAGGAGGAGTGCGCTTTATATGAGACAGATAGGGAATACTAGGGGAGGTGCTAGTCTAGACATGGTTTGAGGATTAGAGTATACGTTTATATGGGAGGTATAGGAAAACGAGGGGAGGTGTTAGGCTAGACAGATGCTGAGTAATGTATGGTTTATATGAGTGGTATAGGAAAACGAGGAGAGGAGTTAGACTAGACAGAGGTCGAGGAGCAGAGTATGGTTTATGTGAGAGTCATGGGTAAACGAGAGAGGCGTTAGGCTAGACAGAGCTAGAGGAATAGAGTATGGTTTATATGAGAGGTATAGGAACAGGAGAAGAGGTGTTAGGCTAGACAGGTAGTGTGGCAGTAGGAATATGGACTTATATACAGGAGAGATAGGGAATAGGAGGGCTAGACTTGAAAGCGACTTTAGACGTGAACTTAGTGGAAAACTGTTTCATGTCAATGTTAGAACGCTAATTCTAGACATGCCCATCACGTAACCTATTCAGGGAAAAGGCGACTCGTTCAGGGGAAAAAGGTGACTGCTCAGGGAAAAAGGAGGCCCACAAAGGGAAAAAGTTGACTAGCAAAGGGAAAAACGTGACCAGCAAAGGGAAAAATGTCACCAGCAAAGGGAAAAAAGGCGACCACCAAAGGGAAAAAGGTGACCTGCAACGGGAAAAGCTAACCCACTTACACTAACAGGTAAGTAATTCAGATAGTATTGCAAGAGGCTGACTGGATCATAGCAGTGTATGATTTCACAGGTAATTCAGCTAG
Organism: Deroplatys truncata; assembly: GCA_030765065.1. Classification (NCBI taxonomy): domain Eukaryota; kingdom Metazoa; phylum Arthropoda; class Insecta; order Mantodea; family Mantidae; genus Deroplatys; species Deroplatys truncata. The sequence continues at coordinate 17,071,845 of CM060986.1, read as the reverse complement.
TATCGTATGTTTTTAGGCTAATTCGTCTAGTAACACAGGATAGATTCCAGAGGCTAACTGCATCATAGCTATGCATGATTTCACAGCTAATTCAGCTAGTATCGTAGGTATTTAGGCTAATTCAGCTAGTATCACAGGAGGTTAGATTCCAGGGTTGGGTATAGCATAGTTTCATATTTCACAGGTAATTCAGAGGGTATCGTAGGTATTTAGGATAATTCAAGTAACATAGGTGTTTAGAGTAATTAAGCAAGCATTACAGGAGGGTAGGTTCCAGGGGTTGGTTATAGCCTAGTTTCGTATTTTACAGATAGTTCAGGTAATATCATAAGTATTTGGATAATCAGCATAGTTTCACAGATGCTCGTAATAATTTCGATCAGAGATTTTGTATCACGGCTATTTAAGGTAAATGCAGCTGATTCAGGTTGTATCAATGGTATTTGAGTCATTTTAATAGGCAATTCTGATAGTATCACAGGTGCTCGTACTAATTTAGAGCAGGAATTCGTATCTGAGCTATTTAATGTAATTTCACAAGATTCGGGTAGTATCACAGGTATTTAAGTCATTTTAACAGGCAATTCAACTAGTATCACAGGTACTCATGGTAATATAGAGAGTAATTCGATTATAAAACTTTTCTCATCCAACGTTACAACAATTTATATACTTTTTTCTAAATCTTACAAACTTATTATATGTTAAACACTTATTTACGATGCGGAGAGGGATAAACTGCATATTGGTTCACAAATTGAAAAGCTTTACGTCAACATACCTTTATTTTAGTTCGTTATAGATGTCTCTCCCCTTTTATCTAGGCTTGAGACTAGCACTAGGATTGCTCCTAATGGCAGGGTTACCACCTTCCCTTCCATCTTCTTCTTTCTTCATCAGGCGTCAGCTATCTGCATATACAGCACACAGATACCTTCTTTTTTAAGATTGTAGACTCACTAGAAAATCTTTATCTTTAACTTTCATTCTTTTAAGCACTGTTTGTAATGGCGTAATGTCCATACGGATATGTTGTTATCCCGTCCTCAGCAATAATTCTTTTATCATCAAACGGAGTCAATGCAATTTTATTCACTTGTACTGTAGCAAGGGCATGCTTTCGTGATAGGATCAGATTCATAGGTGTTCTGATGATTTCACTGGTTTTAAGACAGTCTGTATAGCTGTCAAACGAAATGTACTGCTTAATAGCGCTACGTTTTATACCTTTAATCTTTTTTATCATTGACCCTTGAATATCTAAGGCATACATCTTAGGACGTAGTCCAACAAAGCGTAGGATGATTTTGCTATTAGCCTCATCTTTAAATTTTCCCAATACCTTCTTGTTCTGAGTAGAGTAACATATATGGTTGGCAGGGTAATCAGCTGTATCGAGATGTTCAAGAAAACGTAGCTTGTCCTGGTACACATCTTCAGTTGTTACACGATGAATGAACGAATCAGTGTCCATATACATAAGCTTCAGGTTTTCAGCTCCATAATAAGGCAACAAAACGTCGTAATGATAGTTATACATTAATGTCTTGGAGATGTCCAACACACTCATACCAATGTATATAGGCTTGTTGAATACAATCTGACGAGAGGCCATATGTACAGCAGCTAGATTATCAGCATATATCGTCCTGTCGATAAACGTAGGCTTGGCGATCAGCTTCTCTAGAGTTTTTTCATTGGTCACCAGTCGTATATCCATACGATTACGCAGGTTCTCCATAGTTTTTCCAAACATAGCGTTGTTAAAGAGTTTGTAGAGATCCTTCTCGAAATCATTTGCAGCTTGTTGTCGTAGCCTGTTGTTAAATTCCACATAAGGTTTCAACCACTGAGACTGTCGGAATTGTAGCACACGATGGATTTTTGTTAGTCGTAGTCCATGACTAAGAGCTTGCTTCAAAGCCATGTAATGCACTACATACTTCTTTCGAGGTCCAAGATGAGGTATCAGTTTCTTTGTAGATGATTCCAATGGTTTCATACACTCTGGCAGGAAAGGTAGATCGTTGTGTAGATCGTGAAGTTCTGCAGGATACTCGATGTCGACTTCTAATATGTACCCATGAGGATCATCTTCTTGTAGTGTTTCTAAGTTGATTTCTTCAGGTGACACCCACTGAAATCCACCAAAAGGAAGGGCGTGACACATTGCCCACCCATATTGGTTATTTGCGTCCTCGTATGTGATAAATTGGGTTGGTCTCGTCGGATCAAACTTCTCCATATAAGTGTTATTAGCCTCAGCATACCGATGAGAAACTTGGCATAAACCTCCTCTTATACCTGATTCCACCATGAGTAGTTGATCATAATCTTGTAACAGTTCCAGCTTAATTCCAGTATACAGCAACATGGCGTCCCATGTAAGACCTGGAGAGGTAAAATAATGGGCAGGATCAACTTTGTGTGTTTTAAGGGTTTGCTCTCTGAACGTCTCAAAGACGTCAGCTAGAAGAAGTACATCCGAAGTTAAGTAGAGATCGCTGTACTCTCCCAGGTTTCTCACATTAAACAGCTCCCATACATTTCTAGCATGATCATAGTCAGCATCAGTAATTTCTTCTTCATTTAATCTATTGTAGAAGGAGTCCTTAGGAGGCAAGCAGGTCTCGTTCAGGGCATCCCATGACGTAACAAAATCATATGGAAATACACCCTTACGGGTCATCAACTTCAATTTGTCTTCTCCAAAGTACTTTAGCGTTTCAGGATACGAGGTTAGATTTTTTACCAACTTATCCAAGCTTGTACTGAGGAATCGGAAGCTATCCACAAATCGAAGCTTTATATCTCCTACATACTTGGTGAATGAGATATAGCTTTCTTCAGAGTTAGGAATTACCTCCACACGTTCACTTGTACAACCCAGCTCCTTAACAATGAAATGAGAGTCATATCCGCTAAGGTTATGCATGAAGACTGGTATATATTTAGGTGTTTTACAGGCTAAATTACATTCATTATGAAGACTTCCACGATATTCACCGCTGATGTGATCATGGTCGCGTACTTTATAGTTCTCTTCTGTAAACGGTTTTCTACACAAGTAGCATGTCGTAGAAGACTCGAAATCCTTTTGCTGTTGATCCGTAAGTTTCAGAGGCTTAGCAGATTTGTATATATTACCAATCATTTTTGCAAGAGATGTAAGGTACAGCATAAACGTCTGAGCAGCATCAGCACCACGATACACATAGGGATGCTTAGGAAGATCAGTTTCGAGATGTTCAACACTGGATGTAGGTTTCACGTAAACACAGAAGCTCATTGGTGTGTGCTCTTGATAAGGTGTTGTATAGGAAGTTTCAGGATTGGGTGTACACGTATGGCATGGAGTGAGAATACTCTCAAAATCCGCATAGATGACATAAGGTACTTTCAGCATCCTCTCAACATTTTTAAACTGTACAATTGATTTCTCCTTGGTAGGCATAACTACCCTTGCAACACCATGTTGAATACAGACGGCTGCATGTTCTTGTAGTTTTTCCTGTCCACTTCGTCCATATCGATCATCAAAATGTGTAAAGCAGCGCTTACAAGTATAAACCCGTCCATTATGGTTAGTTTTCTGGCGTCGAACGAGTTTCTCAAAATTCCTTATATACACGTAATGATGTTTTCCACTGCTATCATTCAATAGTAGCAGGTCGCGATGTTCAGGTAGTTCAATATCAGCAACCTTTATCGGATACACTTCATGCTTCTCATCCAACCCGAAAACGTTAATAGACATATTGTTAAACTTCTCAAATTTAGGTATTTGAGAAAGTGGAGTAGGGTAGGAAACACAGCTGAAGTCGTACTTGTCTTGAAGTTGTTTGTATTTGCTCACACGTTGCGCATCCTTCCCTATGAATTTAGCTAATATAGAGTACATGAAACATTTATCGTCGGTAAAGTTCTGAATGTTTATACACGCTTCTTTAGCTCCGACAGATGACGGTAGTGGTATGTAGCTACTTCCTCGTAACGGGTTGTACTTGTTGATACGAAGTCGAACTCCTTCCACAGCAAGCAAAGCCCAGCTGCTACCCTTAAGCTGAGACTCCTCCATTTCAGTCACCAATTTCTTGAATTTCACTTCCATCGTTGACTCCAGATCAGTTTCCAGGAAAACAGCTTGATTCCGTGTTTTAAATGTTTTGTCACAGGTTTCTCCAATACTGTTAACAAATCGACACTCAGCCAGCAGATTAATTTTAACACTCTTATGAATGCTAAGCTCTTTATGCACAGCCTGGATTATACGTTGTTTTGCCTCTTGCAGATACATATTTAGGTCCTTAGCTGATTCGCATCGTATAAAATACGATTTCAATCGTCCTTCGAATGAAGTTTCGTATTCTTTCATATCACAGTCCTCCATTGTTGACAGTAACTGATGTTTAGTTGGCTCCAATCTTCTTTTCTTCTGAGGGCTGCTTATTTCACATATATCTTCGTGTCGCTGTCCCTTATAACAATGTTTGAAGGTTACATTACAATGTTTACATTTGAAGAGCGTCTTGCAGCTCATCTCGTGTCTTCTCTTGTAATAACCTCGGAGGAACTTCTTCCCACATTTTCCGCATGCATATCCAGTAGCGCTTGGAATAATATCCTTATACGCTGAGTTATTCATCTTTATTCTTGATGTAATAACGTATTAATCACTGATCAATGAAATGTAGACCTCTTCACCTTGACACCACTTTAGAAAGCTGATTATTCTTGGAGAGAACACGATGTTAACACCTCAAGACTAATTAGCACAATGAAGTCCAATGCCCTAGATCACCATATTTATAGAGGGAGCACGAACCTTTTAGATCAATCATAAACTCGCTCCATAACCACCTGTATATGATCGCTCAACGTGTACTAACCCCCCAGCCATATAACCTCAAGTCTAGAGACAGGATGTTTATGACGTCACACCCAGAGACAGGATGTCTGGCAGCATCAAACACGTTTAAACTCGTCTCATAACTACCTGCTTATGCTGTCACACCAGCAAGAGAAGTATTCCCACACGCTCATTCAGACATATATTTCAAATTCAAGCCCACCACCACCATCACCACCTATTGTACCAAGGTTAATTCAAGCTGTATTATCACAATACTTAAAAGTAAAAGCTTAAAAGGAAACCTAGAAGATTTTCCCCCTTATTTACTTAATTATTTCATGTTTTTATTCCCTTTTCAATTCTTCCTTTCCATCTTCTCACAGAAAGACCATTACATTTCACTACAATCATGAGAAAAGCAATTTTTCCAGAGTTACACAGATTCTAAGCTTCTAAATCGAACCCGGTAATACTTTTAATAAATGTATTTTAGCTCCCCAATATCAGCATCTACCATTTAATCTTTACTCGAACCTGATATGATCCATAAGCTTGAAGATATATGAAATCACCCTTCGGGATTCGATCTGAGTACTTTAAAGTAATATTTGTCACGATAACGATATTTAAGGACTAGATACTCTGTTTGCGTCTACCTTGACATGTTTATCTAAATTAAAGTACGAGTTATTAAATTTTTGCAAGTAAATTTCATTGAATCGGTATTCGAACCCAGAACACCAGGAACAAGATAATTTATAATATTAGTCTGACATGTTAAACAAAGTTGTATGCAGTTACATCATCGATCTAAGTGATATATTCTAGTGTACAGAGGAAAAATAAGTAAGTGATTGAAAGATCGGGATTCGAAGTAAGGATAACTGATTGAAAATTATATACAGTATTAATTGCCCATCATAGGAGCTATCAATCATGCTTTGGTCAACTCCTCTACCTCTCTTAGTTTCTGAGATAATGACGATTTAAAATTAGGCTCGAACCCAGAACGTCAGGTATCTAATTACACATCCACAAGATACTACCTAATAACATAAACGCAATAAAGTTTATTTGTCATCTTTATCTTAATTAGTTTAGGAGTTATTAAATTTATAAGTAAATTCCATCGAATCAGTATTCGAACCCAGAACACCAAGACCAAAATAATTTATAATATGGGTTTGGTATGGTTAAGGGTGCTGTATGTAGTTACAGCATCAATCTAACTGATATTTTCTAGAGTATAGAGTAAAATTAAGGAAGTCATTAAAAAATCGGGATTCGAACTAGAGACAACCGATTAAAAATTATATACAGTATTAATTACACATTATAACAGCTATCAAACATGCTTTGGTCCATTCCTCTAGCTTTCTTAGTTTCCGAGATAATGAAGTTTTTAAAATTAAGGATCGAACCCAGGACACCAGGTACCAAAATATACATTTACAAGAAACTACCTAATGACATTAATGTAATAAAGTTTATTTGGGGTCTTTATCTTAATTAGTCTCCGAGTTATTAAAAGATGAATTTGCATTCACTCCTAGGATTCGAACCCAGGCATCCCGGTCAACTTGGAACAAGGTCCTAATGACGCGGCGCATTCCAAAGAATTGATTAGTTTTATCCCATTGTTCTATCTCTTTTCATTCAGGAGATATAAGCGATTAAACAGTAGAAATAAAATGCCGGTTTGAGCATAGTGGAGAGATGCCGACATCTGATAAAGTTCTTTTATCTATGCCGGCAAGCTCCGCCCATTTTATTTCTACTGTTTAATCGCTTATATCTCCTGAATGAAAAGAGATAGAACAATGGGATAAAAACTAATCAATTCTTTGGAATGCGCCGCGTCATTAGGACCTTGTTCCAAGTTGACCGGAATGCCTGGGTTCGAATCCTAGGAGTGAATGCAAATTCATCTTTTAATAACTCGGAGACTAATTAAGATAAAGACCCCAAATAAACTTTGTTACATTAATGTCATTAGGTAGTTTCTTGTAAATGTATATTTTGGTACCTGGTGTCCTGGGTTCGATCCTTAATTTTAAAAACTTCATTATCTCGGAAACTAAGAAAGCTAGAGGAATGGACCAAAGCATGTTTGATAGCTGTTATAATGTGTAATTAATACTGTATATAATTTTTAATCGGTTGTCTCTAGTTCGAATCCCGATTTTTTAATGACTTCCTTAATTTTACTCTATACTCTAGAAAATATCAGTTAGATTGATGCTGTAACTACATACAGCACCCTTAACCATACCAAACCCATATTATAAATTATTTTGGTCTTGGTGTTCTGGGTTCGAATACTGATTCGATGGAATTTACTTATAAATTTAATAACTCCTAAACTAATTAAGATAAAGATGACAAATAAACTTTATTGCGTTTATGTTATTAGGTAGTATCTTGTGGATGTGTAATTAGATACCTGACGTTCTGGGTTCGAGCCTAATTTTTAATCGTCATTATCTCAGAAACTAAGAGAGGTAGAGGAGTTGACCAAAGCATGATTGATAGCTCCTATGATGGGCAATTAATACTGTATATAATTTTCAATCAGTTATCCTTACTTCGAATCCCGATCTTTCAATCACTTACTTATTTTTCCTCTGTACACTAGAATATATCACTTAGATCGATGATGTAACTGCATACAACTTTGTTTAACATGTCAGACTAATATTATAAATTATCTTGTTCCTGGTGTTCTGGGTTCGAATACCGATTCAATGAAATTTACTTGCAAAAATTTAATAACTCGTAATTTAATTTAGATAAACATGTCAAGGTAGACGCAAACAGAGTATCTAGTCCTTAAATATCGTTATCGTGACAAATATTACTTTAAAGTACTCAGATCGAATCCCGAAGGGTGATTTCATATATCTTCAAGCTTATGGATCATATCAGGTTCGAGTAAAGATTAAATGGTAGATGCTGATATTGGGGAGCTAAAATACATTTATTAAAAGTATTACCGGGTTCGATTTAGAAGCTTAGAATCTGTGTAACTCTGGAAAAATTGCTTTTCTCATGATTGTAGTGAAATGTAATGGTCTTTCTGTGAGAAGATGGAAAGGAAGAATTGAAAAGGGAATAAAAACATGAAATAATTAAGTAAATAAGGGGGAAAATCTTCTAGGTTTCCTTTTAAGCTTTTACTTTTAAGTATTGTGATAATACAGCTTGAATTAACCTTGGTACAATAGGTGGTGATGGTGGTGGTGGGCTTGAATTTGAAATATATGTCTGAATGAGCGTGTGGGAATACTTCTCTTGCTGGTGTGACAGCATAAGCAGGTAGTTATGAGACGAGTTTAAACGTGTTTGATGCTGCCAGACATCCTGTCTCTGGGTGTGACGTCATAAACATCCTGTCTCTAGACTTGAGGTTATATGGCTGGGGGGTTAGTACACGTTGAGCGATCATATACAGGTGGTTATGGAGCGAGTTTATGATTGATCTAAAAGGTTCGTGCTCCCTCTATAAATATGGTGATCTAGGGCATTGGACTTCATTGTGCTAATTAGTCTTGAGGTGTTAACATCGTGTTCTCTCCAAGAATAATCAGCTTTCTAAAGTGGTGTCAAGGTGAAGAGGTCTACATTTCATTGATCAGTGATTAATACGTTATTACATCAAGAATAAAGATGAATAACTCAGCGTATAAGGATATTATTCCAAGCGCTACTGGATATGCATGCGGAAAATGTGGGAAGAAGTTCCTCCGAGGTTATGACAAGAGAAGACACGAGATGAGCTGCAAGACGCTCTTCAAATGTAAACATTGTAATGTAACCTTCAAAGATTGTTATAAGGGACAGCGACACGAAGATATATGTGAAATAAGCAGCCCTCAGAAGAAAAGAAGATTGGAGCCAACTAAACATCAGTTACTGTCAACAATGGAGGACTGTGATATGAAAGAATACGAAACTTCATTCGAAGGACGATTGAAATCGTATTTTATACGATGCGAATCAGCTAAGGACCTAAATATGTATCTGCAAGAGGCAAAACAACGTATAATCCAGGCTGTGCATAAAGAGCTTAGCATTCATAAGAGTGTTAAAATTAATCTGCTGGCTGAGTGTCGATTTGTTAACAGTATTGGAGAAACCTGTGACAAAACATTTAAAACACGGAATCAAGCTGTTTTCCTGGAAACTGATCTGGAGTCAACGATGGAAGTGAAATTCAAGAAATTGGTGACTGAAATGGAGGAGTCTCAGCTTAAGGGTAGCAGCTGGGCTTTGCTTGCTGTGGAAGGAGTTCGACTTCGTATCAACAAGTACAACCCGTTACGAGGAAGTAGCTACATACCACTACCGTCATCTGTCGGAGCTAAAGAAGCGTGTATAAACATTCAGAATTTTACCGACGATAAATGTTTCATGTACTCTATATTAGCTAAATTCATAGGGAAGGATGCGCAACGTGTGAGCAAATACAAACAACTTCAAGACAAGTACGACTTCAGCTGTGTTTCCTACCCTACTCCACTTTCTCAAATACCTAAATTTGAGAAGTTTAACAATATGTCTATTAACGTTTTCGGGTTGGATGAGAAGCATGAAGTGTATCCGATAAAGGTTGCTGATATTGAACTACCTGAACATCGCGACCTGCTACTATTGAATGATAGCAGTGGAAAACATCATTACGTGTATATAAGGAATTTTGAGAAACTCGTTCGACGCCAGAAAACTAACCATAATGGACGGGTTTATACTTGTAAGCGCTGCTTTACACATTTTGATGATCGATATGGACGAAGTGGACAGGAAAAACTACAAGAACATGCAGCCGTCTGTATTCAACATGGTGTTGCAAGGGTAGTTATGCCTACCAAGGAGAAATCAATTGTACAGTTTAAAAATGTTGAGAGGATGCTGAAAGTACCTTATGTCATCTATGCGGATTTTGAGAGTATTCTCACTCCATGCCATACGTGTACACCCAATCCTGAAACTTCCTATACAACACCTTATCAAGAGCACACACCAATGAGCTTCTGTGTTTACGTGAAACCTACATCCAGTGTTGAACATCTCGAAACTGATCTTCCTAAGCATCCCTATGTGTATCGTGGTGCTGATGCTGCTCAGACGTTTATGCTGTACCTTACATCTCTTGCAAAAATGATTGGTAATATATACAAATCTGCTAAGCCTCTGAAACTTACGGATCAACAGCAAAAGGATTTCGAGTCTTCTACGACATGCTACTTGTGTAGAAAACCGTTTACAGAAGAGAACTATAAAGTACGCGACCATGATCACATCAGCGGTGAATATCGTGGAAGTCTTCATAATGAATGTAATTTAGCCTGTAAAACACCTAAATATATACCAGTCTTCATGCATAACCTTAGCGGATATGACTCTCATTTCATTGTTAAGGAGCTGGGTTGTACAAGTGAACGTGTGGAGGTAATTCCTAACTCTGAAGAAAGCTATATCTCATTCACCAAGTATGTAGGAAATATAAAGCTTCGATTTGTGGATAGCTTCCGATTCCTCAGTACAAGCTTGGATAAGTTGGTAAAAAATCTAACCTCGTATCCTGAAACGCTAAAGTACTTTGGAGAAGACAAATTGAAGTTGATGACCCGTAAGGGTGTATTTCCATATGATTTTGTTACGTCATGGGATGCCCTGAACGAGACCTGCTTGCCTCCTAAGGACTCCTTCTACAATAGATTAAATGAAGAAGAAATTACTGATGCTGACTACGATCATGCTAGAAATGTATGGGAGCTGTTTAATGTGAGAAACCTGGGAGAGTACAGCGATCTCTACTTAACTTCGGATGTACTTGTTCTAGCTGACGTCTTTGAGACGTTCAGAGAGCAAACCCTTAAAACACACAAAGTTGATCCTGCCCATTATTTTACCTCTCCAGGTCTTACATGGGACGCCATGTTGCTGTATACTGGAATTAAGCTGGAACTGTTACAAGATTATGATCAACTACTCATGGTGGAATCAGGTATAAGAGGAGGTTTATGCCAAGTTTCTCATCGGTATGCTGAGGCTAATAACACTTATATGGAGAAGTTTGATCCGACGAGACCAACCCAATTTATCACATACGAGGACGCAAATAACCAATATGGGTGGGCAATGTGTCACGCCCTTCCTTTTGGTGGATTTCAGTGGGTGTCACCTGAAGAAATCAACTTAGAAACACTACAAGAAGATGATCCTCATGGGTACATATTAGAAGTCGACATCGAGTATCCTGCAGAACTTCACGATCTACACAACGATCTACCTTTCCTGCCAGAGTGTATGAAACCATTGGAATCATCTACAAAGATACTGATACCTCATCTTGGACCTCGAAAGAAGTATGTAGTGCATTACATGGCTTTGAAGCAAGCTCTTAGTCATGGACTACGACTAACAAAAATCCATCGTGTGCTACAATTCCGACAGTCTCAGTGGTTGAAACCTTATGTGGAATTTAACAACAGGCTACGACAACAAGCTGCAAATGATTTCGAGAAGGATCTCTACAAACTCTTTAACAACGCTATGTTTGGAAAAACTATGGAGAACCTGCGTAATCGTATGGATATACGACTGGTGACCAATGAAAAAACTCTAGAGAAGCTGATCGCCAAGCCTACGTTTATCGACAGGACGATATATGCTGATAATCTAGCTGCTGTACATATGGCCTCTCGTCAGATTGTATTCAACAAGCCTATATACATTGGTATGAGTGTGTTGGACATCTCCAAGACATTAATGTATAACTATCATTACGACGTTTTGTTGCCTTATTATGGAGCTGAAAACCTGAAGCTTATGTATATGGACACTGATTCGTTCATTCATCGTGTAACAACTGAAGATGTGTACCAGGACAAGCTACGTTTTCTTGAACATCTCGATACAGCTGATTACCCTGCCAACCATATATGTTACTCTACTCAGAACAAGAAGGTATTGGGAAAATTTAAAGATGAGGCTAATAGCAAAATCATCCTACGCTTTGTTGGACTACGTCCTAAGATGTATGCCTTAGATATTCAAGGGTCAATGATAAAAAAGATTAAAGGTATAAAACGTAGCGCTATTAAGCAGTACATTTCGTTTGACAGCTATACAGACTGTCTTAAAACCAGTGAAATCATCAGAACACCTATGAATCTGATCCTATCACGAAAGCATGCCCTTGCTACAGTACAAGTGAATAAAATTGCATTGACTCCGTTTGATGATAAAAGAATTATTGCTGAGGACGGGATAACAACATATGCGTATGGACATTACGCCATTACAAACAGTGCTTAAAAGAATGAAAGTTAAAGATAAAGATTTTCTAGTGAGTCTACAATCTTAAAAAAGAAGGTATCTGTGTGCTGTATATGCAGATAGCTGACGCCTGATGAAGAAAGAAGAAGATGGAAGGGAAGGTGGTAACCCTGCCATTAGGAGCAATCCTAGTGCTAGTCTCAAGCCTAGATAAAAGGGGAGAGACATCTATAACGAACTAAAATAAAGGTATGTTGACGTAAAGCTTTTCAATTTGTGAACCAATATGCAGTTTATCCCTCTCCGCATCGTAAATAAGTGTTTAACATATAATAAGTTTGTAAGATTTAGAAAAAAGTATATAAATTGTTGTAACGTTGGATGAGAAAAGTTTTATAATCGAATTACTCTCTATATTACCATGAGTACCTGTGATACTAGTTGAATTGCCTGTTAAAATGACTTAAATACCTGTGATACTACCCGAATCTTGTGAAATTACATTAAATAGCTCAGATACGAATTCCTGCTCTAAATTAGTACGAGCACCTGTGATACTATCAGAATTGCCTATTAAAATGACTCAAATACCATTGATACAACCTGAATCAGCTGCATTTACCTTAAATAGCCGTGATACAAAATCTCTGATCGAAATTATTACGAGCATCTGTGAAACTATGCTGATTATCCAAATACTTATGATATTACCTGAACTATCTGTAAAATACGAAACTAGGCTATAACCAACCCCTGGAACCTACCCTCCTGTAATGCTTGCTTAATTACTCTAAACACCTATGTTACTTGAATTATCCTAAATACCTACGATACCCTCTGAATTACCTGTGAAATATGAAACTATGCTATACCCAACCCTGGAATCTAACCTCCTGTGATACTAGCTGAATTAGCCTAAATACCTACGATACTAGCTGAATTAGCTGTGAAATCATGCATAGCTATGATGCAGTTAGCCTCTGGAATCTATCCTGTGTTACTAGACGAATTAGCCTAAAAACATACGATACTAGCTGAATTACCTGTGAAATCATACACTGCTATGATCCAGTCAGCCTCTTGCAATACTATCTGAATTACTTACCTGTTAGTGTAAGTGGGTTAGCTTTTCCCGTTGCAGGTCACCTTTTTCCCTTTGGTGGTCGCCTTTTTTCCCTTTGCTGGTGACATTTTTCCCTTTGCTGGTCACGTTTTTCCCTTTGCTAGTCAACTTTTTCCCTTTGTGGGCCTCCTTTTTCCCTGAGCAGTCACCTTTTTCCCCTGAACGAGTCGCCTTTTCCCTGAATAGGTTACGTGATGGGCATGTCTAGAATTAGCGTTCTAACATTGACATGAAACAGTTTTCCACTAAGTTCACGTCTAAAGTCGCTTTCAAGTCTAGCCCTCCTATTCCCTATCTCTCCTGTATATAAGTCCATATTCCTACTGCTACACTACCTGTCTAGCCTAACACCTCTTCTCCTGTTCCTATAACTCTCATATAAACCATACTCTATTCCTCTAGCTCTGTCTAGCCTAACGCCTCTCTCGTTTACCCATGACTCTCACATAAACCATACTCTGCTCCTCGACCTCTGTCTAGTCTAACTCCTCTCCTCGTTTTCCTATACCACTCATATAAACCATACATTACTCAGCATCTGTCTAGCCTAACACCTCCCCTCGTTTTCCTATACCTCCCATATAAACGTATACTCTAATCCTCAAACCATGTCTAGACTAGCACCTCCCCTAGTATTCCCTATCTGTCTCATATAAAGCGCACTCCTCCTCCTACCACTGTCTAGCCTAGCGTCAGTCCTCGTATTCCCTATCTCTCGCATATAAACGCCTACTCCATCATTAAAAACTCCTATACTAGCACCTCTCCTCGTATTTCCCTATCTCTCCCGTATAAGCCTATATTCCCGTCCTTCAGCATCTGTCTAGCCTATTATCTGTACACGTTTCCCCTATCTTTCCCATATATACGCATATTCCACACCTCAAACCCTGTCTAGCCTAGCATCAGCCCTGGTATTCCCTATCTCTCCTGTATATAAGTCCATATTCCTACTGCTACACTACCTGTCTAGCCTAACACCTCTTCTCCTGTTCCTATACCTCTCATATAAACCATACTCTATTCCTCTAGCTCTGTCTAGCCTAACGCCTCTCTCGTTTACCTATGACTCTCACATAAACCATACTCTGCTCCTCGACCTCTGTCTAGTCTAACTCCTCTCCTCGTTTTCCTATACCACTCATATAAACCATACATTACTCAGTCTCTGTCTAGCCTAACACCTCCCCTCGTTTTCCTATACCTCCCATATAAACGTATACTCAATCCTCAAACCATGTCTAGCCTAGCACCTCCCCTCGTATTCCCTATCTTTCTCATATAAAGCGCACTCCCCCTCCTACCACTGTCTAGCCTAGCGTCAGTCCTCGTATTCCCTATCTCGCCCATATAAACGCATTTTCCTCCTTGAACCGTCGCATCTAGCCTCGTTTTCCCTATCCTTTCCCATATAAACGCAAAAAACTGCGCTCGATCTCTCCTATATATCCTACTTTCGTTGTAATGTTAAAATATTAACATTAGTGTATGTATGTGTGTATATGTTCCTTATGGGCTTCTACAGCGTTGCACATATTTCGACCAAACTTGGCACAGACAACCTTTGACACAAGTTGAAAATTACTGTCTAGGGTAGAATTCGAAATTCCGCCGCGTTTTACACGATTACTTATTGATGCTCTGTGATGGCTACAAAAGTTCTATATCGTTCTCAGTGTTAATTCTAATACATGGAACACTGTCAACATAGGAATAATAATTACTTAGACCTTTCGACCTCACAAAACAACAAAGGAAAGGCGAGTTTATATATTATTTGTTGATCTTCTCTGACGTTGATCGTTGAGTAATAACACAGTCAAATAAATAATCATAACATCTATGCCACCTGTAGCTATGCTAGCACACATGTAAAAGCGCTACAATCACTTAGTTGAGAAATTAAACAACATTTCGAACTGTGTTATACTGGACTGTGAAAACAGCAACAGTATCAAACGGACTATATACCAAGGCTTCTTCTTCTTATGATTGGGAAGACTTCGCTTCGAGACTCCGCCGAGGTAACATCACTACGCTTCGCCGAGATCACCGAAATGGGGAAGAGCAGAAAACGTCGTGCCGCTGAGGATTCCACCGCTGCTTCCCCGGCTCCGGCCGCGGACTCCGCCGTCTCGCCGCCACCGCTGACCGGGCCCAGCTACGCTTCGGCTGTTGCCTCACCCGGTCGCATTGCTGCACCACAGGTTGCCACCAGCCCTGTTTCTCCTACACAGGGCTGTACAACGCCACCGACTGCCGCTGGCTTGCCGCCACTGGTGAGTCCACTGTCGCCGCAGACGCACCCTCCGTCAGATGGCCGCCACAGTGTTGTCATCTATGGAGTGCCGAGGGACCTTCCAGTGCACTTCGTGCTGGATGCTGCAAGGCACAACTGGCGCTCTGCTATTCGGGCCACCCGGATAACCTCTCCCAGAGGGCCAACACCGCTGGTACGCCTCCACCTGGGTTCCGCCTCGGACGCTCAGGCGGTCTTGCGATCAAGCCTGCCTCTTTTGGGGCAGTGTTTGCGTGTCGAGGCAAGCAGGAGTGAACGTCCGGTACCCTGCCGCCGCTGTTGTGGCTACGGTCACACAGCGCAGGCATGCAACGCCACACCTCGGTGCCACTACTGCGGAGCAGCTTGTCTTACGGCAAACTGCACCCCCACGACCTCCGCCGACGTCGCAGGTTTTGCGCCACTTGCTCCGGGCACACGCAATTCACGGGGCAGGCTCAGTGCCTCCTGTACCCCCGGAGCAAGCCACCAGCTGGGTCAGCTGCGCTGACGACGACCACTAAACCGCCTCCGCCGAGGCCAACCAACAGCCTCCGCCGACGACGCCCCGTGTAAGGGGAACATTGCAACCACGTCATCCAGAACTACAAGTCACGCTGTCTGCGATGCAGGCTACTCTCCAGGATTTCACCTCACGCATGGCTGAGTTACGCTGTGCAACCAACACGCGCCTAGCGGCAGTGGAGGCCAAGCAGCGGACCTCGACCAGGGCAATCTTCGCACTCTCCAAACAGATCTCAGACCTCCAGGGTGATGACGGGATCCTCGCGTCGGTCCAGCGCAAGCTGGCACGCATCGAGGGCCACCTCGTCGAACCAGATGACGCCGAGGCGGAAAGCGACGACCGACCCACGCGACTGGGAGCCCTTGAGGCCTCAGTTGCGGGGCTTCGAGAGCTCCTAACCAATACCAAGAACTTCATAACGCAGAACACACTGTATCTCTGTGACGAGATCCGTGAACTTAAACCAACACCTCATCCGACGGACTGGCCGTGCGCGACACACAGAGGCCGCGCCAGGAACCCGAGGAACCATTGAATACTACACCTCACTCACCACGGCAGCAAGCTGGGAACTGCTGCCACACATTCATCCTTAACTTTCCTTCACCCTTCACTCCCGAATTCCCAAGGGTGCAAGTAGGGCCTCAGTCATGCTTGCGTCCTGGCACCATCTTTTCCCCTGGCTCAGGCCCTCGTGGCCGGCCAATATACCCGTACCCATGACTGCGCTGGTGCAATAGCGGTACAGCCACAGTATCACACCTGACTTCATCTCTTTTTCCTTCTTCACTTTTCCCTTCCGGTGGAGGAGTTTTTAGTGGGTATGCCGACTATTGGTGAGTCCCACACTCTCAGTCTCGACTCTCATCGGGGCTGGGGTAAGTGATTAAATCATTTTCTCCTCCACTCGAAAAAAATATTATTATTATTATTATTATTTATCTTCATATAATTATTGTGTATTGATATAAACTAACACAAACACGTCCAACATAATTGCATTGACTACAGACTCTCTATGTTACACAAACGTTGCTAACGCAAGAGTAATAAATAAGTGGAAGATAAAAGCCATTCATTCTGCGATCATACTCCAGTGTTCGGATATTTACTTATTACAATTTGTAGTTTATCATTTTCCTTTTTCTGTCTTGTATACTAATTTGGGCTTTCCTTTGTTTTATCTTTCTTGTGTTTCCTAATAGTCTAATGTGTATTGGTTACTGAGGATAACGTTGCTATTATTTCTTCCCAACTGAGATTTCTTCAATAAACAGGCAGCGCGAAAGTGACAACGTGAAGTCACTCTGCTGCGTTCACAAGAAATCACCATTACAAAGTGTGGTTCCTGTGATTGTTCAACAGTGCTTTTCACACAGTGTTTTCTCAGTAGTTTTATTTTTTTCTGTATGGAGTCCTCATAGTTTTAATTAACTCTTTGTTTGAGTGTCCTGTAGTTTCATAAAGAACTGTTGAGGAGGTAAATTAAATTAATTGCATCATGATTCGAGTTTAAAAAGCTACCCCTGCACCTCGGGTAAACCAGCGAGTTATTTCTAATTTTCAAATGCTTTATCAAAGGCTGTCAGTTCTTACTCGTGGCTGATGATGTCATACAAAAATTTCAAAATCATTATACAATTATGCACTTTTAAAGATCTGACTATCACTTCAGCTTCCTGCATCCATCTTGTAACAGAGTGGACGGCTCCTCGAAATGTGAGAGGCTCGCATTCGGAAGGTACCGGGTTTGATTCCCATCGCACACCCACTCTCACCTTGTGTATCTCGTGGTTTTCCCAGGTAGGCTAACGCTGAGGCGGTTGGTCATCTACCACGCTTTTCTTTCCATCCTTTTCCTTTCGTTCTACTTGCTTCCCATTTTCAAACTGTGTTTGTAGGTTTCGTGGCGTATGGAGGTGCCGCACAAATGGCGCGGATGCTTGTTCAGTGGAAAGAGCGCTCCAGGGGAAAGTAGAGGGCTCCTTGATCGAGCATGGAACTGTTAGGGACTTCCGTGCGTCTCTCTGACATGTTTAACTGCGGCCTGTAGGCTCCTGTGGTTCCTTCACTTCATCCCTTCCTCCTTGTGGACGGTAGCTACAATACGTCGCACTGTGCGACCTATAACCTGTCAGGTATCGCTTTTCTATCTACAACAAAATGTAATGAAACTATTTCTGTAAACGTCTACCAATGTTAACATGAACTAGATAGAGAAATAATCTTTTGTAACAATGTTGAGGAGGTCATGTGAATGTAACCCATAAAATTAAAAACCTCTTATACCTGTAGTTATTACAATTTCAATTAATAAGGTGCTATCGAATGGTGAAGTTGACTTATTTATTATCCATATACACACAACGTTTCTCTCCTTATAACATCAGGACATATTAAGGTAATAAATAAATTGTAATTAAAATATTATTGAACTATTTTAGTGTTAGTAAAGCTTGAGAATGTAAAACAGAGATTGAAACAATTTGGAAACAAGTTAATGAGGAAAACGCAGTTTCTGCGAATAAAGTGTTATATTTATCTGCTATCAAAGGAAACTTGGTTTCCTGTTTAACGAAAGGTTTAACACGTCTGGTGTTATCCGGTCCAGGCAGAACAAGTTTCCGGATTTTAATAGTTACATTATTGTACTTTAAAAACAGGCTTGTGACTTTATCACTTTCCTAAGGTAATCGAGAATTCTTGGCTTTGAAAATAGTAAACTGATAAGATGTGATGTGAATATTCACATTACTTTCTCTACCTATGAGAAAATGACACACATTCGTTTATAAATAGGAATCAATGCCAACGATTGTGTTATCTATCCTACGATATTCACGGCATATTTCTTTTTCAAATAAAAACTATTTCAAAATAATAAATAACACAGTGTCTTTTGCCTTGAAGGTTTAAAATTCTTTAATATTTCCAGTAATTTGACAAAATTCCAGTACAGCATTAGGTTATGTTGCAGTAAAAATGCAGCAGTATCCAAATATGTCATGTAACTAGCATAACGTCTTTAGTGATCCATTTGTTTCCACTTTTACAATATGAAGCTGTGTTTATTACTAACTTCCATACCCGATGTTGAATAATGTTGCTAGTTTAACGTCTTTAGTAATTCACTTGTTTTTAAAGTCACAATATGGAGCCGTGTTTATTACTAGCTTTCATACCTGATGTTGAAAATGTGGCTAGCTTAACGTCTTTAGTGATTCACTTGTTTTTAAAGTCACAATATGGAGCCATGTTTATTACTAGCTGTCATACCTGAAGTTGAAAATGTGGCTAGCTTAACGCCTTTAGTGATTCACTTGTTTTTAAAGTCACAATATGGAGCCGTGTTTATTACTAGCTGTCATACCTGAAGTTGAAAATGTGGCTAGCTTAACGTCTTTAGTGATTCACTTGTTTTTAAAGTTACAATATGGAGCCGTGTTTATTACTAGCTGTCATACCTGATGTTGAAAATGTGGCTAGCTTAACGTCTTTAGTGATTCACTTGTTTTTAAAGACAAATATGAAGCTGTGTTTATTACTAGCTGTCATACCTGATGTAGAAAATGTGGCTAGCTTAACGTCTTTAGTGATTCACTTGTTTTTAAAGACAAATATGAAGCTGTGTTTATTACTAGCTGTCATACCTGATGTTGAAAATGTGGCTAGCTTAACGTCTTTAGTGATTTACTTGTTTTTAAAGTCACAATATGGAGCCGTGTTTATTACTAGCTGTCATACCTGATGTTGAACATGTGGCTAGCTTAACGTCTTTAGTGATTCACTTGTCTTTAAAGTCACAATATGGAGCCGTATTTATTAATAGCGTTCATACCTGATGTTGAACATGTGGCTAGCTTAACATCTTTAGTGATTCATTTGTCTTTACAGTCACATTATGAAGTCGTGTTTATTACTAGCTGTCATACCTGATGTTGAACATGTGGCTAGCTTAACATCTTTAGTGATTCATTTGTCTTTACAGTCACATTATGAAGTTGTGTTTATTACTAGCTGTCATACCTGATGTTGAACATGTGGCTAGCTTAACATCTTTAGTGATTCATTTGTCTTTACAGTCACATTATGAAGTTGTGTTTATTACTAGCTGTCATACCTGATGTTGAACATGTGGCTAGCTTAACATCTTTAGTGATTCATTTGTCTTTACAGTCACATTATGAAGTTGTGTTTATTACTAGCTGTCATACCTGATGTTGAACATGTGGCTAGCTTAACATCTTTAGTGATTCACTTGTTTTTACAGTCACAATATGAAGTTGTGTTTATTACTAGCTGTCATACCTGATGTTGAACATGTGGCTAGCTTAACATCTTTAGTGATTCATTTGTTTTTACAGTCACATTATGAAGTCGTGTTTATTACTAGCTGTCATACCTGATGTTGAACATGTGGCTAGCTTAACATCTTTAGTGATTCATTTGTCTTTACAGTCACATTATGAAGTCGTGTTTATTACTAGCTGTCATACCTGATGTTGAACATGTGGCTAGCTTAACATCTTTAGTGATTCACTTGTTTTTACAGTCACAATATGAAGTTGTGTTTATTACTAGCTGTCATACCTGATGTTGAACATGTGGCTAGCTTAACATCTTTAGTGATTCATTTGTCTTTACAGTCACATTATGAAGTCGTGTTTATTACTAGCTGTCATACCCGATGTTGAACATGTGGCTAACTTTACGTCTTTAGTGATTCATTTGTCTTTACAGTCACAATATGAAGTCGTGTTTATTACTAGCTGTCATACATGATGTTGAACATGTGGCTAGCTTAACCTCTTTAGTGATTCATTTGTCTTTACAGTCAGAATATGAAGTCGTGTTTATTAATAGCTGTCATATCCGATGGTGAACATGTGGCTAACTTAACGTCTTTAGTGATTCATTTGTCTTTACAGTCAGAATATGAAGTCGTGTTTATTAATAGCTGTCATACCTGATGTTGAACATGTGGCTAACTTAACGTCTTTAGTGATTCATTTGTCTTTACAGTCACAATATAGAGCCGTGTTTATTACTAGCGTTCATACCTGATGTTGAACATGTAGCTGGCTTAACGTCTTTAGTGATTCACTTGTTTTTACAGTCACAATATAGAGCCGTGTTTATTACTAGCGTTCATACCTGATGTTGAACATGTAGCTGGCTTAACGTCTTTACTGATTCATTTGTTTTTACAGTCACAATATAGAGCCGTGTTTATTACTAGCGTTCATACCCGATGTTGAACATGTGGTAGCTTAACGTCTTTAGTGATTCATTTGTCTTTACAGTCACAATATAGAGCCGTGTTTATTACTAGCGTTCATACCTGATGTTTAGCATGTAGCTAGCTTAACGTCTTTAGTGATTCATTTGTTTTTACAGTCACAATATAGAGCCGCGTTTATTACTAGCGTTCATACCTGATGTTGAGCATGTAGCTAGCTTAACGTCTTTAGTGATTCATTTGCTTTTACAGTCACAATATAGAGCCGTGTTTATTACTAGCGTTCATACCTTTTGTTGAACATGTGGCTAGCTTAACGTCTTTAGTGATTCATTTGTTTCTACAGTCACAATATAGAGCCGTGTTTATTACTAGCGTTCATACCTGATGTTGAACATGTGGCTAGCTTAACGTCTTTAGTGATTCATTTGTTTTTACAGTCACAATATAGAGCCGTGTTTATTACTAGCGTTCATACCTGATGTTGAACATGTAGCTAGATTAACGTCTTTAGTGATTCATTTGTTTTTACAGTCACAATATAGAGCCGTGTTTATTACTAGCGTTCATACCTGATGTTGAACATGTAGCTAGCTTAACGTCTTTAGTGATTCATTTGTTTTTACAATCACAATACAGAGCCGTGTTTATTACTAGCGTTCATACTGGATGTTGAACATGTAGCTAGCTTAACGTCTTTAGTGATTCACTTGTTTTTAAAGTCACAATATGGAGCCGTGTTTATTACTAGCTGTCATACCCGATGTTGAACATGTGGCTAGCTTAACGTCTTTAGTGATTCACTTGTCTTTAAAGTCACAATATGGAGCCGTATTTATTAATAGCGTTCATACCTGATGTTGAACATGTGGCTAGCTTAACGTCTTTAGTGATTCACTTGTTTTTACAGTCAAAATATGAAGTTGTGTTTATTACTAGCTGCCATACCCGATGTTGAAAATGTGGCCAGCTTAACGTCTTTAGTGATTCATTTGCTTTTACAGTCACAATATGAAGTTGTGTTTATTACTAGCTGTCATACCCGATGTTGAACATGTGGCTAGCTTAACGTCTTTAGTGATTCGTTTGCTTTTACAGTCACATTATGAAGTCGTGTTTATTACTAGCTGTCATGCCCGATGTTGAACATGTGGCTAGCTTAACGTCTTTAGTGATTCGTTTGCTTTTACAGTCACAATATGAAGTTGTGTTTATTACTAGCTGTCATACCTGATGTTCAACATGTGGCTAGCTTAACATCTTTTGTGATTCATTTGTCTTTACAGTCACATTATGAAGTCGTGTTTATTACTAGCTGTCATACCTGATGTTGAACATGTGGCTAGCTTAACATCTTTAGTGATTCGTTTGCTTTTACAGTCACATTATGAAGTCGTGTTTATTACTAGCTGTCATACCTGATGTTGTAGATGTGGCTAGCTTAGCGTCTTTAGTGATTCATTTGTCTTTACAGTCACAATATGAAGTCGTGTTTATTACTAGCTGTCATACATGATGTTGAGCATGTGGCTAGCTTAACGTCTTTAGTGATTCATTTGTCTTTACAGTCAGAATATGAAGTCGTGTTTATTACTAGCTGTCATACCCGATGTTGAACATGTGGCTAACTTAACGTCTTTAGTGATTCATTTGTCTTTACAGTCACAATATGAAGTCGTGTTTATTACTAGCTGTCATACATGATGTTGAAGATGGGGCTAGCTTAACGTCTTTAGTGATTCATTTGTCTTTACAGTCACAATATGAAGTCGTGTTTATTACTAGCTTTCATACATGATGTTGAACATGTGGCTAGCTTAAACTCTTTAGTGATTCATTTGTCTTTACAGTCAGAATATGAAGTCGTGTTTATTACTAGCGTTCATACATGATGTTGAACATGTAGCTAGCTTAACGTCTTTAGTGATTCATTTGTCTTTACAGTCAGAATATGAAGTCGTGTTTATTACTAGCTGTCATACATGATGTTGAACATGTGGCTAGCTTAACCTCTTTAGTGATTCATTTGTCTTTACAGTCACAATATGAAGTCGTGTTTATTACTAGCTGTCATACATGATGTTGAACATGTGGCTAGCTTAATCTCTTTAGTGATTCATTTGTCTTTACAGTCAGAATATGAAGTCGTGTTTATTACTAGCTGTCATACATGATGTTGAACATGTGGCTAGCTTAACCTCTTTAGTGATTCATTTGTCTTTACAGCCACAATATGAAGTCGTGTTTATTACTAGCTGTCATACATGATGTTGAACATGGGGCTAGCTTAACCTCTTTAGTGATTCATTTGTCTTTACAGTCAGAATATGAAGTCGTGTTTATTAATAGCTGTCATATCCGATGTTGAACATGTGGCTAACTTAACGTCTTTAGTGATTCATTTGTTTGCACAGCCACATTATGAAGCTGTGTTTATCAGAAGCTGCCATACCTGATGTTGAACATGTGGCTAGCTTAACGTCTTTAGTGATTCACTTGTTTTTACAGTCACAATATAGAGCCGTGTTTATTACTAGCGTTCATACCTGATGTTGAACATGTAGCTGGCTTAACGTCTTTAGCGATTCATTTGTTTTTACAGTCACAATATAGAGCCGTGTATATTACTAGCGTTCATACCCGATGTTGAACATGTGGTAGCTTAACGTCTTTAGTGATTCATTTGTTTTTACAGTCACAATATAGAGCCGTGTTTATTACTAGCGTTCATACCTGATGTTTAGCATGTAGCTAGCTTAACGTCTTTAGTGATTCATTTGTTTTTACAGTCACAATATAGAGCCGTGTTTATTACTAGCGTTCATACCTTTTGTTGAACATGTGGCTAGCTTAACGGCTTTAGTGATTCATTTGTTTCTACAGTCACAATATAGAGCCGTGTTTATTACTAGCGTTCATACCTGATGTTGAACATGTGGCTAGCTTAACGTCTTTAGTGATTCATTTGTTTTTACAGTCACAATATAGAGCCGTGTTTATTACTAGCGTTCATACCTGATGTTGAACATGTAGCTAGCTTAACGTCTTTAGTGATTCATTTGTTTTTACAGTCACAATATAGAGCCGTGTTTATTACTAGCGTTCATACCTGATGTTGAACATGTAGCTAGCTTAACGTCTTTAGTGATTCATTTGTTTTTACAGTCACAATATAGAGCCGTGTTTATTACTAACGTTCATACTGGATGTTGAACATGTAGCTAGCTTAACGTCTTTGGTGATTCATTTGTTTTTACAGTCACAATATAGAGCCGTGTTTATTACTAGCGTTCATACCCGATGTTGAACATGTGGCTGGCTTAACGTCTTTAGTGATTCATTTGTTTTTACAGTCACAATATAGAGCCGTGTTTATTACTAGCGTTCATACCTGATGTTGAACATGTAACTAGCTTAACGTCTTTAGTGATTCATTTGTTTTTACAGTCACAATATAGAGCCGTGTTTATTAGTAGCGTTCATACTGGATGTTGAACATGTAGCTAGCTTAACGTCTTTGGTGATTCATTTGTTTTTACAGTCACAATATAGAGCCGTGTTTATTACTAGCGTTCATACCCGATGTTGAACATGTGGCTAGCTTAACGTCTTTAGTGATTCATTTGTTTTTACAGTCACAATATAGAGCCGTGTTTATTACTAGCGTTCATACCTGATGTTGAACATGTAGCTAGCTTAACGTCTTTAGTGATTCATTTGTTTTTACAGTCACAATATAGAGCCGTGTTTATTACTAGCGTTCATACCCGATGTTGAACATGTGGCTAGCTTAACGTCTTTAGTGATTCATTTGTTTTTACAGTCACAATATAGAGCCGTGTTTATTACTAGCGTTCATACCTGATGTTGAACATGTGGCTAGCTTAACGTCTTTAGTGATTCATTTGTTTTTACAGTCACAATATAGAGCCGTGTTTATTACTAGCGTTCATACCTGATGTTGAACATGTAGCTAGCTTAACGTCTTTAGTGATTCATTTGTTTTTACAGTCACAATATAGAGCCGTGTTTATTACTAGCGTTCATACCTGATGTTGAACATGTAGCTAGCTTAACGTCTTTAGTGATTCATTTGTTTTTACAGTCACAATATGAAGTTGTGTTTATTACTAGCTGCCATACCTGATGTTGAACATGTAGCTAGCTTAACGTCTTTAGTGATTCACTTGTTTTTACAGTCACAATATGAAGTCGTGTTTATTACTAGCTGCCATACCTGATGTTGAACATGTAGCTAGCTTAACGTCTTTAGTGATTCATTTGTTTTTACAGTCACAATATAGAGCCATGTTTATTACTAGCGTTCATACCTGATGTTGTACATGTAGCTAGCTTAACGTCTTTAGTGATTCATTTGTTTTTACAGTCACAATATAGAGCCGTGTTTATTACTAGCTGCCATACCTAATGTTGAACATGTAGCTAGCTTAACGTCTTTAGTGATTTACTTGTTTTTACAGTCACAATATGAAGTTGTGTTTATTACTAGCTGCCATACCTGATGTTGAACATGTAGCTAGCTTAACGTCTTTAGTGATTCACTTGTTTTATAGTCACAATATGAAGTTGTGTTTATTACTAGCTGTCATACCTGATGTTGAACATGTAGCTAGTTTAACGTCTTTAGTGATTCACTTGTTTTTACAGTCACAATATGAAGTCGTGTTTATTACTAGCTGCCATACATGATGTTGAACATGTAGCTAGCTAAACGTCTTTAGTGGTTCTTTTGTTTCTACAGTCACAATATGAAGTCGTGTTTATTACTAGCTGTCATACCTGATGTTGAACATGTGGCTAGCTAAACGTCTTTAGTGGTTCTTTTGTTTCTACAGTCACAATAGGAAGCTGTGTTTATTACTAGCTGCCATACATGATGTTGAACATGTAGCTAGCTTAACGTCTTTAGTGGTTCGTTTGTTTCTACAGTCACAATATGAAGTTGTGTTTATTACTAGCTGCTATACCTGATGTTGAACATGTGGCTGGCTAAACGTATTTAGTGGTTCGTTTGTTTCTACAGTCACAATATGAAGTTGTGTTTATTACTAGATGCCATACATGATGTTGAACATGTAGCTAGCTTAACGTCTTTAGTGATTCGTTTGTTTCTACAGTCACAATATGAAGTTGTGTTTATTACTAGCTGCTATACCTGATGTTGAACATGTGGCTGGCTAAACGTATTTAGTGGTTCGTTTGTTTCTACAGTCACAATATGAAGTTGTGTTTATTACTAGCTGCCATACATGATGTTGAACATGTAGCTAGCTTAACGTCTTTAGTGATTCACTTGTTTTTACAGTCACAATATGAAGTCGTGTTTATTACTAGCTGTCATACCTGATGTTGAACATGTGGCTAGCTAAACGTCTTTAGTGGTTCGTTTGTTTCTACAGTCACAATAGGAAGCTGTGTTTATTACTAGCTGCCATTCTCGATTATAAATATAATTGACAATGTACCTAATATTCACATGTTAAATGCTTTTTATCTAGAATTTGATACTACTAAAGTTATAAAAAAATTGTAATATTAGACATATAGTCCGAACAGCCTCTAATCCAATCTAAAATTTTTAAAATTTTCAAAAAGGATTATATTTATTACTATTCTTTTAGTATGTTTTGGCATTATTAATTCGTACCGTCATTTGTTTTATCATCCTATTCAAGTAATACTAACATAAGTGACACAATAATATTTCATTACATAGGTCGGTGTACATTTTGCAAGACTAAATGAGCGTGGTTTTACTGTACGCTGTTTTCTATGAGTTTTGTAAACACAGAGGTTTACTTACTTATATTGGTATTGTAATTTGTGAAGGTAACTTAAGGGGTGTCCAAGCAAAGCTACTATTTCTGTGGTCGTGCTCAATCGACTTGACATAATTTATATTGCCTTAATTCATGGCAAAAAAACAACTTAGAAGTTGTAGTTATCATTTCGTCGCTATTTCTATACTTAAAATATTTCTAAGTGGCTCTAGGCTTACTATGGTATATTAAAATATAAGGTAACCAACAAGTGGGAAGTTTTAAAATTGTAAAATTTACGAATTTGTGCAGTAATAAACTTTAGTGTTTTAAGAGGGATGGCACATAAAGTGCAGATAATAAAATAAACTCTTCCCTTATAGGAAATTAACTTCTTTGGAAAACTTTCAGTATTGTTGCAAACTAATTGCTGTACCGTTTTTTTTTCACTTACAACATTCCATCAAGATGCCTTCATTTGCGAATAAATTCACGTTTTCGCAGTAAATTCCCTAGTAAACTAAAAATTGGTCAATTAAATGCTTTAAAACTAATTTTTGTCAATTAAAACACGTAAAAGCAAAAATTATGTAAACATTAAGTTAGTTTTTCATAATAATTCAGGTTTAATTTCACAATTATGCTTTTTATGCTTCGAATAATTGCAGCACAGAACATAAATATGGATCCAACATTTTTTGTTTGAAAATTCATTGCAGGAAAGCAAGGTGTATTTTAGTTTTTGCTGGAGCTAATCAAGGGATAATTCTGAAGGTTTGGAGGTCCGATATGGATGAAAGCAAATCTTGTATATAATATTAATTAAAATGCATGGCAAACGCTATCATAGACCATTACATCAAGCAACAACTGTTTTAGACTCTAAACGTACTAACAATGTTTAAGGTACTTCCTGGATTTCATTATGGTTAAATTAAACTTCTAACAGAAACAATAACCAAATAATGCTTCGGTTTTCAAATATTTAGTTGCAGTCTTCATTAAAAGGATCTATGGAGTCTTTCAAACGTAAGCTCAATAATCATGACATTAATATAAATATTATAACATTTGGGATAGGAAAAAAAAGCTATCACACTGTTGAGCAGACAATAGAATTTGGTTCTTGTTACATTCACAGTTGCTATCATTTTGTTGATGTGAACAACGGTGATGTTACCTTCTGCTACAGGAATTTATAAGTTTGAAACCATGAACCATACGTTTTCATTGCTGTGTACGTGGTAGGGAAAGTAAAACTCTTTCTGAGATTACGAGGGCCTCAAAACGTGTATTTCGTTTAAACCTCGATATGGATATTTGGGTGGAATGCAATACTCTTCTGTGCTATGCACGTGGAAGAGAAATTAAAATGCTCCTTGAGATTCGGATCGCCTCAAAACGTGTATTTCATTTATACGTCGATATGGTATTTTTGGGTGGAATGCGATACCTCTTCCGTGCTATGCACGTGTTACAGAAAGCGATCAATGACAGTGGGTGGAGTAAGTGATCAACGACAGTGGGTGGAGTAAGTGATCAACGACAGTGTGGAGAAAGATATACTTCAGATATTTCTCTAGTGGTCACGTAAAGAGCGACTCTCTATTTAAAAATCTGACCATCGCTTTATGCTGCTTATATCCTCAACGGAACGTGTAAAAGTGAATTGAAAGTTAATCTGGATTAACAAGAAATAGATAGAAGAATAAGCGTTTGTAAGAATAGTTTGTAGAAGAGTGAGTAGAGAAAGTCATGTGAATGTAACAGTCAAGATGATGTTAAATAAAGAATGTTAGCAAACTCTTGGCGCATATCAATGAATGCAATTGGTATGAAATTATATAAATTTAATACTGGTAAAAATGTAGGATTTTTAGGGTCGTGTTTGTTTTCGTAAACGTTCAGAAGCAATAAGTTAAAATAAACTAAAAAGTACTTGGAAAATATGTCAACAATGAGACAGAAACGGCTGTTACGAGCACTCACACACATTTTAATTGTTTCACCACATCCTAAAGGAAACAGGATGATACGATAAAGCTGCGGTTATAGCAAACACACGCTCCAGGAGGCAGTTAATAGACTCGTTGATTAAGTGTACATTTCTGCAACAGATTGCTTTAAAAACTGTGATGTGTCACATTTACATGACTTTCTCTACTCACTTTACTAAAAGCTACTGTTTTAACACCTTACTGTTCTATCTACTTCATGTTCATCGAGATACATTTTTGCGGAATTAGGTTTATTATAAACTTTGTGTACGCACAAAGGGTATATCCGGAAGGTGAATTGTTAGTCAGATGTTTAAAGGGCGTAATCCTGGCTTCAAAGTTCCATGATCTTGGACTATCGAAGTGATAAAGCACTTAAAAGCAATAAATATCTTGCAAACGGCTGATGCCACACTAATTTATTTGAAATAAATTGTGTGCTTTATATAAATCTACTTCTTTCTTTAGAAAGTGTTGTTTATCTCTTGTGGTTTTATAAAATGTAAAAGAACATCATTCCTAATGAAGAGAACTCGTACTTCACACGCTATATTCTAGGTTTACATTTCATTTGTGTGGTAAATATCTTAAATGAGTTTGTCCAACATCGTCAGAGAGACTTTTGTGAAAATGAAAATTAACGAAACAGAGATTCACTTCCTTTTTCTTTAAATTTCCTTAACCTGGTAGGTCATCGAACGAGGGACGAATGAAATGGATTGTAATGATACTCAAATGAGCCTGAGGTTCATAGAGCTTAAAGCTACACAACATTCGTGTTCCCGTAATGAGGGAAACTCCCGGGAGAAAACAAACTTATTCGGTTAACAAACACTAACCGAGATTCGAATTTCGGAACCTAAATGCAAAGTTTGGCATTTGTCCGAAATATCTTTTTGAGTTATGTTGTTCACACACATACACATCCCTGTATATATTTTTCTAACCTTCCCTTTTTAATCTAGAACGCCAAAAAATGTGTTTCGGGGAACTTTCGATATAGATTTCTTCAGTAGTACATTATGATTGATCTATTTAAAGTAGCTAAGTGGCAGGGAAAGTAAAAGTCGATGTGTCACATTTACATCACTTTCCCTACACATTCCTCTACAAACTATTGTAATAAAAGTTTATTTTTCTATGTACTTCATGTTAATGCAGATATTGATTATAGAAATAGTTTCATTACAAATTTCATTGTATATAGAAGAGGAATACAGGAAGCTGAACTCATGTCAAAATGTTTAAAAAACTGCATCACTATATATTGACTTAAAATGCAACTATCTGTGTAGCAGCAGGAGAAAAAATGCCTTCTTAACACTTTAAACTACTTTAAAACACAAGGCATTAACAAACTATTTTTGTATAGATTGTTCTAAGGAAGTCTAAACTTTTCTATAGGCTTGGTCCATTTATTAATGTTTACCAGTCGGGTAGTCTAACATCCTTCTTCAGTCTTTGTCCCTTACTTACGGTTTAACAGTCAGGTAGTCTAAACACTTTTTATAGTCTTTGTCCCTTACTTACGGTTTAACAGTCAGGTAGTCTAAAAACTTTTTATAGTCTTTGTCCCTTACTTACGGTTTAACAGTCAGGTAGTCTAAAAACTTTTTATAGTCTTTGTCCCTTACTTACGGTTTAACAGTCAGGTAGTCTAAAAACTTTTTATAGTCTTTGTCCCTTACCTACGGTTTAAGTCAGGTAGTCTAAAAACTTTTTATAGTCTTTGTCCCTTACTTACGGTTTAACAGTCAGGTAGTCTAACACCTTTCTTTATTTTTTGTCCATATATTACGGTTTAACAGTCGGGAAGTCTAAAAACTTTTAATAGTCTTTGTTCCTTACTTACGGTTTAACAGTCAGGTAGTCTAACACCTTTCTTTAGTTTTTGTCCATATATTACGGTTTAACAGTCGGGAAGTCTAAAAACTTTTAATAGTCTTTGTTCCTTACTTACGGTTTAACAGTCAGGTAGTCTAACACCTTTCTTTATTTTTTGTCCATATATTACGGTTTAACAGTCGGGAAGTCTAAAAACTTTTAATAGTCTTTGTTCCTTACTTACGGTTTAACAGTCAGGTAGTCTAAAAACTTTTTATAGTCTTTGTCCCTTACTTACGGTTTAACAGTCAGGTAGTCTAAAAACTTTTTATAGTCTTTGTCCCTTACTTACGGTTTAAGTCAGGTAGTCTAAAAACTTTTTATAGTCTTTGTCCCTTACTTACGGTTTAACAGTCAGGTAGTCTAACACCTTTCTTTATTTTTTGTCCATATATTACGGTTTAACAGTCGGGAAGTCTAAAAACTTTTAATAGTCTTTGTTCCTTACTTACGGTTTAACAGTCAGGTAGTCTAACACCTTTCTTTAGTTTTTGTCCATATATTACGGTTAAACAGTCAGGAAGTCTAAAACCTTTCTATAGTCTTTGTCCATATATTACGGTTAAACAGTCAGGAAGTCTAAAACCTTTCTATAGTCTTTGTCCATATATTACGGTTAAACAGTCAGGAAGTCTAAAACCTTTCTATAGTCTTTGTCCATATATTACGGTTAAACAGTCAGGAAGTCTAAAACCTTTCTATAGTCTTTGTCCATTACTTACGGTTAAACAGTCAGGAAGTCTAAAACCTTTCTATAGTCTTTGTCCATATATTACGGTTAAACAGTCAGGAAGTCTAAAACCTTTCTATAGTCTTTGTCCATATATTACGGTTAAACAGTCAGGAAGTCTAAAACCTTTCTATAGTCTTTGTCCATTACTTACGGTTAAACAGTCAGGAAGTCTAAAACCTTTCTATAGTCTTTGTCCATATATTACGGTTAAACAGTCAGGAAGTCTAAAACCTTTCTATAGTCTTTGTCCATATATTACGGTTAAACAGTCAGGAAGTCTAAAACCTTTCTATAGTCTTTCTCCATATATTACGGTTAAACAGTCAGGAAGTCTAAAACCTTTCTATAGTCTTTGTCCATATATTACGGTTAAACAGTCAGGAAGTCTAAAACCTTTGTATAGTCTTTCTCCATATATTACGGTTAAACAGTCAGGAAGTCTAAAACCTTTCTATAGTCTTTCTCCATATATTACGGTTTAACAATCAGGAAGTCTAAAACCTTTCTATAGTCTTTGTCCATATATTACGGTTAAACAGTCAGGAAGTCTAAAACCTTTCTATAGTCTTTCTCCATATATTACGGTTAAACAGTCAGGAAGTCTAAAACCTTTCTATAGTCTTTCTCCATATATTACGGTTAAACAGTCAGGAAGTCTAAAACCTTTCTATAGTCTTTGTCCATATATTACGGTTAAACAGTCAGGAAGTCTAAAACCTTTCTATAGTCTTTCTCCATATATTACGGTTAAACAGTCAGGAAGTCTAAAACCTTTCTATAGTCTTTCTCCATATATTACGGTTAAACAGTCAGGAAGTCTAAAACCTTTCTATAGTCTTTGTCCATATATTACGGTTAAACAGTCAGGAAGTCTAAAACCTTTCTATAGTCTTTCTCCATATATTACGGTTAAACAGTCAGGAAGTCTAAAACCTTTCTATAGTCTTTGTCCATATATTACGGTTAAACAGTCAGGAAGTCTAAAACCTTTCTATAGTCTTTGTCCATATATTACGGTTAAACAGTCAGGAAGTCTAAAACCTTTCTATAGTCTTTCTCCATATATTACGGTTAAACAGTCAGGAAGTCTAAAACCTTTCTATAGTCTTTCTCCATATATTACGGTTAAACAGTCAGGAAGTCTAAAACCTTTCTATAGTCTTTGTCCATATATTACGGTTAAACAGTCAGGAAGTCTAAAACCTTTCTATAGTCTTTCTCCATATATTACGGTTAAACAGTCAGGAAGTCTAAAACCTTTCTATAGTCTTTCTCCATATATTACGGTTAAACAGTCAGGAAGTCTAAAACCTTTCTATAGTCTTTCTCCATATATTACGGTTAAACAGTCAGGAAGTCTAAAACCTTTCTATAGTCTTTCTCCATATATTACGGTTAAACAGTCAGGAAGTCTAAAACCTTTCTATAGTCTTTCTCCATATATTACGGTTAAACAGTCAGGAAGTCTAAAACCTTTCTATAGTCTTTCTCCATATATTACGGTTTAACAGACAGGAAGTATAAAACTTTTCTATAGTCTTTCTCCATATATTACGGTTTAACAGACAGGAAGTATAAAACTTTTCTATAGTCTTTCTCCATATATTACGGTTAAACAGTCAGGAAGTCTAAAACCTTTCTATAGTCTTTCTCCATATATTACGGTTAAACAGTCAGGAAGTCTAAAACCTTTCTATAGTCTTTCTCCATATATTACGGTTAAACAGTCAGGAAGTCTAAAACCTTTCTATAGTCTTTCTCCATATATTACGGTTAAACAGTCAGGAAGTCTAAAACCTTTCTATAGTCTTTCTCCATATATTACGGTTAAACAGTCAGGAAGTCTAAAACCTTTCTATAGTCTTTCTCCATATATTACGGTTTAACAGACAGGAAGTATAAAACTTTTCTATAGTCTTTCTCCATATATTACGGTTTAACAGACAGGAAGTATAAAACTTTTCTATAGTCTTTCTCCATATATTACGGTATAACAGTCAGGAAGTCTACCACCTTTCTTCAGTCTTTGTCCATATGCTACGATTTAAGGGTGAGGAGGTCTAAAACCTTTGTATAGTCTTTCTCCATATATTACGGTTTAACAGACAGGAAGTATAAAATTTTCTATAGTCTTTCTCCATATATTACGGTATAACACTCAGGTAGTCTAACACCTTTCTTCAGTCTTTGCCCATTACTTACGGTTTAACAGTCAGGAAGTCTAAAACCTTTCTATAGTCTTTCTCCATATATTACGGTTTAACAGTCAGGAAGTCTAAAACCTTTCTATAGTCTTTCTCCATATATTACGGTTTAACAGACAGCAAGTATAAAACCTTACTATAGTCTTTGTCCATTACTCACGGTTTAACAGTCAGGTAGTCTATCACCTTTCTATAGCCTTTGTCCATATCTTACGGTTTACCAGTCAGGAAGTCTAACACCTTTCTATAGCCTTTGTCCATATCTTACGGTTTACCAGTCAGGCAGTCTAACACCTTTCTATAGCCTTTGTCCATATCTTACGGTTTACCAGTCAGGAAGTCTAACAACTTTCTATAGCCTTTGTCCATATCTTACTCTTTACCAGTCAGGAAGTCTAACAACTTTCTATAGCCTTTGTCCATATCTTACTGTTTACCAGTCAGGAAGTCTAACAACTTTCTATAGCCTTTGTCCATATCTTACGGTTTACCAGTCAGGAAGTCTAACAACTTTCTATAGCCTTTGTCCATATCTTACAGTTTACCAGTCAGGAAGTCTAGCAACTTTCTATAGCATTTGTCCATATCTTACGGTTTACCATTCAGGAAGTCTAACACCTTTCTATAGCTTTTGTCCATATTTTACTGTTTACCAGTCAGGAAGTCTAACAACTTTCTATAGCCTTTGTCCATATCTTACGGTTTACCTGTCAGGAAGTCTAACAACTTTCTATAGCCTTTGTCCATATCTTACGGTTTACCAGTCAGGAAGTCTAACACCTTTCTATAGCCTTTGTCCATATCTTACGGTTTACCAGTCAGGAAGTCTAACACCTTTCTATAGCCTTTGTCCATATCTTACGGTTCACCAGTCAGGAAGTCTAACACCTCTCTATAGCCTTTGTTTATATCATACGGTTTACCAGTCGGGAAGTCTAACACCTTTCTATAGCCTTTGTGCATATCTTACTGTTTACCAGTCAGGAAGTCTAGCACCTTTCTATAGCCTTTGTCCATATCTTACTGTTTACCAGTCAGGAAGTCTAACACTTTCTATAGCCATTGTCCATATCTTACGGTTTACCAGTCAGGAAGTCTAACACCTCTCTATAGCCTTTGTTTATATCTTATGGTTTACCAGTCGGGAAGTCTAACACCTCTCTATAGGCTTTGTTTATATCTTACGGTTTACCAGTCAGGAAGTCTAACACCTTTCTATAGCCTTTGTCCATATCTTATGGTTTACCAGTCGGGAAGTCTAACACCTTTCTATAGCCTTTGTCCATATCTTACGGTTTACCAGTCGGGAAGTCTAACACCTTTCTATAGCCTTTGTCCATATCTTATGGTTTACCAGTCAGGAAGTCTAACACCTTTGTATAGCCTTTGTGCATATCTTATGGTTTACCAGTCAGGAAGTCTAACACCTTTCTATAGCCTTTGTGCATATCTTATGGTTTACCAGTCAGGAAGTCTAACACCTTTCTATAGCCTTTGTCCATATCTTATGGTTTACCAGTCAGGAAGTCTAACACCTTTCTATAGCCTTTGTCCATATCTTATGGTTTACCAGTCAGGAAGTCTAACACCTTTCTATAGCCTTTGTGCATATCTTATGGTTTACCAATCAGGTAGTCTAAGAAGGAAAGAAAAAACCCTGAAATCTCATTTCATGTGGACAAGATTTTAGAACGCTGATGAAATTACAGCACTTGCGACGAAAACCCTACGACTAGTATCTAAAAATGGCTTCCATTCTCTTTCTTTGCGGTGACAGAATTGGGTCACTCGGGAAAGGAACTGTTTTTTTTAAGGAACTGTTGTGTAAAGTGCCCTAAGGTAACCTATTTACTGTAGTATTAAAAAACTTCTGGAACTTTCTTAATCCATGTATATGTATATGTATGTGTATATATGTATTATACAACATTCCTACATAATGAAGAGGACATCACAAGCTATTTGCAACAAAATCAAGATATGCATTTTATATTTATACAAACACTTAATCAATTACGACATTATAATCAAAATCGCATTATAAACTTCGCTAAAATCCAAAAATAAAGAAATGTTTTCCTTGTAAAGGTAAGTTTAGGGTCAGGTAGCTCTCTTGTGGATATTTGTGTCACACCAGTGGAAGATTCGCAATTTAAATAGGAAATTTATCTTTTTGAGTTGTCTATATATGCCAAACACACGCTGTGAAACATCTTTTTGATTCAGCCTGTACTTCTAATTCCTCCATTTTGAATTTTTGAGGGTAATGCAGTACGTGAAAGAATAAGAAAACAGTTGCTCTAATAAATGCACATCAAATTGTTTTGTAAACACCACAAATGATGAAGCTTTAAATTGTGATGTTTTACAGAAACTTATAAATCTAATAAAAGTACAAGGTAATGCGTTCCGCACTAAAGTTCATATTCAAATTTCATCTGAAATACATGTTTTGAGTTCTCATAAATCCAAATAAAGCATTTTTACTTTGTCTATGTCATAGGTATATTAAGTTGTGAAAGTGTTTCATTCTACATAAAAGCTGGATCATGAGGTTTTACGTGCAATACATGTTTTGAGTTCCCCATTCAAATAAAACATTTTTATTTTCTACTTCTTACCTATATCAAGTTGAGAAGATGTTGCATTCCACACAACAGTTTAATATTGGGATTTCATTTGAAATACATATTTTGAGGCCCCCTAAATCCAAATAAAGCCTTTTTTCTCTACTATTTCTACTATCATTATTCCTTTGTATCTGTAACTAATGTGTAATACAGATACTTAGGGAAAGTTTTATCTCGAATAAAATGAAGTAGATAGGAAAGTAAATTTTCGTTGTTAGTTTTAGATTAATTGCCATGAATTTAGACTTTTAAAGCCGCAGGTCCTCTGTATGCTTCCGGAAATGAAGAAATGAATGCTAATAAACGCTGGGCAAATATTCCTGAATGTCATTTGTTTTAAATCATAAGTTTATATGGGTACTGAGCTGAAAATGTACAATTTTTAGTATGTACTTCTTTTTCCAAACGTGGACAAGAAAACAACTAATACCTTAAAATAAACTAAGAAGTACTTACTTTGAGAATAACTCAGAAAGGATCGCTGGGACTTCACGTTTTCCTTGCTGCAAAGTAATTATCTTAAAGGAAACCTCAAACAGGATCTTGCGATAAAGCTGAGGTTATAGCAGCGACCTCGACTTCTTAATTAGGCAGTTAACAGACCCGTTGATTACGTGCACATTTCTCCAACAGATTACTTTCAAAAGTATAACGTGTTACATTTACATGACATTCTCTACACGCTCTGCTATAAACTATTCTTATAAAATCTTATTCTTCCATAAACTTAATATTGTAAGAGTTGGCGGTAGTGCTTTGTACCAAATAGAGCGAGGTAGCTCGCGGAAACGTGTAAGGCTCGCATTAGGGAGGACCCGGGATCGATTCCCGTCGACCATTCACTCTGACCTTGGGGATTTTTTGGTTTCCCCTGGACGGTAGGCGAATGCCTAACTGGGATTTTAGCTACAATAGATCTATGTAGATCGCGAGGTGTTCCCCTCGTTGTGTAACAGGGAATACGTCTCTGCGGCCTGTAGCCTGCTGTGGTTCCTTCATTTCCTCCTGGGGTTGTAGCTACAATAATGCCTTATCCAAAAGGATTTTCCCTCCCTCATTTGTCTTTCATTCCGCTAATTTCTAATCTTTCAAATGTGCTTCTAGGTTTCGTGGTGTATGGCGGTGCCGGACAGATGACGCGGATGCTTACTCAAAGGAAATGGTACTCTCCACAGACACTAGAGGACAGCTTGGTAGAAGGGTCGTTCAGTGCATTCTCATGGCAGCTCCAACAGTTAAATGGTCCTTAAGACTGGAAACTTAGTGACTTCCGCGCGTTTCTGCGCATTATTGCCCGCTGTACAACCTTCACTCCCTCATGAGGGTTGTGACTACAATAGACCTATGTAGATCGCAAGTGTCATCCTCGATGTGTAAGAGGGAACACAACTCTGTGGCCTGTAGCCTGCTGTGGTTCCTTCATTTCCTCCTGGGGTTGTAGCTACTATACATCTATGATAGCGAGGTGTCATCCTCGATGTGTAACAGGGAACACGTTGATGCGGACTGTAGCCTGCTGTGCTTCCTTCATTTCCTCCTGGGGTTGTAGCTACAATAAATCTATGATAGCGAGGTGTCATCCTCGATGTGTAACAGGGAACACGTTGCTGCGGACTGTAGCCTGCTGTGCTTCCTTCATTTCCTCTTGAGAGTTGTAGCTACAATAGATCTATGTAGATCACAAGGTGTTCCCTCGTTGTGTAACAGGGAACACGTCTCTGTGGCCTATAGCCTGCTGTGGTACCTTCATTTCCTCTTGGGGTTGTAACTAAAATAGATCTATGTAGATCGCGAGGTGTCATCCTCGATAAGTAACAGTGAACATGACTCAGCGGCCTGTAGCCAGCTGTGATTCCTGGGGTTGTAGCTACATTAGAGCTATGTAGATCGTGAGGTGTTCCACTCGTTGTGTAACAGAGAACACGTCTCTGCGGCCTGTAGCCTGCTGTGGTACCTTCATTTCCTCCTGAGGTTGAGGCTACAATAGATCTATGTAGATCGTGAGGTGTTCCCCTCGTTGTGTAACAGGGAACACGTCTCTGCGGTCTGGAGCCTGTTGTGGTTCCTTTATTTCGTCCTGAGGTTGTAGCTACAATAAATATATGTAGATCGTGAGGTGTTCCCCTCGTTGTGTAACAGCGAACACGTCTCTGCGGCCTGTAGCCTGCTGTGGTACCTTCATTTCCTCCTGGGATTGTAGCTACAATAAATCTATGTAGATCGTGAGGAATTCCCCTTTTTGTGTAACAGGGAACACGCCTCTGCGGCCTGTAGCCTGCTGTGGTACCTTCATTTCCTCCTGGGGTTGTAGCTACAATAGATCTATGTAGATCGCAAGGTGTCATCCTCGATGTGTAAGAGGGAAAACGTCTCTGCGGCCTGTAGCCTGCTGTGGTTCCTTCATTTCCTCCAGGGATTGTAGCTACACTAAATCTATGTAGATCGTGAGGAATTCCCCTTTTTGTGTAACAGGGAACACGTCTCTGCGGCCTGTAGCCTGCTGTGGTACCTTCTTTTCCTCCTGGCCTTGTAGCTACAATAGATCTGTGTAGATCGCGAGGTGTTCCTGTCGTTGTGTAACAGGGAAAACCGCTCTGCGGCCTGTAGCCTGCTGTGGTACCTTCATTTCCTCTTAAGGTTATAGCTACACTAGATCTATGTAGATCGCGAGGTGTCATCCTCGATGTGTAAGAGTAAACACGTCTCTGCGGCCTGTAGCCTGCTGTGGTTCGTTCATTTCCTCTTGAGGTTGTAGCTACAATAGATCTATGTAGAACGTGAGGTGTTCCACTCGTTGTGTAACAGGGAACACGTCTCTGCAGCCTGTAGCCTGCTGCGGTACCTTCATTTCCTCTTAAGGTTATAGCTACACTAGATCTATGTAGATCGCGAGGTGTCATCCTCGATGTGTAAGAGTAAACACGTCTCTGCGGCCTGTAGCCTGCTGTGGTTCCTTCATTTCCTCCTGAGGTTGTAGCTACAATAGATCTATGTAGATCGCGAGGTGTTCCTGTCGTTGTGTAACAGGGAACACGTCTCTGCGGCCTGTAGCCTGCTGCGGTACCTTCATTTCCTCTTAAGGTTATAGCTACACTAGATCTATGTAGATCGCGAGGTGTCATCCTCGATGTGTAAGAGTAAACACGTCTCTGCGGCCTGTAGCCTGCTGTGGTTCCTTCATTTCCTCCTGAGGTTGTAGCTACAATAGATCTATGTAGATCGTGAGGTGTTCCCCTCGTTGTGTAACAGGGAACACGTCTCTGCGGCCTGTAGCCTGCTGTGGTACCTTCATTTCCACCTGGGGTTGTAGCTACAATAAGTCTATGTAGATCGTGAGGTGTTCCTGTCGTTGTGTAACAGGGAACACGTCTCTGTGGCCTGTAGCCTGCTGTGGTTCCTTCATTTCCTCCTGAGGTTGTAGCTACAATAGATCTATGTAGATTGTGAGGTGTTCCACTCGTTGTGTAACAGGGAACACGTCTCTGCGGCCTGTAGCCTGCTGTGGTACCTTCATTTCCTCCTGACCTTCTAGCTACAATAGATCTATGTAGATTGCGAGGTGTTCCACACGTTGTGTAACAGGGAACACGTCTCTGCGGCCTGTAGCCTGCTGTGGTTGCTTCATTTCCACCTGGGGTTTAGCTACAATAAGTCTATGTAGATCGTTAGGTGTTCCTGTCGTTGTGTAACAGGGAACACGTCTCTGTGGCCTGTAGCCTGCTGTGGTTCCTTCATTTCCTCCTGAGGTTGTAGCTACAATAAATCAATGTAGATTGTGAGGTGTTCCACTCGTTGTGTAACAGGGAACACGTCTCTGCGGCCTGTAGCCTGCTGTGGTACCTTCATTTCCTCCTGGCCTTCTAGCTACAATAGATCTACGTAGATTGCGAGCTGTTCCACACGTTGTGTAACAGGGAACACGTCTCTGCGGCCTGTAGCCTGCTCTGGTACCTTCATTTCCTCCTGGCCTTCTAGCTACAATAGATCTATGTAGATTGTGAGGTGTTCCACTCGTTGTGTAACAAGGAACACGTCTCTGCGGCCTGTAGCCTGCTGTGGTATCTTCATTTCCTCCTGTACCTTCTAGCTACAATAGATCTATGTAGATCGCAAGGTATCACCTTCGTTGTGTAACAGGGAACACGTCGCTGCGGCCTGTAGCCTTCTGTGGTTACTTCATTTCCTCCTGAGGTTGTAGCTACAATAGATCTATGTAGATCGTGAGGTGTTTCACTCGTTGTGTAACAGGGAACACGTCTCTGCGGCCTGTAGCCTGCTGTGGTACCTTCATTTCCTCCTGGGGTTGTAGCTACAATAAATCTATGTAGATCGTGAGGTGTTGCTGTCGTTGTGTAACAGGGAACACGTCTCTGCGGCCTGTAGCCTGCTGTGGTACCTTCATTTCCTCCTGGCCTTCTAGCTACAATAGATCTATGTAGATCGCGAGGTATCACCTTCGTTATGTAACAGGGAGCACGTCTCTGCGGCCTGTAGCCTTCTGTGGTTACTTCATTTCCTCCTGAGCTTGTAGCTACAATAGATCTATGTAGATCACAAGGTGTTCCCTCGTTGTGTAACAGGGAACACGTCTCAGCGGCCTGTAGCCTGCTGTGGTACCTTCATTTCCTCCTGGCCTTGTAGCTACAATAGATCTATGTAGATCACAAGGTGTTCCCTCGTTGTGTAACAGGGAACACGTCTCTGCGGCCTGTAGCCTTCTGTGGTTACTTCATTTCCTCCTGAGTTTGTAGCTACAATAGATCTATGTAGATCACAAGGTGTTCCCTCGTTGTGTAACAGGGAACACGTCTCTGTGGCCTGTAGCCTGCTGTGGTACCTTCATATCCTCCTGGGGTTGCAGCTGCAATAAATCTATGTAGATCACGAGGTGTTCCTGTCGTTGTGTAACAGGGAACACGTTTCTGTGGCCTGTAGCCTGCTATGGTACCTTCATTTCCTCTTGGGGTTATAGCTACAATAGATCTATGTAGATCGCGAGGTTTCATCCTCGATGTGTAAGAGGAAACACGTCTCTGCGGTCTGTAGCCTGCTGTGGTTCCTTC
This sequence comes from Deroplatys truncata, assembly GCA_030765065.1. Classification (NCBI taxonomy): domain Eukaryota; kingdom Metazoa; phylum Arthropoda; class Insecta; order Mantodea; family Mantidae; genus Deroplatys; species Deroplatys truncata. The sequence goes on along the minus strand of CM060986.1, from coordinate 17,030,255 downwards.
ATTTCCTCCTGGGATTGTAGCTACACTAAATCTATGTAGATCGTGAGGAATTCCCCTTTTTGTGTAACAGGGAACACGTCTCTGCGGCCTGTAGCCTGCTGTGGTACCTTCTTTTCCTCCTGGCCTTGTAGCTACAATAGATCTGTGTAGATCGCGAGGTGTTCCTGTCGTTGTGTAACAGGGAACACATCTCTGCGGCCTGTAGCCTGCTGCGGTACCTTCATTTCCTCTTAAGATTATAGCTACACTAGATCTATATAGATCGCGAGGTGTCATCCTCGATGTGTAAGAGTAAACACGTCTCTGCGGCCTGTAGCCTGCTGTGGTTCCTTCATTTCCTCTTGAGGTTGTAGCTACAATAGATCTATGTAGATCGTGAGGTGTTCCACTCGTTGTGTAACAGGGAACACGTCTCTGCGGCCTGTAGCCTGCTGCGGTACCTTCATTTCCTCTTAAGGTAATAGCTACACTAGATCTATGTAGATCGCGAGGTGTCATCCTCGATGTGTAAGAGTAAACACGTCTTTGCGGCCTGAAGCCTGCTGTGGTTCCTTCATTTCCTCCTGAGGTTGTAGTTACAATAGATCTATGTAGATCGTGAGGTGTTCCACTCGTTGTGTAACAGGGAACACGTCTCTGCGGCCTGTAGCCTGCTGTGGTACCTTCATTTCCTCCTGGGGTTGTAGCTACAATAAGTCTATGTAGATCGTGAGGTGTTCCTGTCGTTGTGTAACAGGGAACACGTCTCTGTGGCCTGTAGCCTGCTGTGGTTCCTTCATTTCCTCCTGAGGTTGTAGCTACAATAGATCTATGTAGATTGTGAGGTGTTCCACTCGTTGTGTAACAGGGAACACGTCTCTGCGGCCTGTAGCCTGCTGTGGTACCTTCATTTCCTCCTGGCCTTCTAGCTACAATAGATCTATGTAGATTGCGAGGTGTTCCACACGTTGTGTAACAGGGAACACGTCTCTGCGGCCTGTAGCCTGCTGTGGTACCTTCATTACCACCTGGGGTTGTAGCTACAAAAAGTCTAAGTAGATCGTGAGGTGTTCCTGTCGTTGTGTAACAGGGAACACGTCTCTGTGGCCTGTAGCCTGCTGTGGTACCTTCATTTCCTCCTGGCCTTCTAGCTACTATAGATCTATGTAGATTGCGAGGTGCTCCACACGTTGTTTAACAGGGAACACGTCTCTGCGGCCTGTAGCCTGCTCTAGTACCTTCATTTCCGCCTGGCCTTCTAGCTACAATAGATCTATGTAGATTGTGAGGTGTTCCACTCGTTGTGTAACAGGGAGCACGTCTCTGCGGACTGTAGCCTGCTGTGGTACCTTCATTTCCTCTTGGGGTTGTAACTAAAATAGATCTATGTAGATCACAAGGTGTTCCCTCTTTGTGTAACAGGGAACACGTCTCTGTGGCCTGTAGCCTGCTGTGGTACCTTCATTTCCTCTTGGGGTTGTAACTAAAATAGATCTATGTAGATCGCGAGGTGTCATCCTCGATGTGTAACAGTGAACATGACTCAGCGGCCTGTAGCCAGCTGTGATTCCTTCATTTCCTCCTGGGGTTGTAGCTACAATAGAGCTATGTAGATCGTGAGGTGTTCCACTCGTTGTGTAACAGAGAACACGTCTCTGCGGCCTGTAGCCTGCTGTGGTACCTTCATTTCCTCCTGAGGTTGAGGCTACAATAGATCTATGTAGATCGTGAGGTGTTCCTCTCGTTGTGTAACAGGGAACACGTCTCTGCGGTCTGGAGCCTGTTGTGGTTCCTTTTTTTCGTCCTGAGGTTGTAGCTACAATAAATATATGTAGATCGTGAGGTGTTCCCCTCGTTGTGTAACAGGGAACACGTCTCTGCGGCCTTAGCCTGCTGTGGTTCCTTCATTTCCTCCTGGGATTGTAGCTACAATAAATCTATGTAGATCGTGAGGAATTCCCCTTTTTGTGTAACAGGGAACGCGTCTCTGCGGCCTGTAGCCTGCTGTGGTACATTCTTTTCCTCGTGGCCTTGTAGCTACAATAGATCAATGTAGATCGTGAGGTGTTCCACTCGTTGTGTAACAGGGAACACGTCTCTGCGGCCTGTAGCATGCTGCGGTACCTTCATTTCCTCTTAAGGTTATAGCTACACTAGATCTATGTAGATCGCGAGGTGTCATCCTCGATGTGTAAGAGTTAACACGTCTCTGCGGCCTGTAGCCTGCTGTGGTTCCTTCATTTCCTCCTGAGGTTGTAGCTACAATAGATCTATGTAGATCGTGAGGTGTTTCACTCGTATTGTAACAGGGAACACGTCTCTGCGGCCTGTAGCCTGCTGTGGTACCTTCATTTCCTCCTGGGGTTGTAGCTACAATAAATCTATGTAGATCGTGAGGTGTTCCTGTCGTTGTATAACAGGGAACACGTCTCTGCGGCCTGTAGCCTGCTGTGGTACCTTCATTTCCTCCTGGCCTTCTAGCTACAATAGATCTATGTAGATCGCGAGGTATCACCTTCGTTGTGTAACAGGGAGCACGTCTCTGCGGCCTGTAGCCTTCTGTGGTTACTTCATTTCCTCCTGATCTTGTAGCTACAATAGATCTATGTAGATCACAAGGTGTTCCCTCGTTGTGTAACAGGGAACACGTCTCTGCGGCCTGTAGCCTTCTGTGGTTACTTCATTTCCTCCTGAGCTTGTAGCTACAATAGATCTATGTAGATCACAAGGTGTTCTCTCGTTGTGAAACAGGGAACACGTCTCTGCGGCCTGTAGCCTGCTGAGATTCCTTCATTTCCTCCTGGGATTGTAGCTACAATAAATCTATGTAGATCGTGAGGAATTCCCCTTTTTGTGTAACAGGGAACGCGTCTCTGCGGCCTGTATCCTGCTGTGGTACATTCTTTTCCTCCTGGCCTTGTAGCTACAACAGATCTATGTAGATCGTGAGGTGTTCCACTCGATGTGTAACAGGGAACACGTCTCTTCGACCTGTAGCCTGCTACGATACCTTCATTTCCTCTTAAGGTTATAGCTACACTAGATCTATATAGATCGCGAGGTGTGATCCTCGATGTGTAAGAGTCAACACGTCTCAGCGGCCTGTAGCCTGCTGTGGTTCCTTCATTTCCTCCTGAAGCTGTAGCCACAATAGATCTATGTAGATCGTGAGCTGTTCCTGTAGTTGTGTAACAGGGAACACGTCTCTGCGGCCTGTAGCCTGCTGTAGTAACTTCATTTCCTCCTGGGGTTGTAGCTACAATAAATCTATGTAGATCGTGAGGTGTTCCTAACGTTGTGTAACAGGGAAGACGTCTCTGCGGCCTGTAGCCTGCTGTGTTACCTTCATTTCCTCCTGGCCTTCTAGCTACAATAGATCTATGTAGATCGCGAGGTATCACCTTCGTTGTGTAACAGGGAGCACGTCTCTGCGGCCTGTAGCCTTCTGTGCTTTCTTCATTTCCTCCAGAGCTTGTAGCTACAATAGATCTATGTAGATCACAAGGTGTTCCCTCGTTGTGTAACAGGGAGCACGTCTCTGCGGCCTGTAGCCTTCTGTGGTTACTTCATTTCCTCCTGAGCTTGTAGCTACAATAGATCTATGTAGATCACAAGGTGTTCCGTTGTTGTGTAATAGGGAACACGTCTCTGCGGGCTGTAGCCTTCTGTGGTTACTTCATTTCCTCCTGAGTTTGTAGCTACAATAGATCTATGTAGATCACAAGGTGTTCCCTCGTTGTGTAACAGGGAACACGTCTCTGTGGCCTGTAGCCTGCTGTGGTACCTTCATTTCCTCCTGGGGTTGTAGCTACAATAGATCTATGTAGATCACGAGGTGTTCCTGTCGTTGTGTAACAGGGAACACGTCTCTGCGGCCTGTAGCCTGCTGTGGTACCTTCATTTCCTCTTGGGGTTATAGCTAAAATAGATCTATGTAGATCGCGAGGTGTCATCCTCGATGTGTAAGAGGAAACACGTCTCTGCGGCCTGTAGCCTGCTGTGGTTCCTTCATTTCCTCCTGGCCTTGTAGCTACAATAGATCTATGTAGATCGCGAGGTGTCATCCTCGATGTGTAAGAGGAAACACGTCTCTGTGGCCTGTAGCCTGCTGTGGTACCTTCATTTCCTCCTGGCCTTGTAGCTACAATAGATCTATGTAGACCACGAGGTGTTCCTCACGTTGTGTAACAGGGAACGCGTCTCTGCGGCCTGTAGCCTGCTGAGGTACATTCTTTTCCTCCTGGCCTTGTAGCTACAATAGATCTATGTAGATCGTGAGGTGTTCCACTCGTTGTGTAACAGGGAACACGTCTCTGCGGCCTGTAGCATGCTGCGGTACCTTCATTTCCTCTTAAGGTTATAGCTACACTAGATCTATGTAGATCGCGAGGTGTCATCCTCGATGTGTGAGAGTTAACACGTCTCTGCGGCCTGTAGCCTTCTGTGGTTCCTTCATTTCCTCCTGAGGTTGTAGCTACAATAGATCTATGTAGATCGTGAGGTGTTATACTCGTTGTGTAACAGGGAACACGTCTCTGCGGCCTGTAGCCTGCTGTGGTACCTTCATTTCTTCCTGGGGTTGTAGCTACAATAAATCTATGTAGATCGTGAGGTGTTCCTGTCGTTGTGTAACAGGGAACACGTCTCTGCGGCCTGTAGCCTGCTGTGGTACCTTCATTTCCTCCTGGCCTTCTAGCTACAATAGATCTATGTAGATCGCGAGGTATCACCTTCGTTGTGTAACAGGGAGCACGTCTCTGCGGCCTGTAGCCTTCTGTGGTTACTTCATTTCCTCCTGAGCTTGTAGCTACAATAGATCTATGTAGATCACAAGGTGTTCCCTCGTTGTGTAACAGGGAACACGTCTCTGCGGCCTGTAGCCTGCTGTGGTACCTTCATTTCCTCCTGGCCTTGTAGCTACAATAGATCTATGTAGATCACAAGGTGTTCCCTCGTTGTGTAACAGGGAACACGTCTCTGGGGCCTGTAGCCCTCTGTGGTTACTTCATTTCCTCCTGAGCTTGTAGCTACAATAGATCTATGTAGATCACAAGGTGTTCTCTCGTTGTGTAACAGGGAACACGTCTCTGTGGCCTGTAGCCTGCTGTGGTACCTTCATTTCCTCCTGGGGTTGTAGCTACAATAGATCTATGTAGATCACGAGGTGTTCCGGTCGTTGTGTAACAGGGAACACGTCTCTGCGGCCTGTAGCCTGCTATGGTACCTTCATTTCCCCTTGGGGTTATAGCTACAATAGATCTATGTAGATCGCGAGGTGTCACCCTCGATGTGTAAGAGGAAACGTGTCTCTGCGGCCTGTAGCCTGCTGTGGTTCCTTCATTTCCTCCTGGCATTGTAGCTACAATAGATCTATGTAGATCGCGAGGTGTCATCATCCTCGATGTGTAAGAGGAAACGCGTCTCTGTGGCCTGTAGCCTGCTGTGGTACCTTCATTTCCTCCTGGGATTGTAGCTACAATAGATCTATGTAGACCACGAGGTGTTCCTCTCGTTGTGTAACAGGTAACACGTCTCTGCGGCCTGTAGCCTGCTGTGGTACCTTCATTTCCTCCTGGGGTTGTAGCTACGATAGATCTATTGTTCCTGTCGTTGTGTAACAGGGAACACGGCTCTGCGGTCTGGAGCCTGTTGTGGTTCCTTTATTTCGTCCTGAGGTTGTAGCTACAATAAATATATGTAGATCGTGAGGTGTTCCCCTCGTTGTGTAACAGGGAACACGTCTCTGCGGCCTGTAGCCTGCTGTGGTTCCTTCATTTCCTCCTGGGATTGTAGCTACAATAAATCTATGTAGATCGTGAGGAATTCCCCTTTTTGTGTAACAGGGAACGCGTCTCTGCGGCCTGTAGCCTGCTGTGGTACATTCTTTTCCTCCTGGCCTTGTAGCTACAACAGATCTATGTAGATCGTGAGGTGTTCCACTCGATGTGTAACAGGGAACTCGTCTCTTCGGCCTGTAGCCTGCTACGGTACCTTCATTTCCTCTTAAGGTTATAGCTACACTAGATCTATATAGATCGCGAGGTGTGATCCTCGATGTGTAAGAGTCAACACGTCTCTGCGGCCTGTAGCCTGCTGTGGTACCTTCATTTCCTCCTGGAATTGTAGCTACAATAGATCTATGTAGACCACGAGGTGTTCCTCTCGTTGTGTAACAGGTAACACGTCTCTGCGGCCTGTAGCCTGCTGTGGTACCTTCATTTCCTCCTGGGGTTGTAGCTACGATAGATCTATTGTTCCTGTCGTTGTGTAACAGGGAACACGTCTCTGCGGTCTGGAGCCTGTTGTGGTTCCTTTATTTCGTCCTGAGGTTGTAGCTACAATAAATATATGTAGATCGTGAGGTGTTCCCCTCGTTGTGTAACAGGGAACACGTCTCTGCGGCCTGTAGCCTGCTGTGGTTCCTTCATTCCCTCCTGGGATTGTAGCTACAATAAATCTATGTAGATCGTGAGGAATTCCCCTTTTTGTGTAACAGGGAACGCGTCTCTGCGGCCTGTAGCCTGCTGTGGTACATTCTTTTCCTCCTGGCCTTGTACCTACAACAGATCTATGTAGATCGTGAGGTGTTCCACTCGATGTGTAACAGGGAACACGTCTCTTCGGCCTGTAGCCTGCTACGGTACCTTCATTTCCTCTTAAGGTTATAGCTACAATAGATCTATGTAGATCGCGAGGTTTTCCTGTCGTTGTGTAACAGGGAACGCGTCTCTGCGGCCTGTAGCCTGCTGTGGTACCTTCATTTCCAGCTGGGGTTATAGCTACAATAGATCTATGTAGATCGCGAGGTGTCATCCTCGATGTGTAAGAGGAAACACGTCTCTGTGGCCTGTAGCCTGCTGTGGTACCTTCATTTCCTCCTGGGGTTGTAGCTACAGTAGATCTATGTAGACCACGAGGTGTTCCTCACGTTGTGTAACAGGGAACGCGTCTCTGCGGCCTGTAGCCTGCTGTGGTACATTCTTTTCCTCCTGGCCTTGTAGCTACAATAGATCTATGTAGATCGTGAGGTGTTCCACTCGTTGTGTAACAGGGAACACGTCTCTGCGGCCTGTAGCATGCTGCGGTACCTTCATTTCCTCTTAAGGTTATAGCTACACTAGATCTATGTAGATCGCGAGGTGTCATCCTCGATGTGTAAGAGTTAACACGTCTCTGCGGCCTGTAGCCTGCTGTGGTTCCTTCATTTCCTCCTGAGGTTGTAGCTACAATAGATCTATGTAGATCGTGAGGTGTTTCACTCGTTGTGTAACAGGGAACACGTCTCTGCGGCCTGTAGCCTGCTGTGGTACCTTCATTTCCTCCTGGGGTTGTAGCTACAATAAATCTATGTAGATCGTGAGGTGTTGCTGTCGTTGTGTAACAGGGAACACGTCTCTGCGGCCTGTAGCCTGCTGTGGTACCTTCATTTCCTCCTGGCCTTCTAGCTACAATAGATCTATGTAGATCGCGAGGTATCACCTTCGTTGTGTAACAGGGAGATCGTCTCTGCGGCCTGTAGCCTTCTGTGGTTACTTCATTTCCTCCTGAGCTTGTAGCTACAATAGATCTATGTAGATCGCGAGGTTTTCCTGTCGTTGTGTAACAGGGAACACGTCTCTGCGGCCTGTAGCCTGGTGTGGTACCTTCATTTCCCTTAGGTTTATAGCTACAATAGATGTATATAGATCGGGAGGTATCACCGTCGTTGTGCAACATGGAACATGTCTCTGCGGGCTATAGCCTGCTATGGTACCTTCATTTCCTCCTGGGGTTATAGCTACGATAGACCTATGTAGATCTCGAGGTGTTTCTGTCGTTGTGTAACAGGGAACACGTCTCTGCGGCCTGTAGCCTGCTGTGGTACCTTCATTTCCTCTTGGGGTTATAGCTACAATAGATCTATGTAGATCGCTAGGTGTCATCCTCGATGTGTAAGAGGAAACACGTCTCTGCGGCCTGTAGCCTGCTGTGGTTCCATCATTTCCTCCTGGCCTTGTAGCTACAATAGGTCTATGTAGATCGCGAGGTGTCATCCTCGATGTGTAAGAGGAAACACGTCTCTGTGGCCTGTAGCCTGCTGTGGTACCTTCATTTCCTCCTGGGGTTGTAGCTACAATAGATCTATGTAGACCACGAGGTGTTCCTCACGTTGTGTAACAGGTAACACGTCTCTGCTGCCTGTAGCCTGCTGTGGTACCTTCATTTCCTCCTGGGGTTGTAACTACGATAGATCTATTGTTCCTGTCGTTGTGTAACAGGGAACACGTCTCTGCAGCCTGTCGCCTGCTGTGGTTCCTTCATTTCCTCCTGCGGTTGTAGCTACAACAGATCTATGTAGATCACGAGGTTGTCCCCTCGTTGTGTAACAGGGAACACGTCTCTGCGGCCTGTAGCCTGCTGTGGTTCGTTCACTTCCTCCTGGGCTTGTAGCTACAATAGATCTATGTAGATCGCGAGGTTTTCCTGTCGTTGTGTAACAGGGAACGCGTCTCTGCGGCCTGTAGCCTGCTGTGGTACCTTCATTTCCAGCTGGGGTTATAGCTACGATAGATCTATGTAGATCGCGAGGTGTTCCTGTCGTTGTGTAACAGGGAACACGTCTCTACGGCCTGTAGCCTTCTGTGGTTCCTTCATTTCCTCCTGAGGTTGTAGCTACAATAGATCAATGTAGATTGTGAGGTGTTCCTCTCGTTGTGTAACAGGGAACACGTCTCTGCGGCCTGTAACCTGCTGTGGTACATTCATTTCCTCCTGGGTTTGTAGCTACAATAGATCTATGTAGATCTGGAGGTATACCCTCGTTGTGTAACAGGGAACACGTCTCTGCGGCTGTAGCCTGCTGTGGTTACTTCATTTCCTCTTGACCTTGTAGCTTAAAATAGATCTATGTAGATCACGACGTGTTCCCCTCGTTGTGTAACAGGAAACACGTCTCTGCGGCTTATAGCCTGCTGTGGTACCTTCATTTCCTCCTGGGGTTGTAGCTACAATAGATCTATGTAGATTACGAGGTGTTCTCCTCGTTGTGTAACAGGGAACTCGTCTCTGCGACCTTTAGCCTGCTGTGGTACCGTCATTTCCTCCTGGGGTTGTAGCTACAATAAATCTATGTAGATCACGAGGTGTCATCCTTGATGTGTAACAGGGAACATGTCTCTGCGGCCTGTAGCCTGTGGTTCCTTCATTTCCTACTGGGGTTGTAGCTACAATAGATCTATGTAGATCACGAGGTGTTCCTGTCGTTATGTAACAGGGAACATGTCTCTGCGGCCTGTAGCCTGCTTTGGTCCCTTCACTTCCTCCTGGGGTTGTAGCTACAATAGATCTATGTAGATCATGAGGTGTCATCCTCGATGTGTAACAGGGAACATGTCTCTGCGGCCTGTAGTTTGTGATTGCTTCATTTCCTACTGGGGTTGTAGCTACAATAGATCTATGTAGATCAGGAGGTGTTCCTATCGTTGTGTAATAGGGAACATGTCTCTGCGGCCTGTAGCCTGCTGTGGTCCCTTCACTTCCTCCTGGGCTTGTAGCTACAATAGATCTATGTAGATCGCGGGGTGTTCCTGTCGTTGTGTAACAGGGAACACGTCTCTGCGGCCTGTAGCCTGGTGTGGTACCTTCATTTCCCTTAGGGTTATAGCTACAATAGATGTATATAGATCGGGAGGTATCACCGTCGTTGTGCAACATGGAACATGTCTCTGCGGCCTATAGCCTGCTATGGTACCTTCATTTCCTCCTGGGGTTATAGCTACGATAGATCTATGTAGATCTCGAGGTGTTTCTGTCGTTGAGTAACAGGGAACACGTCTCTGCGGCCTGTAGCCTGCTGTAGTACCTTCATTTCCTCCTGGGGCTGTAGCTACGATAGATCTATTGTTCCTGTCGTTGTGTAACAGGGAACACGTCTCTGCGGTCTGGAGCCTGTTGTGGTTCCTTTATTTCGTCCTGAGGTTGTAGCTACAATAAATATATGTAGATCGTGAGGTTTTCCCCTTGTTGTGTAACAGGGAACACGTCTCTGGGGCCTGTAGCCTGCTGTGGTTCCTTCATTTCCTCCTGGGATTGTAGCTACAATAAATCTATGTAGATCGTGAGGAATTCCCCTTTTTGTGTAACAGGGAACGCGTCTCTGCGGCCTGTAGCCTGCTGTGGTACATTCTTTTCCTCCTGACCTTGTAGCTACAACAGATCTATGTAGATCGTGAGGTGTTCCACTCGATGTGTAACAGGGAACACGTCTCTTCGGCCTGTAGCCTGCTACGATACCTTCATTTCCTCTTAAGGTTATAGCTACACTAGATCTATATAGATCGCGAGGTGTGATCCTCGATGTGTAAGAGTCAACACGTCTCTGCGGCCTGTAGCCTGCTGTGGTTCCTTCATTTCCTCCTGAAGTTGTAGCTACAATAGAACTATGTAGATCGTGAGGTGTTCCTGTCGTTGTGTAACAGGGAACACGTCTCTGCGGCCTGTAGCCTGCTGTGGTACCTTCATTTCCTCCTGGGGTTGTAGCTACAATAAATCTATGTAGATTGTGAGGTGTTCCTAACGTTGTGTAACAGGGAACACGTCTCTGCGGCCTGTAGCCTGCTGTGGTACCTTCATTTCCTCCTGGCCTTCTAGCTACAATAGATCTATGTAGATCGCGAGGTATCACCTTCGTTGTGTAACAGGGAGCACGTCTCTGCGGCCTGTAGCCTTCTGTGGTTACTTCATTTCCTCCTGACCTTGTAGCTACAATAGATCTATGTAGATCACAAGGTGTTCCGTTGTTGTGTAACAGGGAACACGTCTCTGCGGGCTGTAGCCTTCTGTGGTTACTTCATTTCCTCCTGAGCCTGTAGCTACAATAGATCTATGTAGATCACAAGGTGTTCCCTCGTTGTGTAACAGGGAACACGTCTCTGTGGCCTGTAGCCTGCTGTGGTACCTTCATTTCCTCCTGGGGTTGTAGCTACAATAGATCTATGTAGATCACGAGGTGTTCCTGTCGTTGTGTAACAGGGAACACGTCTCTGCGGCCTGTAGCCTGCTGTGGTACCTTCATTTCCTCTTGGGGTTATAGCTACAATAGATCTATGTAGATCGCGAGGTGTCATCCTCGATGTGTAAGAGGAAACACGTCTCTGCGGCCTGTAGCCTGCTGTGGTTCCTTCATTTCCTCCTGTCCTTGTAGCTACAATTGATCTATGTAGATCGCGAGGTGTCATCCTCGATGTGTAAGAGGAAACACGTCTCTGTGGCCTGTAGCCTGCTGTGGTACCTTCATTTCCTCCTGGGGTTGTAGCTACAATAGATCTATGTAGACCACGAGGTGTTCCTCACGTTGTGTAACAGGGAACGCATCTCTGCGGCCTGTAGCCTGCTGTGGTACATTCTTTTCCTCCTGGCCTTGTAGCTACAATAGATCTATGTAGATCGTGAGGTGTTCCACTCGTTGTGTAACAGGGAACACGTCTCTGCGGCCTGTAGCATGCTGCGGTACCTTAATTTCCTCTTAAGGTTATAGCTACACTAGATCTATGTAGATCGCGAGGTGTCATCCTCGATGTGTAAGAGTTAACACGTCTCTGCGACCTGTAGCCTGCTGTGGTTCCTTCATTTCCTCCTGAGGTTGTAGCTACAATAGATCTATGTAGATCGTGAGGTGTTTCACTCGTTGTGTAACAGGGAACACGTCTCTGCGGCCTGTAGCCTGCTGTGGTACCTTCATTTCCACCTGGGGTTGTAGCTACAATAAATCTATGTAGATCGTGAGGTGTTCCTGTCGTTGTGTAACAGGGAACACGTCTCTGCGGCCTGTAGCCTGCTGTGGTACCTTCAATTCCTCCTGGCCTTCTAGCTACAATAGATCTATGTAGATCGCGAGGTATCACCTTCGTTGTGTAACAGGGAGCACGTTTTTGCGGCCTGTAGCCTTCTGTGGTTACTTCATTTCCTCCTGAGCTTGTAGCTACAATGGATCTATGTAGATCACAAGGTGTTCCCTCGTTGTGTAACAGGGAACACGTCTCTGCGGCCTGTAGCCTGCTGTGGTACCTTCATTTCCTCCTGGCCTTGTAGCTACAATAGATCTATGTAGATCACAAGGTGTTCCCTCGTTGTGTAACAGGGAACACGTCTCTGCGGCCTGTAGCCATCTGTGGTTACTTCATTTCCTCCTGAGCTTGTAGCTACAATAGATCTATGTAGATCACAAGGTGATCTCTCGTTGTGTAACAGGGAACACGTCTCTGTGGCCTGTAGCCTGCTGTGGTACCTTCATTTCCTCCTGGGGTTATAGCTACAATAGATCTATGTAGATCGCGAGGTGTCACCCTCGATGTGTAAGAGCAAACACGTCTCTGCATCCTGTAGCCTGCTGTGGTTCCTTCATTTCCTCCTGGCCTTGTAGCTACAATAGATCTATGTAGATCGCGAGGTGTCATCATCCTCGATGTGTAAGAGGAAACACGTCTCTGTGGCCTGTAGCCTGCTGTGGTACCTTCATTTCCTCCTGGAATTGTAGCTACAATAGATCTATGTAGACCACGAGGTGTTCCTCTCGTTGTGTAACAGGTAACACGTCTCTGCGGCCTGTAGCCTGCTGTGGTACCTTCATTTCCTCCTGCGGTTGTAGCTACGATAGATCTATTGTTCCTGTCGTTGTGTAACAGGGAACACGTCTCTGCGGTCTGGAGCCTGTTGTGGTTCCTTTATTTCGTCCTGAGGTTGTAGCTACAATAAATATATGTAGATCGTGTGGTGTTCCCCTCGTTGTGTAACAGGGAACACGTCTCTGCGGCCTGTAGCCTGCTGTGGTTCCTTCATTTCCTCCTGTGATTGTAGCTACAATAAATCTATGTAGATCGTGAGGAATTCCCCTTTTTGTGTAACAGGGATCGCGTCTCTGCGGCCTGTAGCCTGCTGTGGTACATTCTTTTCCTCCTGGCCTTGTACCTACAACAGATCTATGTAGATCGTGAGGTGTTCCACTCGATGTGTAACAGGGAACACGTCTCTTCGGCCTGTAGCCTGCTACGGTACCTTCATTTCCTCTTAAGGTTATAGCTACACTAGATCTATATAGATCGCGAGGTGTGATCCTCGATGTGTAAGAGTCAACACGTCTTTGCGGCCTGTAGCCTGCTGTGGTTCCTTCATTTCCTCCTGAGGTTGTAGCTACAATAGATCTATGTAGATCGTGAGTTTTTTCACTCGTTGTGTAACAGGGAACACGTCTCTGCGGCCTGTAGCCTGCTGTGGTACCTTCATTTCCTCCTGGGGTTGTAGCTACAATAAATCTATGTAGATCGTGAGGTGTTCCTAACGTTGTGTAACAGGGAACACGACTCTGCGGCCTGTAGCCTGCTGTGGTACCTTCATTTCCTCCTGGCCTTCTAGCTACAATAGATCTATGTAGATCGCGAGGTATCACCTTCGTTGTGTAACAGGGAGCACGTCTCTGCGGCCTTTAGCCTTCTGTGCTTACTTCATTTCCTCCTGAGCTTGTAGCTACAATAGATCTATGTAGATCACAAGGTGTTCCCTCGTTGTGTAACAGGGAGCACGTCTCTGCGGCCTGTAGCCTTCTGTGGTTCCTTCATTTCCTCCTGGCCTTGTAGCTACAATAGATCTATGTAGATCGCGAGGTGTCATCCTCGATGTGTAAGAGGAAACACGTCTCTGTGGCCTGTAGCCTGCTGTGGTACCTTCATTTCTTCCTGGGGTTGTAGCTACAATAGATCTATGTAGATCACAAGGTGTTCCCTCGTTGTGTAACAGGGAACGCGTCTCTGCGGCCTGTAGCCTGCTGTGGTACATTGTTTTCCTCCTGGCCTTGTAGCTACAACAGATCTATGTAGATCGTGAGGTGTTCCACTCGATGTGTAACAGGGAACACGTCTCTTCGGCCTGTAGTCTGCTACGATACCTTCATTTCCTCTTAAGGTTATAGCTACACTAGATCTATATAGATCGCGAGGTGTGATCCTCGATGTGTAAGAGTCAACACGTCTCTGCGGCCTGTAGCCTGCTGCGGTTCCTTCATTTCCTCCTGAAGTTGTAGCTACAATAGATCTATGTAGATCGTGAGGTGTTCCTGTCGTTGTGTAACAGGCAACACGTCTCTGCGGCCTGTAGCCTGCTGTGGTACCTTCATTTCCTCCTGGCCTTCTAGCTACAATAGATCTATGTAGATCGCGAGGTATCACCTTCGTTGTGTAACAGGGAGCACGTCTCTGCGGGCTGTAGCCTTCTGTGGTTACTTCATTTCCTCCTGAGCCTGTAGCTACAATAGATCTATGTAGATCACAAGGTGTTCCCTCGTTGTGTAACAGGGAACACGTCTCTGTGGCCTGTATCCTGCTGTGGTACCTTCATTTCCTCCTGGGGTTGTAGCTACAATGGATCTATGTAGATCACGAGGTATTCCTGTCGTTGTGTACAGGGAACACGTCTCTGCGGCCTGTAGCCTGCTGTGGTTCCTTCATTTCCTCCTGTCCTTGTAGCTACAATTGATCTATGTAGATCGCGAGGTGTCATCCTCGATGTGTAAGAGGAAACACGTCTCTGCGGCCTGTAGCCTGCTGTGGTTCCTTCATTTCCTCCTGTCCTTGTAGCTACAATAGATCTATGTAGATCGCGAGGTGTCATCCTCGATGTGTAAGAGGAAACACGTCTCTGTGGCCTGTAGCCTGCTGTGGTACCTTCATTTCCTCCTGGGGTTGTAGCTACAATAGATCTATGTAGACCACGAGGTGTTCCTCACGTTGTGTAACAGGGAACGCATCTCTGCGGCCTGTAGCCTGCTGTGGTACATACTTTTCCTCCTGGCCTTGTAGCTACAATAGATCTATGTAGATCGTGAGGTGTTCCACTCGTTGTGTAACAGGGAACACGTCTCTGCGGCCTGTAGCATGCTGCGGTACCTTCATTTCCTCTTAAGGTTATAGCTACACTAGATATATGTAGATCGCGAGGTGTCATCCTCGATGTGTAAGAGTTAACACGTCTCTGCGGCCTGTAGGCTGCTGTGGTTCCTTCATTTCCTCCTGAGGTTGTAGCTACAATAGATCTATGTAGATCGTGAGGTGTTTCACTCGTTGTGTAACAGGGAACACGTCTCTGCGGCCTGTAGCCTGCTGTGGTACCTTCATTTCCACCTGGGGTTGTAGCTACAATAAATCTATGTAGATCGTGAGGTGTTCCTGTCGTTGTGTAACAGGGAACACGTCTCTGCGGCCTGTAGCCTGCTGTGGTACCTTCATTTCCTCCTGGCCTTCTAGCTACAATAGATCTATGTAGATCGCGAGGTATCACCTTCGTTGTGTAACAGGGAGCACGTCTCTGCGGCCTGTAGCCTTCTGTGGTTACTTCATTTCCTCCTGAGCTTGTAGCTACAATAGATCTAAGTAGATCACAAGGTGATCCCTCGTTGTGTAACAGGGAACACGTCTCTTCGGCCTGTAGCCTTCTGTGGTTACTTCATTTCCTCCTGAGCTTGTAGCTACAATAGATCTATGTAGATCACAAGGTGTTCTCTCGTTGTGTAACAGGGAACACGTCTCTGTGGCCTGTAGCCTGCTGTGGTACCTTCATTTCCTCTTGGGGTTATAGCTACAATAGATCTATGTAGATCGCGAGGTGTCACCCTCGATGTGTAAGAGGAAACACGTCTCTGCGGCCTCTGGGCTGCTGTGGTTCCTTCATTTCCTCCTGGCCTTGTAGCTACAATAGATCTATGTAGATCGCGAGGTGTCATCATCCTCGATGTGTAAGAGGAAACACGTCTCTGTGGCCTGTAGCCTGCTGTGGTACCTTCATTTCCTCCTGGGATTGTAGCTACAATAGATCTATGTAGACCACGAGGTGTTCCTCTCGTTGTGTAACAGGTAACACGTCTCTGCGGCCTGTAGCCTGCTGTGGTGCCTTCATTTCCTCCTGGGGTTGTAGCTACGATAGATCTATTGTTCCTGTCGTTGTGTAACAGGGAACACGTCTCTGCGGTCTGGAGCCTGTTGTGGATCCTTTATTTCGTCCTGAGGTTGTAGCTACAATAAATATATGTAGATCGTGAGGTGTTCCCCTCGTTGTGTAACAGGGATCGCGTCTCTGCGGCCTGTAGCCTGCTGTGGTACATTCTTTTCCTCCTGGCCTTGTACCTACAACAGATCTATGTAGATCGTGAGGTGTTCCACTCGATGTGTAACAGGGAACACGTCTCTTCGGCCTGTAGCCTGCTACGGTACCTTCATTTCCTCTTAAGGTTATAGCTACACTAGATCTATATAGATCGCGAGGTGTGATCCTCGATGTGTAAGAGTCAACACGTCTTTGCGGCCTGTAGCCTGCTGTGGTTCCTTCATTTCCTCCTGAGGTTGTAGCTACAATAGATCTATGTAGATCGTGAGTTTTTTCACTCGTTGTGTAACAGGGAACACGTCTCTGCGGCCTGTAGCCTGCTGTGGTACCTTCATTTCCTCCTGGGGTTGTAGCTACAATAAATCTATGTAGATCGTGAGGTGTTCCTAACGTTGTGTAACAGGGAACACGACTCTGCGGCCTGTAGCCTGCTGTGGTACCTTCATTTCCTCCTGGCCTTCTAGCTACAATAGATCTATGTAGATCGCGAGGTATCACCTTCGTTGTGTAACAGGGAGCACGTCTCTGCGGCCTGTAGCCTTCTGTGCTTACTTCATTTCCTCCTGAGCTTGTAGCTACAATAGATCTATGTAGATCACAAGGTGTTCCCTCGTTGTGTAACAGGGAGCACGTCTCTGCGGCCTGTAGCCTTCTGTGGTTCCTTCATTTCCTCCTGGCCTTGTAGCTACAATAGATCTATGTAGATCGCGAGGTGTCATCCTCGATGTGTAAGAGGAAACACGTCTCTGTGGCCTGTAGCCTGCTGTGGTACCTTCATTTCCTCCTGGGGTTGTAGCTACAATAGATCTATGTAGATCACAAGGTGTTCCCTCGTTGTGTAACAGGGAACGCGTCTCTGCGGCCTGTAGCCTGCTGTGGTACATTCTTTTCCTCCTGGCCTTGTAGCTACAACAGATCTATGTAGATCGTGAGGTGTTCCACTCGATGTGTAACAGGGAACACGTCTCTTCGGCCTGTAGTCTGCTACGATACCTTCATTTCCTCTTAAGGTTATAGCTACACTAGATCTATATAGATCGCGAGGTGTGATCCTCGATGTGTAAGAGTCAACACGTCTCTGCGGCCTGTAGCCTGCTGCGGTTCCTTCATTTCCTCCTGAAGTTGTAGCTACAATAGATCTATGTAGATCGTGAGGTGTTCCTGTCGTTGTGTAACAGGCAACACGTCTCTGCGGCCTGTAGCCTGCTGTGGTACCTTCATTTCCTCCTGGCCTTCTAGCTACAATAGATCTATGTAGATCGCGAGGTATCACCTTCGTTGTGTAACAGGGAGCACGTCTCTGCGACCTGTAGCCTTCTGTGCTTACTTCATTTCCTCCAGAGCTTGTAGCTACAATAGATCTATGTAGATCACAAGGTGTTCCCTCGTTGTGTAACAGGGAGCACGTCTCTGCGGCCTGTAGCCTGCTGTGGTACCTTCATTTCCTCCTGGCCTTGTAGCTACAATAGATCTATGTAGATCACAAGGTGTTCCCTCGTTGTGAAACAGGGAGCACGTCTCTGCGGCCTGTAGCCTTCTGTGGTTACTTCATTTCCTCCTGAGCTTGTAGCTACAATAGATCTATGTAGATCACATGCTGTTCCGTTGTTGTGTAACAGGGAACACGTGTCTGCGGGCTGTAGCCTTCTGTAGTTACTTCATTTCCTCCTGAGCCTGTAGCTACAATAGATCTATGTAGATCACAAGGTGTTCCCTCGTTGTGTAACAGGGAACACGTCTCTGTGGCCTGTATCCTGCTGTGGTACCTTCATTTCCTCCTGGGGTTGTAGCTACAATGGATCTATGTAGATCACGAGGTGTTCCTGTCGTTGTGTACAGGGAACACGTCTCTGCGGCCTGTAGCCTGCTGTGGTACCTTCATTTCCTCTTGGGGTTATAGCTAGAATAGTTCTATGTAGATCGCGAGGTGTCATCCTCGATGTGTAAGAGGAAACACGTCTCTGCGGCCTGTAGCCTGCTGTGGTTCCTTCATTTCCTCCTGTCCTTGTAGCTACAATAGATCTATGTAGATCGCGAGGTGTCATCCTCGATGTGTAAGAGGAAACACGTCTCTGTGGCCTGTAGCCTGCTGTGGTACCTTCATTTCCTCCTGGGGTTGTAGCTACAATAGATCTATGTAGACCACGAGGTGTTCCTCACGTTGTGTAACAGGGAACGCATCTCTGCGGCCTGTAGCCTGCTGTGGTACATACTTTTCCTCCTGGCCTTGTAGCTACAATAGATCTATGTAGATCGTGAGGTGTTCCACTCGTTGTGTAACAGGGAACACGTCTCTGCGGCCTGTAGCATGCTGCGGTACCTTCATTTCCTCTTAAGGTTATAGCTACACTAGATCTATGTAGATCGCGAGGTGTCATCCTCGATGTGTAAGAGTTAACACGTCTCTGCGGCCTGTAGCCTGCTGTGGTTCCTTCATTTCCTCCTGAGGTTGTAGCTACAATAGATCTATGTAGATCGTGAGGTGTTTCACTCGTTGTGTAACAGGGAACACGTCTCTGCGGCCTGTAGCCTGCTGTGGTACCTTCATTTCCACCTGGGGTTGTAGCTACAATAAATCTATGTAGATCGTGAGGTGTTCCTGTCGTTGTGTAACAGGGAACACGTCTCTGCGGCCTGTAGCCTGCTGTGGTACCTTCATTTCCTCCTGGCCTTCTAGCTACAATAGATCTATGTAGATCGCGAGGTATCACCTTCGTTGTGTAACAGGGAGCACGTCTCTGCGGCCTGTAGCCTTCTGTGGTTACTTCATTTCCTCCTGAGCTTGTAGCTACAATAGATCTAAGTAGATCACAAGGTGATCCCTCGTTGTGTAACAGGGAACACGTCTCTTCGGCCTGTAGCCTGCTGTGGTACCTTCATTTCCTCCTGGCCTTGTAGCTACAATAGATCTATGTAGATCACAAGGGGTTCCCTCGTTGTGTAACAGGGAACACGTCTCTGCGGCCTGTAGCCTTCTGTGGTTACTTCATTTCCTCCTGAGCTTGTAGCTACAATAGATCTATGTAGATCACAAGGTGTTCTCTCGTTGTGTAACAGGGAACACGTCTCTGTGGCCTGTAGCCTGCTGTGGTACCTTCATTTCCTCTTGGGGTTATAGCTACAATAGATCTATGTAGATCGCGAGGTGTCACCCTCGATGTGTAAGAGGAAACACGTCTCTGCGGCCTCTGGGCTGCTGTGGTTCCTTCATTTCCTCCTGGCCTTGTAGCTACAATAGATCTATGTAGATCGCGAGGTGTCATCATCCTCGATGTGTAAGAGGAAACACGTCTCTGTGGCCTGTAGCCTGCTGTGGTACCTTCATTTCCTCCTGGGATTGTAGCTACAATAGATCTATGTAGACCACGAGGTGTTCCTCTCGTTGTGTAACAGGTAACACGTCTCTGCGGCCTGTAGCCTGCTGTGGTACCTTTATTTCCTCCTGGGGTTGTAGCTACGATAGATCTATTGTTCCTGTCGTTGTGTAACAGGGAACACGTCTCTGCGGTCTGGAGCCTGTTGTTGTTCCTTTATTACGTCCTGAGGTTGTAGCTACAATAAATATATGTAGATCGTGAGGTGTTCCCCTCGTTGTGTAACAGGGAACACGTCTCTGCGGCCTGTAGCCTGCTGTGGTTCCTTCATTTCCTCCTGGGATTGTAGCTACAATAAATCTATGTAGATCGTGAGGAATTCCCCTTTTTGTGTAACAGGGAACGCGTCTCTGCGGCCTGTAGCCTGCTGTGGTACATTCTTTTCCTCCTGGCCTTGTACCTACAACAGATCTATGTAGATCGTGAGGTGTTCCACTCGATGTGTAACAGGGAACACGTCTCTTCGGCCTGTAGCCTGCTACGGTACCTTCATTTCCTCTTAAGGTTATAGCTACACTAGATCTATATAGATCGCGAGGTGTGATCCTCGATGTGTAAGAGTCAACTCGTCTCTGCGGCCTGTAGCCTGCTGTGGTTCCTTCATTTCCTCCTGAGGTTGTAGCTACAATAGATCTATGTAGATCGTGAGTT
The DNA here is from genome assembly GCA_030765065.1 of Deroplatys truncata. NCBI lineage: Eukaryota > Metazoa > Arthropoda > Insecta > Mantodea > Mantidae > Deroplatys > Deroplatys truncata. The sequence goes on along the minus strand of CM060986.1, from coordinate 17,010,123 downwards.
TTTCCACTCGTTGTGTAACAGGGAACACGTCTCTGCGGCCTGTAGCCTGCTGTGGTACCTTCATTTCCTCCTGGGGTTGTAGCTACAATAAATCTATGTAGATCGTGAGGTGTTCCTTACGTTGTGTAACAGGGAACACGTCTCTGCGGCCTGTAGCCTGCTGTGGTACCTTCATTTCCTCCTGGCCTTCTAGCTACAATAGATCTATGTAGATCGCGAGGTATCACCTTCGTTGTGTAACAGGGAGCACGTGTCTGCGGCCTGTAGCCTTCTGTGCTTACTTCATTTCCTCCTGAGCTTGTAGCTACAATAGATCTATGTAGATCACAAGGTGTTCCCTCGTTGTGTAACAGGGAGCACGTCTCTGCGGCCTGTAGCCTTCTGTGGTTCCTTCATTTCCTCCTGGCCTTGTAGCTACAATAGATCTGTGTAGATCGCGAGGTGTCATCCTCGATGTGTAAGAGGAAACACGTCTCTGTGGCCTGTAGCCTGCTGTGGTACCTTCATTTCCTCCTGGGGTTGTAGCTACAATAGATCTATGTAGATCACAAGGTGTTCCCTCGTTGTGTAACAGGGAACACGTCTCTGTGGCCTGTAGCCTGCTGTGGTACCTTCATTTCCTCCTGGGGTTGTAGTTACAATAGATCTATGTAGATCACGAGGTGTTCCTGTCGTTGTGTAACAGGGAACACGTCTCTGCGGCCTGTAGCCTGCTGTGGTACCTTCATTTCCTCCTGGGTTTGTAGGTACAATAGATCTATGTAGATCTGGAGGTATACCCTCGTTGTGTAACAGGGAACACGTCTCTGCGGCCTGTAGCCTGCTGTGGTACCTTCATTTCCTCTTGGAGTTATAGCTACAATAGACCTATGTAGATCGCGAGGTGTCATCCTCGATGTGTAAGAGGAAACACGTCTCTGCGGCCTGTAGCCTGCTGTGGTTCCTTCATTTCCTCCTGGCCTTGTAGCTACAATAGGTCTATGTAGATCGCGAGGTATCATCCTCGATGTGTAAGAGGAAACACGTCTCTGTGGCCTGTAGCCTGCTGTGGTACCTTCATTTCCTCCTGGGGTTGTAGCTACAATAGATCTATGTAGACCACGAGGTGTTCCTCACGTTGTGTAACAGGTAACACGTCTCTGCTGCCTGTAGCCTGCTGTGGTACCTTCATTTCCTCCTGGGGTTGTAGCTACGATAGATCTATTGTTCCTGTCGTTGTGTAACAGGGAACACGTCTCTGCAGCCTGTCGCCTGCTGTGGTTCCTTCATTTCCTCCTGCGGTTGTAGCTACAACAGATCTATGTAGATCACGAGGTTGTCCCCTCGTTGTGTAACAGGGAACACGTCTCTGCGGCCTGTAGCCTGCTGTGGTTCGTTCACTTCCTCCTGTGCTTGTAGCTACAATAGATCTATGTAGATCGCGAGGTTTTCCTGTCGTTGTGTAACAGGGAACACGTCTCTGCGGCCTGTAGCCTGCTGTGGTACCTTCATTTCCAGCTGGGGTTATAGCTACGATAGATCTATGTAGATCGCGAGGTGTTCCTGTCGTTGTGTAACAGCTAACACGTCTCTACGGCCTGTAGCCTTCTGTGGTTCCTTCATTTCCTCCTGAGGTTGTAGCTAAAATAGATCTATGTAGATTGTGAGGTGTTCCTCTCGTTGTGTAACAGGGAACACGTCTCTGCGGCCTGTAACCTGCTGTGGTACCTTCATTTCCTCCTGGCCTTGTAGCTACAATAGATCTATGTAGATCGCGAGGTGCTCTTGTCGTTGTGTAACAGGGAACACGTCTCATGGCCTGTAGCCTGCTGTGGTACCTTCATTTCCTCCTGGGTTTGTAGCTACAATAGATCTATGTAGATCTGGAGGTATACCCTCGTTGTGTAACAGGGAACACGTCTCTGCGGCTGTAGCCTGCTGTGGTTACTTCATTTCCTCTTGACCTTGTAGCTTAAAATAGATCTATGTAGATCACGACGTGTTCCCCTCGTTGTGTAACAGGAAACACGTCTCTGCGGCTTATAGCCTGCTGTGGTACCTTCATTTCCTGCTGGGGTTGTAGCTACAATAGATCTATGTAGATTACGAGGTGTTCCCCTCGTTGTGTAACAGGGAACTCGTCTCTGCGACCTTTAGCCTGCTGTGGTACCGTCATTTCCTCCTGGGGTTGTAGCTACAATAAATCTATGTAGATCACGAGGTGTCATCCTCGATGTGTAACAGGGAACATGTCTCTGCGGCCTGTAGCCTGTGGTTGCTTCATTTCCTACTGGGGTTGTAGCTACAATAGATCTATGTAGATCACGAGGTGTTCCTGTCGTTGTGTAACAGGGAACATGTCTCTGCGGCCTGTAGCCTGCTTTGGTCCCTTCACTTCCTCCTGGGGTTGTAGCTACAATAGATCTATGTAGATCATGAGGTGTCATCCTCGATGTGTAACAGGGAACATGTCTCTTCGGCCTGTAGCCTGTGATTGCTTCATTTCCTACTGGGGTTGTAGCTACAATAGATCTATGTAGATCGCGGGGTGTTCCTGTCGTTGTGTAACAGGGAACACGTCTCTGCGGCCTGTAGCCTGGTGTGGTACCTTCATTTCCCTTAGGGTTATAGCTACAATAGATGTATATAGATCGGGAGGTATCACCGTCGTTGTGCAACATGGAACATGTCTCTGCTACCTATAGCCTGCTATGGTACCTTCATTTCCTCCTGGGGTTATAGCTACGATAGATCTATGTAGATCTCGAGGTGTTTCTGTCGTTGTGTAACAGGGAACACGTCTCTGCGGCCTGTAGCCTGCTGTGGTACCTTCATTTCCTCCTGGGGTTGTAGCTAAAATAGATCTATGTAGATCGCTGAGGTGTTCCCTTCGTTGTAAAACCGAGAACACGTCATTGTGGCCTGTAGCCTGCTGTGGTACATTCATTTCCTCCTGGTGTTGTAACTACAATAGATCTACGTAGATCATGAGGTGTTCCTCTTGTTTTGTAACAGGGAACAAGTCCCTGCTGCCTGTAACCTGCTGTGGGTCCTAGATTTCCTACTGGGGTTATAGCTACAATAGATTTATGTAGATCGCTGAGGTTTTCCCCTCGTTGTGTAACAGGGAATACGTCTCTGCGGCCTGTAGCCTGCTGTGGTACCTTAATTTCCACCTGGGGGTTATAGATACTATAAATCAATGTAGATCGTGAGGTGTTTCCCTCGTTGTGTAACAGGGAACACGTCTCTGTGGCCTGTAGCCTGCTGTGGTACCTTTATTTTCTCCTTGGGTTGTAGCTACAATAGATCTATGTAGATCGCGAGGTGTCACCCTGGTTGTGTAACAGTGAACATGACTCTCCGGCCTGTTGCCTGCTGTGGTTCCTTCATTTCCTGGGGTTGTAGCTACAATAGATCTATGTAGATCGTGAGGTGTTCCCCTCGTTGTGTAACAGGGAACATGACTCTGTGGCCTGTTGCCTGCTGTGGTTCTTACATTTCCTCCTGGGGTTGTAGCTACAATAGATCTATGTAGATCGCTGAGGTGTTGCTGTCGTTGAGTGACCTATATCTATGTGTATTCCCACAAAGACGAAATTTTCCGTTGCCAGACCTGGAAATGAGTAACCCTAATACGGGCTGGTTTGGTTAAGAATATGAATTGTTACATTCTTATGGCTTTCTCTATCAATTTTAGTTTAGTTTTATGTAACTTCTACAAACTGGTGTTACGAAACCTCGTTTTTTTTTTTAAATACTTCATGTTGAGATATCCATTTGCAGAAATAGGGTCATTACATATTTTCTTGTGAATACAAGAGGTATAGAGAGAACGAATTGTTACTCACATGTTTAACAACCGGGATGCTATATACTGGCCTAGTAATTCGATACCTTTTCCACATCAGAGAAACAACTAAATAGATACAGCACTTTAAAGATGATACAAGGGGGGTAGAGGAGACCGAATTGTTACTCATATGTTTAGCAACCAGGATGCTATATACTGGACTAATAATTCTATAAATTTTCCACGACATCAGAGAAACAACTGAATAGTTACAGCACTTTAAAGATAACACAAGAGAGATAGACGAAACCGAATTGTTACTCACATGTTTAAAAACCAGGATGCTATATACTGGCTAATTCTATAAATTTTCCACATCAGAGAAACAACTGAATAGCTACAGCACTTTAAAGATGACACAAGAGGGATAGATGATTTTGCGGTGTACTTTATTAAGTAACTTTATTTTTCTGCAAGATGATTTTTATATCTTTGCCAGAACTACAAACTTACAAGACTATTCTTTTATTATTTCCCGTAAAAAATAAAATACTTTCTGTTTTCCTCCGATGCACTTCTCAAAATGTTGGAAACAAATTTCAACTTTGCGTTGCTAACGTGCGAGTCTTATAAACACTTCATTCTCAAATTAAACGTGAACTATTTTGCAAAACTGATTTAAAAATTATACTCTTACTACTTTTACGTGTTTTAATTGACAAAAAGTATTTCTAAAGTCGTGTAAATAGCTAAGATAGGGGGCAGCGAGCACACTCTTTGCGTTTTTATGGGAGAGATAGGGTAAACCCGGTGAGATGTTATGCTAGCAGACGGTTGAAGCAGAGAAAATGCGACTGGATGGGAAAGATAGAGAAAAGGAGGATAGGAACGAGGGTGGTTAGGGGTTGAAAGTATTCGAGGCTGTTTCAGGGGATTAATTTAGAATTGATTCCGTACCTAGGAAACGGAGCATTCACACGGTGTCGTATTATAGGTATTTAGGTAATTCAAGTAGTATCATAGGTGAACGCATTCCAAGGTTTAGGTGCAGCATAGTTCCGTATGACATCACAGATAGCTCAGCTAGTGTTATAGGTATTTAGGATAATTCAAGTAGTATCATAGGTGAACGCATTCCAAGGTTTAGGTGCAGCATAGTTCCGTATGACATCACAGATAGCTCAGCTAGTGTTATAGGTATTTAGGTAATTCAGGTAGTATCATAGGTGAACACATTCCAAGGTTTAGGTGCAGCATAGTTCCGTATGACATCACAGATAGCTCAGCTAGTGTTATAGGTATTTAGGTAATTCAGGTAGTATCATAGGTGAACACATTCCAAGGTTTAGGTGCAGCATAGTTCCGTATGACATCACAGATAGCTCAGCTAGTGTTATAGGTATTTAGGATAATTCAAGTAGTATCATAGGTGAACACATTCCAAGGTTTAGGTGCAGCATAGTTCCGTATGACATCACAGATAGCTCAGCTAGTGTTATAGGTATTTAGGATAATTCAAGTAGTATCATAGGTGAACACATTCCAAGGTTTAGGTGCAGCATAGTTCCGTATGACATCACAGATAGCTCAGCTAGTGTTATAGGTATTTAGGATAATTCAAGTAGTATCATAGGTGAACACATTCCAAGGTTTAGGTGCAGCATAGTTCCGTATGACATCACAGATAGCTCAGCTAGTGTTATAGGTATTTAGGATAATTCAGGTAGTATCATAGGTGAACACATTCCAAGGTTTAGGTGCAGCATAGTTCCGTATGACATCACAGATAGCTCAGCTAGTGTTATAGGTATTTAGGATAATTCAAGTAGTATCATAGGTGAACACATTCCAAGGTTTAGGTGCAGCATAGTTCCATATGACATCACAGATAGCTCAGCTAGTGTTATAGGTATTTAGGATAATTCAAGTAGTATCATAGGTGAACACATTCCAAGGTTTAGGTGCAGCATAGTTCCGTATGACATCACAGATAGCTCAGCTAGTGTTATAGGTATTTAGGTAATTCAGGTAGTATCATAGGTGAACACATTCCAAGGTTTAGGTGCAGCATAGTTCCGTATGACATCACAGATAGCTCAGCTAGTGTTATAGGTATTTAGGATAATTCAAGTAGTATCATAGGTGAACACATTCCAAGGTTTAGGTGCAGCATAGTTCCGTATGACATCACAGATAGCTCAGCTAGTGTTATAGGTATTTAGGATAATTCAAGTAGTATCATAGGTGAACACATTCCAAGGTTTAGGTGCAGCATAGTTCCGTATGACATCACAGATAGCTCAGCTAGTGTTATAGGTATTTAGGATAATTCAAGTAGTATCATAGGTGAACACATTCCAAGGTTTAGGTGCAGCATAGTTCCGTATGACATCACAGATAGCTCAGCTAGTGTTATAGGTATTTAGGATAATTCAAGTAGTATCATAGGTGAACACATTCCAAGGTTTAGGTGCAGCATAGTTCCGTATGACATCACAGATAGCTCAGCTAGTGTTATAGGTATTTAGGATAATTCAGGTAGTATCATAGGTGAACACATTCCAAGGTTTAGGTGCAGCATAGTTCCGTATGACATCACAGATAGCTCAGCTAGTGTTATAGGTATTTAGGATAATTCAAGTAGTATCATAGGTGAACACATTCCAAGGTTTAGGTGCAGCATAGTTCCATATGACATCACAGATAGCTCAGCTAGTGTTATAGGTATTTAGGATAATTCAAGTAGTATCATAGGTGAACACATTCCAAGGTTTAGGTGCAGCATAGTTCCGTATGACATCACAGATAGCTCAGCTAGTGTTATAGGTATTTAGGATAATTCAAGTAGTATCACAGGCGAACAGATTCCAAGGGTTGGGTGCAACATAGCTCTGTGTGATTTCACTGGTAACTCAGCTAGTGTTATAGGTATTTAGGATAATTCAAGTAGTATCATAGGTGAACACATTCCAAGGTTTAGGTGCAGCATAGTTCCGTATGACATCACAGATAGCTCAGCTAGTGTTATAGGTATTTAGGATAATTCAAGTAGTATCATAGGTGAACACATTCCAAGGTTTAGGTGCAGCATAGTTCCGTATGACATCACAGATAGCTCAGCTAGTGTTATAGGTATTTAGGATAATTCAAGTAGTATCATAGGTGAACACATTCCAAGGTTTAGGTGCAGCATAGTTCCGTATGACATCACAGATAGCTCAGCTAGTGTTATAGGTATTTAGGATAATTCAAGTAGTATCATAGGTGAACACATTCCAAGGTTTAGGTGCAGCATAGTTCCGTATGACATCACAGATAGCTCAGCTAGTGTTATAGGTATTTAGGATAATTCAAGTAGTATCATAGGTGAACACATTCCAAGGTTTAGGTGCAGCATAGTTCCGTATGACATCACAGATAGCTCAGCTAGTGTTATAGGTATTTAGGTAATTCAGGTAGTATCATAGGTGAACACATTCCAAGGTTTAGGTGCAGCATAGTTCCGTATGACATCACAGATAGCTCAGCTAGTGTTATAGGTATTTAGGATAATTCAAGTAGTATCATAGGTGAACAGATTCCATGTGATGGGTACAGCATAGTTCCGTATGACATCACAGATAGCTCAGCTAGTGTTATAGGTATTTAGGGTAATTCAGGTAGTATCATAGGTGAACAGATTCCAAGGTTTAGGTGCAGCATAGTTCCGTATGACATCACAGATAGCTCAGCTAGTGTTATAGGTATTTAGGATAATTCAAGTAGTATCATAGGTGAACACATTCCAAGGTTTAGGTGCAGCATAGTTCCGTATGACATCACAGATAGCTCAGCTAGTGTTATAGGTATTTAGGATAATTCAAGTAGTATCATAGGTGAACAGATTCCATGTGATGGGTACAGCATAGTTCCGTATGACATCACAGATAGCTCAGCTAGTGTTATAGGTATTTAGGGTAATTCAGGTAGTATCATAGGTGAACAGATTCCAAGGTTTAGGTGCAGCATAGTTCCGTATGACATCACAGATAGCTCAGCTAGTGTTATAGGTATTTAGGATAATTCAAGTAGTATCATAGGTGAACACATTCCAAGGTTTAGGTGCAGCATAGTTCCGTATGACATCACAGATAGCTCAGCTAGTGTTATAGGTATTTAGGATAATTCAAGTAGTATCATAGGTGAACAGATTCCATGTGATGGGTACAGCATAGTTCCGTATGACATCACAGATAGCTCAGCTAGTGTTATAGGTATTTAGGATAATTCAAGTAGTATCATAGGTGAACAGATTCCATGTGATGGGTACAGCATAGTTCCGTATGACATCACAGATAGCTCAGCTAGTGTTATAGGTATTTAGGGTAATTCAGGTAGTATCATAGGTGAACAGATTCCAAGGTTTAGGTGCAGCATAGTTCCGTATGACATTACAGATAGCTCAGCTAGTGTTATAGGTATTTAGGATAATTCAAGTAGTATCATAGGTGAACACATTCCAAGGTTTAGGTGCAGCATAGTTCCGTATGACATCACAGATAGCTCAGCTAGTGTTATAGGTATTTAGGATAATTCAAGTAGTATCATAGGTGAACAGATTCCATGTGATGGGTACAGCATAGTTCCGTATGACATCACAGATAGCTCAGCTAGTGTTATAGGTATTTGGGGTAATTCAGGTAGTATCATAGGTGAACAGATTCCATGTGATGGGTACAGCATAGTTCCGTATGACATCACAGATAGCTCAGCTAGTGTTATAGGTATTTAGGATAATTCAAGTAGTATCATAGGTGAACACATTCCAAGGTTTAGGTGCAGCATAGTTCCGTATGACATCACAGATAGCTCAGCTAGTGTTATAGGTATTTAGGATAATTCAAGTAGTATCATAGGTGAACGCATTCCAAGGTTTAGGTACAGCATAGTTCCGTATGACATCACAGATAGCTCAGCTAGTGTTATAGGTATTTAGGATAATTCAAGTAGTATCATAGGTGAACAGATTCCATGTGATGGGTACAGCATAGTTCCGTATGACATCACAGATAGCTCAGCTAGTGTTATAGGTATTTAGGGTAATTCAGGTAGTATCATAGGTGAACAGATTCCAAGGTTTAGGTACAGCATAGTTCCGTATGACATCACAGATAGCTCAGCTAGTGTTATAGGTATTTAGGATAATTCAAGTAGTATCATAGGTGAACACATTCCAAGGTTTAGGTGCAGCATAGTTCCGTATGACATCACAGATAGCTCAGCTAGTGTTATAGGTATTTAGGATAATTCAAGTAGTATCATAGGTGAACACATTCCAAGGTTTAGGTGCAGCATAGTTCCGTATGACATCACAGATAGCTCAGCTAGTGTTATAGGTATTTAGGATAATTCAAGTAGTATCATAGGTGAACGCATTCCAAGGTTTAGGTGCAGCATAGTTCCGTATGACATCACAGATAGCTCAGCTAGTGTTATAGGTATTTAGGATAATTCAAGTAGTATCATAGGTGAACACATTCCAAGGTTTAGGTGCAGCATAGTTCCGTATGACATCACAGATAGCTCAGCTAGTGTTATAGGTATTTAGGATAATTCAAGTAGTATCATAGGTGAACGCATTCCAAGGTTTAGGTGCAGCATAGTTCCGTATGACATCACAGATAGCTCAGCTAGTGTTATAGGTATTTAGGATAATTCAAGTAGTATCATAGGTGAACGCATTCCAAGGTTTAGGTGCAGCATAGTTCCGTATGACATCACAGATAGCTCAGCTAGTGTTATAGGTATTTAGGATAATTCAAGTAGTATCATAGGTGAACGCATTCCAAGGTTTAGGTGCAGCATAGTTCCGTATGACATCACAGATAGCTCAGGTAATGTTATAGGTATTTAGGGTAATTCAAGTAGTATCATAGGTGAACACATTCCAAGGTTTAGGTGCAGCATAGTTCCGTATGACATCACAGATAGCTCAGCTAATGTTATAGGTATTTAGGATAATTCAAGTAGTATCATAGGTGAACACATTCCAAGGTTTAGGTGCAGCATAGTTCCGTATGACATCACAGATAGCTCAGCTAGTGTTATAGGTATTTAGGATAATTCAAGTAGTATCATAGGTGAACACATTCCAAGGTTTAGGTGCAGCATAGTTCCGTATGACATCACAGATAGCTCAGCTAGTGTTATAGGTATTTAGGATAATTCAAGTAGTATCATAGGTGAACACATTCCAAGGTTTAGGTGCAGCATAGTTCCGTATGACATCACAGATAGCTCAGCTAGTGTTATAGGTATTTAGGATAATTCAAGTAGTATCATAGGTGAACGCATTCCAAGGTTTAGGTGCAGCATAGTTCCGTATGACATCACAGATAGCTCAGCTAGTGTTATAGGTATTTAGGATAATTCAAGTAGTATCATAGGTGAACACATTCCAAGGTTTAGGTGCAGCATAGTTCCGAATGACATCACAGATAGCTCAGCTAGTGTTATAGGTATTTAGGATAATTCAAGTAGTATCATAGGTGAACGCATTCCAAGGTTTAGGTGCAGCATAGTTCCGTATGACATCACAGATAGCTCAGCTAGTGTTATAGGTATTTAGGATAATTCAAGTAGTATCACAGGCGAACAGATTCCAAGGGTTGGGTGCAACATAGCTCTGTGTGATTTCACTGGTAACTCAGCTAGTGTTATAGGTATTTAGGATAATTCAAGTAGTATCATAGGTGAACACATTCCAAGGTTTAGGTGCAGCATAGTTCCGTATGACATCACAGATAGCTCAGCTAGTGTTATAGGTATTTAGGATAATTCAAGTAGTATCATAGGCAAACAGATTCCAAGGTTTAGGTGCAGCATAGTTCCGTATGACATCACAGATAGCTCAGCTAGTGTTATAGGTATTTAGGATAATTCAAGTAGTATCATAGGCGAACAGATTCCAAGGTTTAGGTGCAGCATAGTTCCGTATGACATCACAGATAGCTCAGCTAGTGTTATAGGTATTTAGGATAATTCAAGTAGTATCATAGGTGAACACATTCCAAGGTTTAGGTGCAGCATAGTTCCGTATGACATCACAGATAGCTCAGCTAGTGTTATAGGTATTTAGGATAATTCAAGTACTATCATAGGTGAACACATTCCAAGGTTTAGGTGCAGCATAGTTCCGTATGACATCACAGATAGCTCAGCTAGTGTTATAGGTATTTAGGTAATTCAGGTAGTATCATAGGTGAACACATTCCAAGGTTTAGGTGCAGCATAGTTCCGTATGACATCACAGATAGCTCAGCTAGTGTTATAGGTATTTAGGATAATTCAAGTAGTATCATAGGTGAACAGATTCCATGTGATGGGTACAGCATAATTCCTTATGACATCACAGATAGCTCAGCTAGTGTTATAGGTATTTAGGGTAATTCAGGTAGTATCATAGGTGAACAGATTCCAAGGTTTAGGTGCAGCATAGTTCCGTATGACATCACAGATAGCTCAGCTAGTGTTATAGGTATTTAGGATAATTCAAGTAGTATCATAGGTGAACACATTCCAAGGTTTAGGTGCAGCATAGTTCCGTATGACATCACAGATAGCTCAGCTAGTGTTATAGGTATTTAGGATAATTCAAGTAGTATCATAGGTGAACAGATTCCATGTGATGGGTACAGCATAGTTCCGTATGACATCACAGATAGCTCAGCTAGTGTTATAGGTATTTAGGGTAATTCAGGTAGTATCATAGGTGAACAGATTCCAAGGTTTAGGTGCAGCATAGTTCCGTATGACATCACAGATAGCTCAGCTAGTGTTATAGGTATTTAGGATAATTCAAGTAGTATCATAGGTGAACACATTCCAAGGTTTAGGTGCAGCATAGTTCCGTATGACATCACAGATAGCTCAGCTAGTGTTATAGGTATTTAGGATAATTCAAGTAGTATCATAGGTGAACAGATTCCATGTGATGGGTACAGCATAGTTCCGTATGACATCACAGATAGCTCAGCTAGTGTTATAGGTATTTAGGATAATTCAAGTAGTATCATAGGTGAACAGATTCCATGTGATGGGTACAGCATAGTTCCGTATGACATCACAGATAGCTCAGCTAGTGTTATAGGTATTTAGGGTAATTCAGGTAGTATCATAGGTGAACAGATTCCAAGGTTTAGGTGCAGCATAGTTCCGTATGACATTACAGATAGCTCAGCTAGTGTTATAGGTATTTAGGATAATTCAAGTAGTATCATAGGTGAACACATTCCAAGGTTTAGGTGCAGCATAGTTCCGTATGACATCACAGATAGCTCAGCTAGTGTTATAGGTATTTAGGATAATTCAAGTAGTATCATAGGTGAACAGATTCCATGTGATGGGTACAGCATAGTTCCGTATGACATCACAGATAGCTCAGCTAGTGTTATAGGTATTTAGGGTAATTCAGGTAGTATCATAGGTGAACAGATTCCATGTGATGGGTACAGCATAGTTCCGTATGACATCACAGATAGCTCAGCTAGTGTTATAGGTATTTAGGATAATTCAAGTAGTATCATAGGTGAACACATTCCAAGGTTTAGGTGCAGCATAGTTCCGTATGACATCACAGATAGCTCAGCTAGTGTTATAGGTATTTAGGATAATTCAAGTAGTATCATAGGTGAACGCATTCCAAGGTTTAGGTACAGCATAGTTCCGTATGACATCACAGATAGCTCAGCTAGTGTTATAGGTATTTAGGATAATTCAAGTAGTATCATAGGTGAACACATTCCAAGGTTTAGGTGCAGCATAGTTCCGTATGACATCACAGATAGCTCAGCTAGTGTTATAGGTATTTAGGATAATTCAAGTAGTATCATAGGTGAACGCATTCCAAGGTTTAGGTACAGCATAGTTCCGTATGACATCACAGATAGCTCAGCTAGTGTTATAGGTATTTAGGATAATTCAAGTAGTATCATAGGTGAACACATTCCAAGGTTTAGGTGCAGCATAGTTCCGTATGACATCACAGATAGCTCAGCTAGTGTTATAGGTATTTAGGATAATTCAAGTAGTATCATAGGTGAACACATTCCAAGGTTTAGGTGCAGCATAGTTCCGTATGACATCACAGATAGCTCAGCTAGTGTTATAGGTATTTAGGATAATTCAAGTAGTATCATAGGTGAACGCATTCCAAGGTTTAGGTGCAGCATAGTTCCGTATGACATCACAGATAGCTCAGCTAGTGTTATAGGTATTTAGGATAATTCAAGTAGTATCATAGGTGAACACATTCCAAGGTTTAGGTGCAGCATAGTTCCGTATGACATCACAGATAGCTCAGCTAGTGTTATAGGTATTTAGGATAATTCAAGTAGTATCATAGGTGAACGCATTCCAAGGTTTAGGTGCAGCATAGTTCCGTATGACATCACAGATAGCTCAGCTAGTGTTATAGGTATTTAGGATAATTCAAGTAGTATCATAGGTGAACGCATTCCAAGGTTTAGGTGCAGCATAGTTCCGTATGACATCACAGATAGCTCAGCTAGTGTTATAGGTATTTAGGATAATTCAAGTAGTATCATAGGTGAACGCATTCCAAGGTTTAGGTGCAGCATAGTTCCGTATGACATCACAGATAGCTCAGCTAATGTTATAGGTATTTAGGGTAATTCAAGTAGTATCATAGGTGAACACATTCCAAGGTTTAGGTGCAGCATAGTTCCGTATGACATCACAGATAGCTCAGCTAATGTTATAGGTATTTAGGATAATTCAAGTAGTATCATAGGTGAACACATTCCAAGGTTTAGGTGCAGCATAGTTCCGTATGACATCACAGATAGCTCAGCTAGTGTTATAGGTATTTAGGATAATTCAAGTAGTATCATAGGTGAACACATTCCAAGGTTTAGGTGCAGCATAGTTCCGTATGACATCACAGATAGCTCAGCTAGTGTTATAGTTATTTAGGATAATTCAAGTAGTATCATAGGTGAACACATTCCAAGGTTTAGGTGCAGCATAGTTCCGTATGACATCACAGATAGCTCAGCTAGTGTTATAGGTATTTAGGATAATTCAAGTAGTATTATAGGTGAACGCATTCCAAGGTTTAGGTGCAGCATAGTTCCGTATGACATCACAGATAGCTCAGCTAGTGTTATAGGTATTTAGGATAATTCAAGTAGTATCATAGGTGAACACATTCCAAGGTTTAGGTGCAGCATAGTTCCGAATGACATCACAGATAGCTCAGCTAGTGTTATAGGTATTTAGGATAATTCAAGTAGTATCATAGGTGAACGCATTCCAAGGTTTAGGTGCAGCATAGTTCCGTATGACATCACAGATAGCTCAGTTAGTGTTATAGGTATTTAGGATAATTCAAGTAGTATCACAGGCGAACAGATTCCAAGGGTTGGGTGCAACATAGCTCTGTGTGATTTCACTGGTAACTCAGCTAGTGTTATAGGTATTTAGGATAATTCAAGTAGTATCATAGGTGAACACATTCCAAGGTTTAGGTGCAGCATAGTTCCGTATGACATCACAGATAGCTCAGCTAGTGTTATAGGTATTTAGGATAATTCAAGTAGTATCATAGGCAAACAGATTCCAAGGTTTAGGTGCAGCATAGTTCCGTATGACATCACAGATAGCTCAGCTAGTGTTATAGGTATTTAGGATAATTCAAGTAGTATCATAGGCGAACAGATTCCAAGGTTTAGGTGCAGCATAGTTCCGTATGACATCACAGATAGCTCAGCTAGTGTTATAGGTATTTAGGATAATTCAAGTAGTATCATAGGTGAACACATTCCAAGGTTTAGGTGCAGCATAGTTCCGTATGACATCACAGATAGCTCAGCTAGTGTTATAGGTATTTAGGATAATTCAAGTAGTATCACAGGCGAACAGATTCCAAGGGTTGGGTGCAACATAGCTCTGTGTGATTTCACTGGTAACTCAGCTAGTGTTATAGGTATTTAGGATAATTCAAGTAGTATCATAGGTGAACACATTCCAAGGTTTAGGTGCAGCATAGTTCCGTATGACATCACAGATAGCTCAGCTAGTGTTATAGGTATTTAGGATAATTCAAGTAGTATCATAGGTGAACACATTCCAAGGTTTAGGTGCAGCATAGTTCCGTATGACATCACAGATAGCTCAGCTAGTGTTATAGGTATTTAGGATAATTCAAGTAGTATCATAGGTGAACACATTCCAAGGTTTAGGTGCAGCATAGTTCCGTATGACATCACAGATAGCTCAGCTAGTGTTATAGGTATTTAGGATAATTCAAGTAGTATCATAGGTGAACGCATTCCAAGGTTTAGGTGCAGCATAGTTCCGTATGACATCACAGATAGCTCAGCTAGTGTTATAGGTATTTAGGATAATTCAAGTAGTATCATAGGTGAACACATTCCAAGGTTTAGGTGCAGCATAGTTCCGTATGACATCACAGATAGCTCAGCTAGTGTTATAGGTATTTAGGATAATTCAAGTAGTATCATAGGTGAACGCATTCCAAGGTTTAGGTGCAGCATAGTTCCGTATGACATCACAGATAGCTCAGCTAGTGTTATAGGTATTTAGGATAATTCAAGTAGTATCACAGGCGAACAGATTCCAAGGGTTGGGTGCAACATAGCTCTGTGTGATTTCACTGGTAACTCAGCTAGTGTTATAGGTATTTAGGATAATTCAAGTAGTATCATAGGTGAACACATTCCAAGGTTTAGGTGCAGCATAGTTCCGTATGACATCACAGATAGCTCAGCTAGTGTTATAGGTATTTAGGATAATTCAAGTAGTATCATAGGCAAACATATTCCAAGGTTTAGGTGCAGCATAGTTCCGTATGACATCACAGATAGCTCAGCTAGTGTTATAGGTATTTAGGATAATTCAAGTAGTATCATAGTATCATAGGTGAACACATTCCAAGGTTTAGGTGCAGCATAGTTCCGTATGACATCACAGATAGCTCAGCTAGTGTTATAGGTATTTAGGATAATTCAAGTAGTATCATAGGCGAACAGATTCCAAGGTTTAGGTGCAGCATAGTTCCGTATGACATCACAGATAGCTCAGCTAGTGTTATAGGTATTTAGGATAATTCAAGTAGTATCATAGGTGAACACATTCCAAGGTTTAGTTGCAGCATAGTTCCGTATGACATCACAGATAGCTCAGCTAGTGTTATAGGTATTTAGGATAATTCAAGTAGTATCACAGGCGAACAGATTCCAAGGGTTGGGTGCAACATAGCTCTGTGTGATTTCACTGGTAACTCAGCTAGTGTTATAGGTATTTAGGATAATTCAAGTAGTATCATAGGTGAACACATTCCAAGGTTTAGGTGCAGCATAGTTCCGTATGACATCACAGATAGCTCAGCTAGTGTTATAGGTATTTAGGATAATTCAAGTAGTATCATAGGTGAACACATTCCAAGGTTTAGGTGCAGCATAGTTCCGTATGACATCACAGATAGCTCAGCTAGTGTTATAGGTATTTAGGATAATTCAAGTAGTATCATAGGTGAACACATTCCAAGGTTTAGGTGCAGCATAGTTCCGTATGACATCACAGATAGCTCAGCTAGTGTTATAGGTATTTAGGATAATTCAAGTAGTATCACAGGCGAACAGATTCCAAGGGTTGGGTGCAGCAAAGCTCTGTGTGATTTCACTGGTGGCTCAGCTAATGTTATAGGTATTTAGGGTAATTCAAGTAGTATCACAGACGAACAGATTCCAAGGGTTGGGTGGAGCAAAGCTCTGTGTGATTTCACTGGTAGCTCAGCTAATGTTATAGGTATTTAGGGTAATTCAAGTAGTATCACAGACGAACAGATTCCAAGGGTTGGGTGGAGCAAAGCTCTGTGTGATTTCACTGGTAGCTCAGCTAATGTTATAGGTATTTAGGGTAATTCAAGTAGTATCACAGGCGAACAGATTCCAAGGGTTGGGTGGAGCAAAGCTCTGTGTGATTTCACTGGTAGCTCAGCTAATGTTATAGGTATTTAGGGTAATTCAAGTAGTATCACAGACGAACAGATTCCAAGGGTTGGGTGCAGCAAAGCTCTGTGTGATTTCACTGGTAGCTCAGCTAATGTTATAGGTATTTAGGGTAATTCAAGTAGTATCACAGGCGAACAGATTCCAAGGGTTGGGTGCAGCAAAGCTCTGTGTGATTTCACTGGTAGCTCAGCTAATGTTATAGGTATTTAGGGTAATTCAAGTAGTATCACAGGCGAACAGATTCCAAGGGTTGGGTGCAGCAAAGCTCTGTGTGATTTCACTGGTAGCTCAGCTAATGTTATAGGTATTTAGGGTAATTCAAGTAGTATCATAGGTGAACACATTCCAAGGTTTAGGTGCAGCATAGTTCCGTATGACATCACAGATAGCTCAGCTAATGTTATAGGTATTTAGGGTAATTCAAGTAGTATCACAGGCGAACAGATTCCAAGGGTTGGGTGCAGCAAAGCTCTGTGTGATTTCACTGGTAGCTCAGCTAATGTTATAGGTATTTAGGGTAATTCAAGTAGTATCATAGGCAAACAGATTCCAAGGGTTGGGTGCAGCATAGTTCCGTATGACATCACAGATAGCTCAGCTAATGTTATAGGTATTTAGGGTAATTCAAGTAGTATCATAGGTGAACAGATTCCAAGGGTTGGGTGCAGCAAAGCTCTGTGTGATTTCACTGGTAGCTCAGCTAATGTTATAGGTATTTAGGGTAATTCAAGTAGTATCATAGGTGAACACATTCCAAGGTTTAGGTGCAGCATAGTTCCGTATGACATCACAGATAGCTCAGCTAATGTTATAGGTATTTAGGGTAATTCAAGTAGTATCATAGGCGAACAGATTCCAAGGGTTGGGTGCAGCAAAGCTCTGTGTGATTTCACTGGTAGCTCAGCTAATGTTATAGGTATTTAGGGTAATTCAAGTAGTATCACAGGCAAACAGATTCCAAGGGTTGGGTGCAGCATAGTTCCGTATGACATCACAGATAGCTCAGCTAATGTTATAGGTATTTAGGGTAATTCAAGTAGTATCATAGGTGAACAGATTCCAAGGGTTGGGTGCAGCATAGTTCCGTATGACATCACAGATAGCTCAGCTAATGTTATAGGTATTTAGGGTAATTCAAGTAGTATCACAGGCGAACAGATTCCAAGGGTTGGGTGCAGCATAGCTCTGTGTGACTTCACTGGTAGCTCAGCTAATGTTATAGGTATTTAGGATAATTCAAGTAGTATCACAGGCGAACAGATTCCAAGGGTTGGGTGCAGCATAGCTTCGTGCGATTTCACTGGTAGCTCAGCTAGTGTTATAGGTATTTAGGATAATTCAAGTAGTATCACAGGTGAACAGATTCCAAGGGTTGGGTGCAGCATAGCTCCGTGCGATTTCACTGGTAGCTCAGCTAGTGTTATAGGTATTTAGGGTAATCCGGGTGGTATCATAAGCGAACTGATTCCATGGTTTGTATTCAGCTAAGTTCCGTAAGATTTCACAGGTGATTCGGAGATTTCTCTAAAGCACACAGTTTATTTGAAATAAATTAATGTGCTATCGGTCGTTTGCAATATATTTATTGTTTATGTGCTTTGTCACTTTAATGTCCAAATATCATGGAACTTTGAAGCCAATATTACGTCCTTTAAGCATCTGACTATCAATGTAGCTTCTGGATATACCCTTTGTACCTACACGAATTTATAACAAAACCAATTCTGCAAATATTTATCTTGACGAGCGTGGGAGTAGACAGAAAAGTAAGGTGTTTAAGAGAATAGGGTTTAGTAGATTGAGTAGAGAAAGTAATGTAAATATAAAACATCAGAGTCTTTAAAGCAATCTGTTGCAGAAATGTACACTTAATCTACGAGTCTGTTAACCGTAACTATACCTCAGTTGAGGAGCGTGTGTTTGCTATAACCGCAGCTTTATCGTATCATCCTGTTTCCTTTAGGATGTGGTGAAACAATTAAAATGTGTGTGAGAGCTCGCAACAGGCGTTTCTGTCTCATTGCTGACACATTCTCAAAGTACTCTTTAGTTTATTTTAACGTATTGCTTGTGAACGTTTACGAAAACAAACACGACCCTAAAAATCCTACATTTTTATCAGACCTCCATATAAACTACTGTTAAATTCATATAATTTCATACAAATTGCATGCATTGATATTCACCAAAAGTTTGCTAACATTCTTTATTTAACATCCTCTGGACTGTTGCACTCACATGACTTTCTCTACTCACTCTTCTACAAACTATTCTTACAAACGCTTATTCTTCTATCTATTTCTTGTTAAACCAGATTAACTTTCAATTCACTTTTACACGTTCCGTTGAAGATATAAGAACCATAAAGCGATGGTCAGATTTTTAAATAGAGAATCGCTCTTTACGTGATTACTAGAGAAATATCTGAAGTATATGTTTCTCCATCCACTGTCGTTGATCACTTTCTCCACCCATTGTCGTTGATCACTTTCTGTAACACGTGCATAGCACGGAAAAGCATTGCATTCCACCCAAAAATTCCATATCGAGGTTTAAACGAAATACACTTTTTGAGGCCTTGGGAATCTCAAAATGCATTTTACTTTCTCTACCAGCGCATAGCACGAAAAAGGTATAGGCCATTGTTTGAAACTTACAAATTCCTGTAGCAGAAGGTAAAATCACTAGTGTTTACATAAACAAACTGATGGCAATTGTGAAATGTAAAACGAAACAAATGAAAACCAAACACTATTATTTGCTTAACACTGTGAAGGTTTTGTTGTTTTTTTACTATCTAGAATATTATAATGTTTATAGCTGTTTAATGTTTGAACTTACTTTTGAAAGACTCCATACCTCATTTTAATCAAGATTGCAGCTGAATATCTCAGAACTGAGGCCCCATTTAAAACATAATTAATTCATCATGAAATCCAGGGATGTAGCTAAAACGCTGTTAGTATGCTTATACGCTAAAAGTTTTGTTGCTTCATGTAATGTCTGTGCTAACGTTTGACATGCAGTTTAATTAATTTTATTTTTTCTATAAGATTTTTTCATCTGTATCAGACCTCCAAACCTTCAGAATTATGCCATGATTAGTTCCTGAGTAAAATAAACTACACTCTGTTTTCCTGCGATGCAGTTTTCAAAAACATTTTGGAATCATATTTCAGTTTTGTGCTGCAAACTTACCTGGCTGGTCAAATATTATATGATTGTTAAATCAAACGTGAATTATTTTACGAAACTAATGTAAAAGCTATATAATTTTTGCTTTTACTGTTTTAACTGACAACAATTAGTTACAAAGTCACGCACATGAACATTTTTAGCTTCCTACGGAATTTCCTGGGAAAGCATCAATGTATTAACAAATGAAGACACCTTGATGAAATGTTATTAGTATGCGAAGAAATTGTACCTCAAGCAATAATTATTTTGCAACAATACTGAAAATTTTCGAAAGAAGTGAATGTCTTATAAGGCAGAGTTTATTTTATTATATGGAATTTGTGCCATCTCTCTTAAAACACTAATGTTTATTACTCCACAAATTCTTTATTTTTTATAATTTTCAATATTCTCACAGGTTGGCTACGTTATATTTTAATCTACCTTAGTAAGCCCAGAATTGGTTAGAAATGTTTTAATTACAGAAATAGCGATTAAATGATAACTATAAATTCTGTATTTTTTTTAGCCATCAATTGACACGATTTAAAGCATGTCAAGTCGATCGAGCATGGCCACAGAAATACTAGGTTTGCTTCGACACCCTTTAATTTACTTTCACAAATTATAACAATACAATATAAGTAAGTAAACCCCTGTGTTTACACAACTCCTAGGAAACAGCGTACAGTAAAACCCCACTCATTTATGTAGTCTTGCAAAATGTATACCGATCTATGTAATGAAATATTATTGTGTCAGTTATGTTGGTATTACTTGAATAGGACAAGAAAACAAATGAAGGTGTGTAATAAATAATGTTAAAAAATGCTAAACGAATAGTTATATGTGTAATCCGTTTTGAAATGTAAACATTTTATATTATATCACAAGGTGTTCGGTCTATACGTTTAACATTACAAATGTTTATAACTTTAGTTGCATCAGATTCCAGATAAAAAAAATCTGATGTGTTACAGTCACATGACTTTCTCTACTCTTGTACAAACTATTTCTACAAACTCGTATTCTCCATCTATTTCATATTAATCGAGATAAACATTTGCAGAAACGATCTTTTGACATGCAAAGAGAATTACATTTTACACATAGCGACCAGTTCTAAAAATATTTGACTATCGCTTAAGGCCTACTATGTTCCCCTTGTTTTGTATTTGCAAGGGCAATATAGAAATACAGCAGCCTTTAAGCATAGACATATCTCTTAATAGCTGGTTGCTAGGTGCAGCACCATTCTCTTTGCCACAGATTAATACTCTTTGCATATCCAAGGCAAAAAAAAAAAATTAGAACGAATTCCGATTTGAGAAAATAAGTATTGAACAATTTAAGAGAATAACAAGCAATATCTCGAAAATGTTTCACTCAGCAAAAGAAAATGTACCTATATGACATAAATTGTGTATTTTAACGCGATCTACATTTTTTGTGTAGTAAAATTTTGTCTATCTCTTATGGTTTACCAGTTATGCAAAAGTCGTTTACAATGAAGAATACTTTTGGAGACATTCCCAGAAAATTGAAGATATACATTATATTTGTCATGAAAATATCTTAAACATATGATATTTTAATCAATATCGTTAGAGCCATTTTTGAGAAAATTATAATTTTCGAAAAATGTTCCATGTAAAGGGTAGTCTGGGGCGGGGGGGATTTTCTTGAAAACCTTCGTGTCGCATCTCTGGAAGATACTGAATCTAAATACCAAGTTTGGTTTTTATCCGACTGTTCGTTTCTAGTTATGCTGTTCACAGACACACACATGGAGATGTTTCCAAAAATGCTTTTTTTGGATTCAGGAGGTCTCAAAACATGTATTTCCGGTGAAATCTCGGTATCGAATTTTTGGGTGGAATACAATACTTCCCCTACTTACTATATGTAGTAGAGAAAGTAAAAACATTTGACATGTGATTACTATGTACCTTGGCATTTATGATTGCAACAATGACAATTACAAGAATGATCACATTGTTAGCTTACATTAGAAGGTGCAAAGATGCCGCCGTGGACACCACAACAGAAGGTTTACTATGTTCTGGACTGGCTGAAACAAAACGTCTGAATGAAAGTAATATGAATGTTCACATCGGATGTTATTTTACTATTTCTAAAGGGATGAATTATTCACGATTATGTTAGGAGAGTGATAAAGATACAAAGACGTTGTTAATACACAAGATTCTTTAAATGTAGCTATTAAAATCCGGATACTTGTTTTTCCTGGAGCCGCTTATCATTAACAGACGTGGTAAAAGCTTCCTTACACGGGAAACCAAGTTTCCTTTGATAACAGATAAATATAACACTTTATTCGCAGAAACCGCTTTTTCCTCATTTACTTGTTTCCTAATTGTTTCATTCTGTGTTAAACATTCTCAAACTATTAAAATATAATTCAATTATGTTTTAATAACAATAAATGTATTATCTTAATCTGTTGTATGTTTATAAAGAGAAAAATTGTGTGTATTCAGGATAATAAATAAATCAACTTCACTATTCGAAAGCACTTCACCTTCGATAGACTATAAATTGAAATTGAAATAACTACTGGTCTAATAGACTATTAATTCTATGTGTTACCTTCACATGACACAAAAGCTTATTTTTCGATCTACACCATGTTAACATAAATAGAAGTTTGCAGAAATAGTTTCAGTATATTTCGTTATAGGTACAAAAGCGATACGTGATAGGTTATAAAAGATCAAACATTTGGAAATTAGTAATTGTAATTAATATATTGTAATACATTTGTAATAAAAATTGTAATAAGTGAATATCCGAACATAGGAGTATGATGGCTATTAAGTTTCCCGTGTTAGGAGCATAGACACTTTTGTAGACAATGCGATTATGTTGAATGTTTTTGTGTTGTTGAATGGCAATATCCAGTAACTAATCATATGAAGATAAATATAAGATATGGTAGTGGTATTTAGTCTGGTTTGATGCTGTTGTGTTATCACAAACCAATATATTACATTTCGAAATGTTTAATTTCTCAACTAAGCGATTGTAGCGCCTTTACATTTGCGGAAGCATAGCTACAGGTGTCATAGATGTTATGATTATTCATTTGACTGTGTTATTACTCCACAATCAATGTCAGAAAAAAGCTCAAAGAATAATATATAGAAACGCTTTTTCTTTGTTATTCTGTGAGGTGAAGAAAGCCTAATAAGTATTACACATATTTGGGCAATGTTCCATCTATTTGCATTATCGTTGTGAAAGATGTAGATGGTCTTGTGAACTTTTGTAGCCATCACATAACATCAATAAGTAAGCGTGTAAAATTGGACGGAATATCGAATTCTAAGCCACACAGTAATTTTTACCTTGTATCATGTCTGTGCCAAGTTTGGTCAAAATCGGTGCAACGGTGTACAAGCCCATAAGGAATATATACACACACATGCATACACTGATTTTAATATATTCAAATTACAACGAATATTTCGGAAACGGCTAAAGGCACAAAAACGTTCATTTGCCATGCATTTTAGCGAGATCCACACTTTCCTTTGTAACTTCTGGCCTATAATATACAAACTTCATTCAGAATGAACACCTCTTGACGGACTATTCTCAGAAAATTCAAGATATACATTTTATTTGTCATGAAAATATCTTAAAAGATTACATTTAAAATTGCTTTTGAAAAAAATGAAAAATAACGAAGAGTTTTTCCGTAGTAAGGGGTAGTTTGGAGTGGGTGTATATACAAGGTTGAGCCTTCATGTTGCTTCCTTGCAAGAAACTCAAGTTAAATACCAATTTTGTCTTTGAAATTGCACTATTTGCATGAACTATATAAATAAAGACACAAATTACAAGACTTCGGATGTAAAGGGTAGTTTGAAGTGGGGATATACACAAGATTGAGTCTTCATGTTGCTTCCTTACAACATACTCAAGTTAAATACGAAGTTTGGCTTTGAAATTCCACCATTTGCATGAATTATATAAACAAAAACACAAATTACAAGACTTCGGAAGTAAAGGGTTGTTTGGAGTGGGGGTATATACAAGATTGAGTCTTCATGTTGCTTCCTTACAACATACTCAAGTTAAATACCAAGTTTGGCTATGAAATTCCACTATTTGCATGAATTATATAAACAAACACACAAATTACAAGACTTGGGAAGGGTATTAAGGATATAAGAATTCAAACAAAAACACGAATATATTGGAAATGGTTAACGGCTACCACAAGCATTAATTGAATTATATTTGTGTGCATTAGGAGGTAAGAGAAAACGTATTCCATTTAAAACTTTATAATTACACTGGAAATACATGTTTTGAGGCACCTGATTGTGCTGTGTGTGTCTCTGAAACGATAAAATCAAAACGAAAATGTGGTTAAGATGTACAAGAAAGTCTTCCCCCCCCCAAACTTTCGATTTACGTGAAACATTTTTCAAAAATTCTGATTCTCTGAAACATGGCTCTAACGATTTTGATTGCAATACCACATATTAAGGATATTTACTTGAAAAATAAAGTGTATATCTGGAATTATCTGTGAAGTCCTCTTCATTATGAAGGACTTTTGCTTAACTGGTAAACCCTAAGAGATAGACAAGGTCTTGCTACACAAAAAATGTACATTTGTTAAAACACAAAATTTATGGCAAATAGAAATTTCTATGTCGTTAACCATTTGCGAGGTATTATTTGTTACTGGTTTGAATTTTCAAATACCTATAGGCATGTTTTTCCTAAAAGAAGAATCGGTATTTTTTTGTTTGTTTTTTCTAACTTGGCCATGTAAAGAGAACGGAGTTTCAGAGCCACCACACAGCGACCCGCTCTTACAAGATTGGCTAGGGCTTAAAGCCTGTACCTACAAGGGAATATGCAACAATACAATATAACAAGATTATTGATATAGTTGCACATATCACAAGAAACAATGCTTCTGGCACCAACAATAGTGATGATGACTATGTATGTATTTCATCAAAGCATAAAAGACTTAAGAAACCAAGTGGACTAACTCGCTGTTAGTCTTAACACTGAAAAACTACTGTCACATATTTTATACATCACTTGACACAACAGGAATGTTATTGAATGGGTACTGTTTAGGAGCACAGTTTTCAAGAAACAATTACACAAAGGTGGACTTTCTATATTCATATGTTAGAAGGAATGTGACATAAGTAATAATAAGTGAAGTGCTCACAGGTGTGCAGAATGAACATAAATTTAGCTTTCAGCATAAATTTCTGTCACTGTTTCTGGACATCTATTTCAGTTCAGCACGTGGTATTCAATGATTACGGTAGCAAATTAAAGTTCAAACCTAAAAATACATGATAGAACTCCAGGGCACGAGCGGCCAAAACAGCCTTTAGCTCCGAGTCATACTGGAAACGCAACCCGCAAAACAGTGGCAACAGCTGCACTGTTTGCGCATGACACAGCGAGAGGTGTCCGAGTTCATAGTGGACGCATATGATATTCAAAATGAATGTACTCATTCAGAGAACTGTATTATTTGTAGAGCTATACAGCAGCAGTGTTTAATTACTAAGAAAAAAACACTTACAATTAATGCATACAACGTTATGTTTCACAAATGTCGTCTATCTCCTAACAGCTAATGTACAGTGTGCTTCTTCTTTAGTTCAGTTTCTTGGCTCGTTCCAACCGTGAAATAATAAATCAACAAACACCTTGCAAGTAATCTGCAGTTCTATAATAATAATAATAATAATAATAATAATAATAATAATAATAATAATAATAATAACAACAACAATAATAATATGCCTACTATTGTAATAACGATGAACGTGGCATATAATAATAATAATAATAATAATAATAATAATAATAATAATAATAATAATAATAATAATAATAATAATAACAACAACAATAATAATATGCCTACTATTGTAATAACGATGAACGTGGCATATAATAATAATAATAATAATAACAATAATAATAATATGCCTACTATTGTAATAACGATGAACGTGGCATATAATAATAATAACAATAATAATAATATGCCTACTATTGTAATAACGATGAACGTGGCATATAATAATAATAACAATAATAATAATATGCCTACTATTGTAATAACGATGAACGTGGCATATAATAATAATAATAATAATAACAATAATAATAATATGCCTACTATTGTAATAACGATGAACGTGGCATATAATAATAATAATAACAATAATAATAATAATAACAATAATAATAATAATAATAACAACAACAATAATAATATGCCTACTATTGTAATAACGATGAACGTGGCATATAATAATAATAATAATAATAATAATAATAATAACAACAACAATAATAATATGCCTACTATTGTAATAACGATGAACGTGGCATATAATAATAATAATAATAACAATAATACCCTCCAGTTCAGCATATTCAGCTTGACATGTGCAATAGTGCCGCTGTATATTACTTTGTAATATGACTTGTATAATTTTCCAACTTATCTGACACTTAATGCTTTCGTTATATTCAGGAAAAAAACAGATATTCCCATTCCGTTTGGAACTTCCTCTTCTTTGATGTTTAAGGAGTTGACAATTTCATTATTCGTAGCACACTCATTGTTCACTCTGTGTGTGTGTATGTGTGTGTGTGCGCGCCTCTCCAGGCTATCGATAGACTGACCTTGATTGAGCATGTTCAAGTATGCTACTTGGCTGCGCGCAAAGGAAGGCAAGACACTGGTGATTACCAGCGTTTACAGGGATGTAATCGCGACGCACGATGAAACCGCGAGTCCCATTTTGGACGCCTTTGGGAAATAAATGAAAATGCCTGAACGAGAATCTAAAAATATTAAACTTGACTCATGGTATCAAACTTAGCAGACAAATGGGACCAAAGATAAATATAATAGTCTTCTTCACTGTTTCAAACTCACTTTGAAGCTTGCTTCCCAGTCAAGTTTAACATAAATATCTAACTTCAAAAGAGACAATGCCTGGATCACTTCAGAAATTAGAGCCTCATACAGGCGTAAAACAAAACCACCTACATATACACTACGTGATCAAAAGTTTCCGGACACTGGCTGAAAATGACGTACAAGTTCGTGGCGCCCTCCATTGGCAATGCTGGAAGTCAATATGATATTGGCCCATCCTTAGCCTTGATGACAGCGTTCGCTCTCGCAGGCATACTTTCAATCAGGTGCTGGAAGGTTTCTTGATGAATGGCAGCCCATTCTTCACGGAGTGCGGAACTGAGGAGAGGTATCAATGTAGGTCGGTGAGGCCTGGCACGAAGTTGGCGTTCCAAAACATCCCAAAGGTGTTCTATAGGATTCAATTCAGGGCTCTGTGCAGGCCAGTCCATTACAGGGATGTTATTGTCGTGTAATCACTCCGCCACAGCCCGTGCAATATTAACAGATGCTCGATCGTGTTGAAAGATGCAATCGCCATCCCCGAATTGCTCTTCAACAGTGGGAAGCAAGAAGGTGCTTAAATATCAATGTAGGTCTGCGCTGTGATCTTGCCACGCAAAACAACAAGTGGTGCAAGCCCCCTCCAGGAAAAACACGACCACACCATAACACCACCACCTCCGAATTTCACTGTTGGCACTACACACGCTGGCAGATGATGTTCACCGGGCATTCACCATACCCCATCGAATCGCCACGTTGTGTACCGTGATTCGTCACTCCATACAACGTATTTCCACTGTTCAATCGTGTAATGTTAACGCTTCCTTACACCAAGCGAGGCGTCGTTTGGCATTTTCCTGCGTGATGTGCGGCTTATGAGCAGCCGCTCGAACATGTAATCCAAGGTTTCTCACCTCACGCCTGTCATAATACTTGGAGTGGATCCTGATGCAGTTTGGAATTCCTGTGTGATGGTCTGGATAAATGTCTGCCTATTTCTCTTTACGACCCTCTTGAAATGTCGGCGGTCTCTGTCAGTAAACAGAAGAGGTCGGCCTGTACGCCTTTGTGTTGTACATGTCCCTTCACGTTTCCACTTCACTATCACATCAGAAACAGTGGACCTAGGGATGTTTAGGAGTGTGGAAATCTCGCGTACAGAATTCTGACACAAGTGACACGCAATCACCTGACCACGTTCGAAGTCCGAGAGTTCCACGGAGCGTCCAATTCTGCTGTTTCACGATGTCTAATGACTACTGAGGTCGCGGATGAGTACCAGGCAGTAGGTGGCAGCACAAGGTACCTAAGATGAAAAATGTATGTTTGCGGGGGTGTCCGGATACCTTTGATCACATAGTGTATATAATCGAGTAAGAAACAGTAACAACTGAGATTAGAACACTATTTCAGAAAAGTAATCAAACTGCCTAGAATAATGCATTATAAAAAAGTGGTTCGACATTCTGACAATAAAATAAAAACCATTTGGAATAAAATATAAAAAGAAGCAGATAAACATTCAACAACAGTAAACGCTGACAATTAAGAGTTTAGCAAACTTCATGAATTTATGGAAAGTTTTAACAAATTCTTCTTGGATGTATCAAACAAGATGAATATTAATTATGGAAGTAAAGAGGCAGCTTTAGAATTTCTGAGATCAAGTTTTACAAATGTAGTGCCTGAATTTAAAGCTAGTCTGACAACACAATTTGAATTAAACAATATTATTGACTCTTCCAAAACAAAGAATTCCTCTGGTTACGATGACATAACAATAAAAATCTTAAACTCCTGCTCATCTCAAATTAGCATTCCCATGCAATGAGTCACTAAAGATTGGAATTTTTCGTGATAGAATGTAATTCTCCAGTATTAAATCCCTTTCCAAAAAAGGCAAATACAATAATGTTTCAAGTTATAGACACATATCTCTCTTGGCATTTTTTGAAACGTTTTTAAAAATTGATGTTCAACAGACTGTATAAATACCTTGAATATAACAACATACTTGTCAGGGATCAGTTTGGGTCCAGGAAAGAATATCGAGCTATTTATAAACTTTGACGTGAAGGTTAACTACATTCAACGAACAAATGCACGTAGGGGAATTTTCTATGACACAGGAAAGGCATTTGACTGTGTTAATCATGATACTCTGATTGCAAAATTAGAATTCTATGGACTAAAAATGAAATTCTAGGTTTGTTTGTATGAAAGAAAATAAAGTGTTGGAATAGACAGTGATATTGGCTATGGCAAACATCAAGACCTGGATTACCCCAAGGTTCAGTATTAGCGCCTTTACTATTTCTTATTTATATAAACGACCCATCACCTTATATAAAGGATATTGCAAGTACCGTTCCGATTGCTGATGACACTAGTGTGCTGGTGACTAGTAGAAACATAAGTGAGCGTGTAATTAAATTGAATTGTGTTTTCAACTGTATGTCATCTTGGTTTAAAGCTGACAAATTAGCTGCAAGTCTAGGAAAAACAAAAGTTGTTACATTTATAACTCATCGAATATCACACACTACAATAGACAGTGGGATTAATGACATATTATTACAACAAATAGACAAAATTAATTTTCTGGGCCTTCAAGTAGACATGTTTGAGATTGGAAAGCTCACATTAAGTATATCTTACCAAAACTCAGCTCTATCTGTTATGCTATCTGAGCACTGGTAAATGTAAGTTCTATAGATACACTTAAGTTAATATACTATGCATATTTTAAATCTAACATAAATATAGAATATTACTGTGGGGCAACTCATTAGAAAGTAAACGAATAGCAGATGATAGGTGCAAGAAATGAGGGGAAGGAGAGTTGTGGTAGAAGATGAACCACCCCAGCATTCGGGGAAACCACGAAAAACACATTTGTCAGAGTGACGTTCGTCAGGGATCGATCCCGGGACTTCCCGAATGCGGGCCACAGACGAAACAGCCTGAGCTGTTAACAAACAAGGAAATTTATGAGATAAACACTGAACCAAAGGGTAACATCCAGCATCCCATTCCGAAACCTTCTTGCTTCCAGAAAGGTGTATATCATAAACCATAAAAATACTTAATGCTCTTTTTAATTATGTTAAAGGAAAAGTTGATGATGTCAATCCTTTTAAAATTGTTGTTAAAGAGTAGCTTTGTTCAAAATTATTTTGTTCTGTACAAGATTATCTGAATGACAAAATATCCTGATGATAAAATTTGCAAGTAGTATTTAGCTGTTTTTAATGGTAAATCATTGATGCCTGCTCTAGAATTCTTGAAAGTTATTTAAATGTATGTATTTTGAAAAATGACAATCGATTCTGTACACTGTAAACCAAATATAACTAAATGATGAGACGTGCAGGCTGTAAAACTCTAATGAAAATTTAAAACAAAGCTAAGTGTTGCATTTTGTGTGTACCCAAATTGTATTTGTATATACATATTATGTTGGTCTTATAAGTGTTTGAATGTGTTTCTGTACACTGCTTTGTTTCATATTGTATATAATATTTCATTACTTACTCTACTACCTAAGGTAGTGGAAGTATTGTATTCCACCTAAACCTTTGATACTGAGATTTCCCAGAAATATATGTTATGAGGCCCCCTGAATAAAAAGGAGAAGCGTTTATAGTAAAGCGTCCATGTTTGTGGTGTCAGTCTATCTGACTGTGTGTGTGTGTGTGTGTGTGTGTGTGTGTGTACGCGCGCGCCTTTGAATAGTATAACACAAAAACGAAAAGTCGAATAAGTACCAAACTTAGTATCTAGGTTCAATATTTTCCATGGATGCGACACAAAGACTTTCAAAAAAATACCCACACGCCCAACGAAACTTTACATGGAACATTCTTCGAAAAGTTTTATTCTCTAAATAATGGATGTGACCATTTTAATTAAAACACCATATATTAAACATAAGGCACACAACTAACATTTATATCTTTAGTTTTTTCGGAATGGCCTTTAAAACTGTCTTATTCGGAAGGAATTTTGTATATTCTTACACAAGTGACAAACCTTAAGCGATAGACGAATATGTACTACATAAACAATGTAGATCTCTTTAAAACAACAATTTATTCCAAACATATTTGTTTGTGGCACAAGCCACTTCTGAAATATACGGTATTAATGGTTTGAATTGTTCATTTCTTGGTCTTTCTTTAAAGTCCTGTCAATATTCAGTTGTTTCTCGTAATTGCATGCAAACAGTATTAAATTTTAAGGCCAGCATATAGCGTCCAGTTGTTAAACATTTGACTATCGCTGTTCTCTTTGTATCTATAACGAAATGTGTAATGTAGCTACTTCTGCAAAGGTTTATTTGGATTAAAACGTAGTAGTAATAACAATAAGCTTTGTAAGTATGGACTGTGTACCCACTAATAAACAATAGAGGGTAGAGAAAGTCGAGGGAATGTATCACATCAAATTCTTTTAAATCCTCTGTTATCGTAACTAATATTTATGTATATATGCACCTAAATTGTTAATTTCCTTGTCATGTTCAATGTTCAATGGCCTTTATGGCTACTAGTGAACTCACAGAACGCAATTCAATCAATATGCAAAGGCTTATCTCGATGAAAATGAAATAGACAGAAAAATAAGTTTTCATAAAAATAGTTTTATATACTTACGAAACGATACAGGGAGAGCAAGTCATGTGAATGTAACACACAGATCTTTTTTTTGCCCTAGTCGTGCAGAGAGAAAGAAATTCCAAAGCCATGACATAGCGATCAGCTCTTAAAACATTTCACTATCGCCTATGCCACCGTATTTCTCTGATCTCCTTGATTACCTCGATTCACAAGAAGTGGATAGAGGAATAAACGTTTGTAAGTGTAGCTATTTAAAACTAAATGAATTAGGTAGAGAAATTCATGTGAATGTAATACGTCAGATTTCCATCAGCTCTTATGTTAACGGTTATACAAGATCATACTTTTACCAGTCCAGTAACAAAATATGCATAATTTCCTTGTACAGTCAACCAAGGAAATCCTGTAACTACAGTGACCGGATATACTTTTATATCATATATAAGAGGCACGTACAAGTGTGCTGGTGTCATTTGTTATTGCTGATAAATCTGGTAAGTGTAACATTTTATTTAATTTTTATGTCTGTGTTTCCAAAACTATTTGCACTGTTTTAATTATGCGCCGTTAATTACACTGTTTGGATATCACGTTCATGAAGTCATATTCATTACATTTCTATTAAATTCTGTTTCTACACATCCCACTTGCATACATTTCTCTATGGCAATCTGTCTGCAAAATTTTAAAATTACCTTAAATTTTCGAACCTATTCGTTTCTTACAGACTTGGAAATGCGATAATGGAAACTCGCTATCAAATGAAAATTAACCATAAGGCGTATGTTCATACAAATTCTAATTAACCTAAAGGCCAAGAGTTTGAGAAGAAAAAAGCTTTCAATTCTCAGCCACGAGAAAATATTTTTCGAAATATATGGCACGTTTAAAACCATCAGAAAAGTTTCCTGATAAATTTCTGTTTTGGTTAATAATTTATATTAAAGTGTTTATAAACTTGTGCATTTTCCACAAATAAATAAATAAAAATCTGTAATACCTAACCCCGGTATCTAATTCCTTAAACCAGATACTTACAAGTTGTTCACTTTTTTATAAATACATTTACAGCACGCTAAATAGTTTATATACATTAGTAAATGAAATAAAGCAAATAAAATTAAATGTTAATAATAATGGTAAAATAATATATATTCAATTCAAATCAACACAAAAGCATTAACCTCATTACAGTACCAAAACATTAGCATAAATAAAACACATAAACGATAACATACAGAATTGAATTCATAAATGAATAAAGAAATACGTCCACAATTAACAAAATACCTCCTATACCAATACAACGCAACTCGTACTTCAATATCACAATCCGAGTATCTTTATATATAACATCCATTTAAAATGTATTAGTATTTCATTTTCAATTTTAAAAATCATTTTATTTATATAATATTGAATATTTAATGTTATATATTATTATTATTATTATTATTATTATTATTATTATTTATCAATTAAAATCTCAATATGCCCAATTTCTTTACATTTATTTAATTACTTATTATTCCATACTTTGTAAATTTTGCAATCTTTTACCTTCTTTATAATTGTATGTATTTTTTAATTTTTATGTTTTGTAATTTACATATACATTTTTGTCAATTATTTTATATTTATTTATTATTTAAACAAAATAGATTATGAATCATATAATACTACATGTTTCCAGTAATCAAATAACTGGCATACAGTTATTACCTCGTTTAAAATCTATAGCTACTAAAAAAAAAAAATTAGTGATAAATTCACGTGACTTTTTATATCATCTATCGTTTATTAGTGGGTATGCAAATTATTCTTACTCAAGCTTATTTTTATATCTTCAACATCTTTATCCAAATAAACCTTTGGAGAAATAGCTACATTACACATTTCGTTATAGATACAAAGAGAACAGCGATAGTCAAATGTTTAACAACTGAACGCTATATGCTGACCTTAAAATGTCATACTGTTTCCATGACATCGCGAGAAACAACTGAAAACCAGTGGTACTTTAAAGAACAAATTGAGCCATTAATAATGAATATCTCGCAAATTGCTGATACTACAAAAAAAGTATTTGTAATAATTTCTGTCTTTTAAAGAGACTTGTATTTCTTTGCAGTACGTTTTCGTCTATCGCTTAACATTTACCATTTATATAAAATTATCCATAATTTCTTCCAAATGAAGTGGGGCTTCACGGACTATTCCCAGAAAGTTCAAGATATGTATTTTATTTGTAACTTAAATATCTGCAGTATATGGTATTTTAATCAAAATCATTAGAGCCATTTTTTAGAAAATTAAATATTTCGAAAAATCTTACAGCGAAAAGGTAATCTGGTGTGGGTGATTATTTTGAAAATCCTCGTGTTACATCTTTGGAAGGTATTGAAGCTAAATACCAAGTTTGTAATTTAACGACTTTTCATTTTTAACTTATGCTTGAGACTGGTATTTATCCAGCTTTTTTATTTTGATTTATGCTGCTCAGGCACACACACAAAACTTTCTCTGAAAACGCCTTTTTTGGATTCAGGGCACCTCAAAACATGTATTTCCGGTGAAATCTGGAAATTGAATTTTTGGATGGAATGCAACACCTTGTGTACCTATTAGGTACGTGGTAGAGAGAGTAGAGCTGCGCAGAACCCTGCGGCGAAACTTTCTGGAGAAGAATGGCTACACTTGATACATGTTCACATTTGTATATAACTATAACAATAACGTTTATTTATTAATACTTTAAGTATAAAATACAATTCGCCATGTTATAGAGCACAAAATAAACCATACAATGTTTACCGTCATAGATTTTCTCGGGACTGTATTAAATTAGAAAATTGAACAACAAGGTGTATAAATAAATTAAGAACAAATTAGAACTTGGTACTAACACGTCATGGGTATTATAAAAGGGGGTTTCCTTTTTTTTATTCTCAAAAGGACGCTTATACAGATACTCAACCTGTTAATAGCTATTCATAATAACAAGTTGCGAAAAGTGAGTGAAGCCTCGCCATAGAAATATCGAGGACTTAAATCACACTTTTCGTACGTGTTACGTGCAAGACATTTTTTATACTTTACATATATCAGCCTTTTTTTATTTCTTTATTTCCTTTTCTTTAATATGAATGTGACACATAAGGTTTTTATAATAATTATATTTGTATTTCCGTAGCGGAATTTTGTTCGAACTGATTTGAGATTCAATTTTTTGGTTGACAACACTGCGTATCCCAAACCTCTAACAGGTGCTTAACCTCTTAAACGGAGATTTTAGTGAGTGTTAGGCGTACATGCCTATCTCTCTCTCTCTCTCTCTCTCTCTCTCTCTCTCTCTCTCTCTCTCTCTTGTGAGGTTTGTTTACGTTATTGCGCCGGTTCCCCACTGACCTGCGTTTTCTTAGAATTCCCCGCTCCTTTAGTCTCAGACTTAATTTAATCCTATACAATCTTGAATTTAAAACTCTTATTCTCTCAGGAAGCGCATTATATACAATGATTGCATCACAATCAAACGTATCGTGTATTTTTGGTGTTGATTGTCTTCTATTGTGACTTGTAATTTGAAAATGATTTATCAAAAATATATCAATTGTACGCAGTTTCTCTGAACCAATAAAGTTTGCACAAAGAATCAGGTAAAGATTATTGATTATTCTTATGGCATTTATAGCTAAATGTACCTCTGAAAATCCAAAAATCTACAACTTTCTTCTAATTGCTTTGACTACCTTAACATATACTCAAAACATATAGTGCATACAACATTTTAAGGAGCTATGCCCAACCGTTGTTAAAGATATAACTTTTTCTAATTATTAATCACTTTCTGATGAGGCAATATGAAATCTACCTTGGACCCTATGGTTTAATCTCTCTCCCAGAGTCGCTATGCCCAACCGTTGTTAAAGATATAACTTTTTCTAATTATTAATCACTTTCTGATGAGGCAATATGAAATCTTCCTAGGATCCTGTGGTTTAAACTCGCTCCCAGACTCGCTATGCCCAACTGTTGTTAATGATATAACCTTTTTTCTAATAATTAATCACTTTCTGATGTGGCAATATGAAATCTTCCTAGGATCCTATGGTTCAATCTCGCTCCCAGACTCGCTATGCCCAACTGTTGTTAATGATATAACCTTTTTTATAATAATTAATCACTTTCTGATGTGGCAATATGAAATCCACCTTGGACCCTATGGTTTAATCTCGCTCCCAGACTCGCTATGCCCAACCGTTGTTAAAGATATAACTTTTTCTAATAATTAATGACTTTGTGATGTGGTAATATGAAATCTTCGTTGCATCCTATGGTTTAATCTCGCTCCCAGATTTATAATTTCAACTTAGTATAAATGCTTACACATATTGTTTTGCCAGTATTTCTTATTTTTAACTAATTTTAGACAAAAAAGCTTCTGTATACAAGCTATTGCATTTTGCAAGTTTTGGGGATGGTTAACATAAGTATACCATGAAAATACTAAACTTTTCACCATCTCTACCACATACACAGCAGGCAGAAGGGGCATTGCATCCTACCGGAAATTTCAATACCGAGATTTCATCGAAAACACATGTTTTGAGGCTCCCTGAATCCAAAAAACGGATTTTTGGAAACACGACTGTGTGTGTGGTGTGTTTGTGAACAGCATAGTTCAAAAAGGAAAAGTCTGGTAAATATCAAACTTAATATTTAGGTTCAGTATCTTCCCAACACGTGGCATGAAGATCTTTAACAAAATCTCCAACTAACCTTTACATGGAACGTTTTTCTAAAATTCTGGTTTTTTAAAAAATGGCTCTAACGATTTTGATTAAAACACCATGCACCAAGGATATTTACAAGAAAAATAATATGTATATCTTGGATTCCTCTTCATTTGTAAGCAATTTTGCATAATCTTGTATAACTGGCAAATGTTAAGTGATAGACGAAAAAGTACTACACAAAAATGTAGATCTCTTTAAAACACTCATTTATTTCAAATAAGCTTTTGTAGCATACGCCGTTTCTGAGATATCCGTCATTAATGTTTCAAATTGTTCATTTCTTGGTAATTCTTTAAAGTTCTGTCAACATTCAGTTGTTTCTCGCGATTGCATGGAAACGATACGGAATTTTAAGGCCAGCATATAGCGTCCAGTTCTTAAACATTTGACTATCGTTGTTCTCTTTGTGTCTATAACGAAATGTGTAATGTAGCTGTTTCTTTAAAGGTTTATTTGGACTAAAATGTACTACCTAGAAGAAATTCTGATGTGATACATTTACATGACCTTCTCTATCCTCTATCGTTCATTAGTGTGTACAAAAATTATTCCTACTAAAGTTCATTACTGTCGACCTCCGTGATGTAGTGGTTACCACGCTAGCCTCTAGTTTCGTAAATGGCTCTAACGATTTTGATTAAAATGTCATATGTTTTCAGGCATTTTGATGGCCAATGAAATATATATCTGGAATTTTCTGGGAATGTTTTCAAAAGTCCTCTTCATTTTGAATAACCGTAAGAGATAGACAAAACTTTGCTACACAAAAAAATGTAGATCTCGTTAAAACACGCAATTTATGTTATATACATTTCTTTGTCGAGTTAACCATTTCCGAGATATTCCTTGTTATTTGTTTGCATTTTCCAATACTTATACTTTTTCTTAAATGATAATTTGTTATTCATTTGTTTTTATGTCCTGGACATACAAAGAGAATGGAATGATCCATATAGCAACCAACTCTTAAAACATTTGACTATCGCTTAAAGCCTTGCACCTACAAGAAAATTAGCAATAATGTAGTTTCTGGAAATTTTTGTCTCGATTAATATGAAGTAGATGGAGAATAAGCGTTTGTAAAAATAGTTTGTACAAGAGAAGAGAAAGTCTTGTGAGTGAAACACATCAGACTTTTTTCTGTCTAATACATTTTAATCCCAAAAAACCTTTGCAGAAATAGCTACAATACCCATTTCGTTAGGTATGGGTACAAAGAGAACAGCGATAGTCAAATGTTTAACAACTGGACGCTATATGCTGGCCTTAAAATTCCATACTGTTTCCATGACATCGCGAGAAACAACTGAACGTTGACAGGACTTGAAGATTAACAAATAAATGAACAATTTTAACTTTTAATATGGAATAACTCAGAAACGGCTTACACCACAAAAAATACTTATTTTAAATGAATTGTGTGTTTTAAGAAGACCAGCTTTTCCTGTGTAGTACATTTTTCCCCATCGCTTAACGTTTACCAGTTATACAAGATTACACAGAATTACCTCCGAATGAAGAGGACTTCAAAGGCTATTCCCAGAAAATTCAAGATATACATTTTATTTGTCATGTAAATATCCTTAATATGCACTACTTTAATTTACGTTGTTAGAGGCATGTTCAATAAAAAAAAATTTAGAAAAATCTTCCACGTAAGGGGTAGTTTGGGGTAAGAGGATTTTCTTGAAAATCTTCGTGTCACATCTTTGGAAGATATTGAACCTAAATACCAAGTTTAGTATATATCCAAATCTTCATTTATTAGTCATACTGTTCAGAGGCATACAGACACACACGGACATATTTATAAATATGCCTTATTTGGATTGAGGGCACTCAAAACATGTATTTTCGGTGAAATCTTCGTATAAAAGTTTTGGGTGGCATACAATACTTCCCCTGCGTAGTAGAGAAAGTAATACGCTTTAGTAAGAACAGTTTGTATAACACTAACGAGCGATAGAGCGTAGAGAAAAGCATGTGATCCTTTCTTCTTCTGAATTAAATTGGATCTACTTCAACATTTATCATAAAGTTCATTTATCGTCGACATTTTGATAATTCCTGGAATTACAGACATTTAAAATCTATAGATTTAAAGGGCGTGAGATTTAATTGGCATTTAGAGTTGTGTAATTACTAACCAATTTTTTTTAGGTTAATTTTACTTTAAACTTTCCAAACACCTGTATGAATTACCTCATTCATATGTTTGTTTTGTTTAGAAGTTTCCGGTTTTAATAAATGTGTGATTTTTCCCAACTTTTTTCATAATAGGTAGAGTTCGTGGACAAATGAAGGTCTATTTGCTGGTAATCAGCACACTAGAAATATAGAAAAGAAACCTATTACTCCAAATAACAGTAATAATGACGTGGCATCTTGTGATCCTAACCTCTCTAGGCCAGGTGCATCAGGTATAACAATACGTTCTGGTTCTCAAAGAACACTGTCATAATATCTGACTCTGAGTCTATGAATACTAGTGGTTATAGGTAGTTTCAATGCCTGTATTAATTAGTTATTGTTATGTGCTGAGTGTGGTATTGGGCATTTATATCTAGAGGAGTAGCAGGAATATTTGTACAGTTTTACATCATGATCTCCCTAAATCACATATATTGCTATCCATGAAGACAATTTTTAATGCTTGTTTTCCCAATTATTGGGTTTTCTTCACATAGAAGCTTTTCGTTTCAAAACTATTTAACAGAATTACATGATATTTTTATTTGTGTATCTAGATGCATACTGGTTAATGTGAACCACCAATTTTTATATAATATTCATATATATTTTCTATTACGAATTATTATAAATATATATTTTTTTAATTTAAAGGCAACTGACCCCACAAAAAAGATTGGTGATTCAAATTAATTCTAAAAGAGTTTTTATAACAGGTTATACAAGTAGTAAATCCCTAACGTAACAGCATTATTTGAGAAAGATAATTAAAATTACAAACATGTATAATATTAACAAGTAACTAACATAGCTGGTAATAACAACAAAATGTGAAATTTAAACTCTAACTATTTTTCTCTGATTAATAGAAGCTCCATATTATGCCAGTTAATTTTCATGAGATTTCTTCAATAATTCAGAAGCTACAAATTTTAGCAACAACTAACGGGAAGCTATTACTACAGCAGCTAACAACTACTTTAACGAGCTATGCCCAACCGTTGTTAACATGTTACCTTTACTCTCATAAGTGAACACTTTGTGATGTGCTCATATCAAATCCTCCTTGGAACCTATGGTTTAATCTCGCTCCCAAATTTTTAATTTCAGCTTAGTACACAAACTTAAAGAAATTGTTTTGATCATTTCTCAATTTTAATTGGTTTAAACGAAAAAACGTTTATGCATACTATTGTATTCTTCAGGCATTTCACGTGAGTAAGCGAATGTATTTAATCTCATCTCAATTATTTAATATCTTTAAGTTAGTATATAAATATACTTAAATCCGTAAGTCGAGAAAGTAACCTGAAATTTCAAGCCAAGGAGTATTTTGAATAGTGAAAAATGTTGAAAGAAAAAATTGAGAAAGATAAACTTTAAGGTTCAATGCAGTATTTAATCTAAGTGGTAATAGAACGATTTAATAACCAGTTGTGGCTCTAAAAATTTCCATAACTTTCCCAGAAGAAAATTTCAAAATGCAAACCTAGTCTGATATGAAATGCCCCACTTGATCACAATTTTATACTGTTAAATTTTGCGCATAATTCCTATAAGTACAATTAAAGCTCAAATTCGTCAAACTTAATTGTATTTCTAGAAAAAGTAATAAGTAAATTACAATTTTGGTTTCAAAAACCATTCATATACTACATTATTACAAATCCAAATCCGTACATGATATAAATAAGATATTTTTGAGGTCCACCTTCAAAGAACGCATGCAGACAATTTGAAAGAACCTGAACTGAAACTGTATAATCTGGAATATTGAAAGCCTACACACATGTAAGAGGTCAAAATTACGGAAAAATACAGTTTTAAAACTTCACTCTCCCTTTGCACGCACCTGCATACGTATATTTAAGTGCCAAAAACAAAAAACCGCAGTTTTGTCATAATGATAAATTTCCTCTACAATACTTGTGGATTTTCATCATTAAAATTTGTAAACGGATGTTTTTTTGTAAATATCGTGAGAGTATAGCATGCACTGTAAATAATAGGGCCAAAGAAGTCACCCTTACACTTTTAAATTGTTAGGTTTCTTAAATTTTAAGAAATTGCTACGTAACAAGAGTAACTTGTCCTGAGAAAACTCACTTTGCTTTTCAACTAAGTAAACAACTATTTCGCTGTTATTATTGGTATCCGTAAGCCAGCTACCGTGAGAAGCAGTATAGTTCCTATCACATAACAGGAATAAGCCAGATACACAAGTTTATGTACATAAAACAGTTACTATGAGAATTAGTATAGTTATTATCACTTAACAGGCATAAGGAAGATACAAAAGTTTATGTACATAAAACAGTTACTATGAGAATTAGTATAGTTATTATCACTTAAAAGGCATAAGAAAGATACAAAAGTTTATGTACATAAAACAGTTACTATGAGAAACAGTATAGTTATTATCACTTAACAGGCATAAGGAAGATACACAAGTTTATGTACATAAAACAGTTACTATGAGAAACAGTATAGTTACTATCACTTAACAGGCATAAGGAAGATACACAAGTTTATGTACATAAAACTGTTACTATAAGAAACAGTATAGTTATTATCACTTAACAGGCATAAGGAAGATACAGAAGTTTATGTACATAAAACTGTTACTATAAGAAACAGTATAGTTATTATCACTTAACAGGCATAAGGAAGATACACAAGTTTATGTACATAAAACTGTTACTATAAGAAACAGTATAGTTATTATCACTTAACAGGCATAAGGAAGATACAGAAGTTTATGTACATAAAACAGTTACTATGAGAAACAGTATAGTTATTATCACTTAACAGGCATAAGGAAGATGCACAAGTTTATGTACATAAAACAGTTACTATGAGAATTACTATAGTTATTATCACTTAACAGGCAAGAACAAAGATATACAAGTTTATGTACATAAACCAGTTACCATGAGAAACAGTATAGTTACTATCACATAACAAACATAACGAAGATATACAAGTTTATGTACATAAACCAATTACGATGAGAAACAGTATAGTTACTGTCACATAACAAACATAAGGAAGATACACAAGTTTATGTACATAAACCAGTTACCTTGAGAAACAGTATAGTTACTATCACATAACAAACATAAGGAAGATATACAAGTTTATGTACATAAACCAGTTACCATGAGAAACCGTATAGTTAGTATCACACAACAGGGATAAGAAAGATACACATGTTTATGTACATAAACAAGCTACCATAAGATACCGTATAGTTACTATCACATAACAGAGATAAGAAAGATGCACATGTTTATGTACATAAACCAGTAACCATAAGATACAGTATAGTTATTATCACATAACAAACATAAGGAAGATGCACAAGTTTATGTACATAAACCAGTTACGATGAGAAACAGTATAGTTACTATCACACAACAGAGATAAGGAAGATGCACATGTTTATGTACATAAACCAGTTACCATGAGATAAAGTATAGTTACTATCATAAGGAAGATATACAAGTTTATGTACATAAACCAGTTACGATGAGAAACAGTATAGTTACCATCACACAACAGAGATAAGGAAGATGCACATGTTTATGTACATAAACCAGTTACCATGAGACACAGTATAGTTACTATCACGTAACAAACATAAGGAAGATATACAAGTTTATGAACATAAACCAGTTACCACGAGAAACAGTATAGTTACTATCACACAACAGGGATAAGAAAGATGCACTAGTTTGTGTACATAAACAAGTTACCACGAGATACAGTATAGTTACTATCACAATAACAAACATATGGAAGATATACAAGTTTATGTACATAAACCAGTTACCATGAGAAACAGTATAGTTACTATGACATAACAGGGATAAGAAAGATACACATGTTTATGTGCATAAACCAGCTACCATGAGAAACAGTATAGTTACTATCACACAACATTGATAAGAAAGATACACATGTTTATGTACATAAACCAGCTACCATAAGATACAGTATAGTTACTATCACACAATAGGGATAAGAAAGATGCACATGTTTATGTACATAAACCAGTTACCATGAGATACAGTATAGTCACTATCACACAACAGGGATAAGAAAGATACACATGTTTATGTACATAAACCAGCTACCATGAGAAACAGTATAGTTACTATCACATAACAAACATAAGGAAGATACACAAGTTTATGTACATAAACCAGGTACCATGAGAGGCAGTATAGTTACTATCACATAACAAACACAAGGAAGATATACAAGTTTATGTACATAAACCAGTTACCATTTGAAACCGTATAGTTACTATCACACAACAGGGATAAGAAAGATACACATGTTTATGTACATAAACCAGCTACCATAAGATACAGTATAGTTACTATCATATAACAGAGATAAGGAAGATGCACATGTTTATGTACATAAACCAGTTACCATAAGATACAGTATAGTTACTATCACATAACATACATAAGGAAGATATACAAGTTTATGTACATAAACCAGTTACCATGAGAAACAGTATAGTTACTATCACATAACTGGGATAAGAAAGATACACATTTTTATGTACATAAACCTGCTACCATAAAATACAGTATACTTAGTATCACATAACAGGAATAAGGAAGATACACAAGTTTGTGTACATAAACCAGTTACCATGAGATACACTATCACACAACAAACATAAGGAACAGACACAAGTTTGTGTACATAAACCAGTTACCATGAGAAACAGTATAGTTACTATAACATAACAAACATAAGGAAGAGACACATGTGTATGTACATAAACCAGTTGCCATGAGAAACAGTATAAGTACTATCACATAACAATCATAAGGAAGAGACACAAGTTTGTATACATAAACCAGTTACCATGAGAATCAGTACAGTTACTATCACATAACAAACATAAGAAAGATACACAAGTTTGTGTACATAAACCAGTTACCATGAGAAACAGTATAGTTACTATCACATAACAAACATAAGGAAGAGACACAAGTTTATGCACATAAACCAGTTACCATGAGAAACAGTATAGTTACTATCACATAACAAACATAAGGAAGATACACAAGTTTGTGTACATAAACCAGTTACCATGAGAAACAATATAGTTACTATCACATAACAAACATAAGGAAGATACACAAATTTGTGTACATAAACTAGTTACCATGAGAAACAGTATAGTTACTATCACACAACAAACATAAGGAAGAGATGCAAGTTTATGCACATAAAATACTTACCATGGGAAACAGTAGAATTAATATCACATAACAAACATAAGGAAGAGACACAGGTTTGTGCACATAAGCCAGTTACCATGAGAAACAGTATAGTTACTATCACATAACAAACATAAGGAAGATACACAAGTTTGTGTACATAAACCAGTTACCATGAGAAACAGTATAGTTACTATCACATAAAAACATAAGGAAGAGACACAAGTTTGTGCACATAAACCAGTTACCATGAGAAACAGTATAGTTACTATCACATAACAAACATAAGGAAGATACACAAGTTTGTGCACATAAACCAGTTACCATGAGA
This sequence comes from Deroplatys truncata, assembly GCA_030765065.1. NCBI lineage: Eukaryota > Metazoa > Arthropoda > Insecta > Mantodea > Mantidae > Deroplatys > Deroplatys truncata. The sequence continues at coordinate 16,966,006 of CM060986.1, read as the reverse complement.
AACAGTATAGTTACTATCACATAACAAACATAAGGAAGATACACAAGTTTGTGTACATAAACCAGTTACCATGAGAAACAGTATAGTTACTATCACATAACAAACATAAGGAAGAGACACAAGTTTCTGTACATAAGCCAGTTACCATGAGACACAGTATAGTTACTATCACATAACAAACATAAGGAAGAGACACAAGTTTGTGTACATAAACCAGTTACCATGAGAAACAGTATAGTTACTATCACATAACAAACATAAGGATGATACACAAGTTTATGTACATAAACCAGTTACTATGAGAATTAGTATAGTTATTATCACTTAACAGGCATAAGAAAGATACAAAAGTTTATGTACATAAAACAGTTACTATGAGAAACAGTATAGTTATTATCACTTAACAGGCATAAGGAAGATACACAAGTTTATGTACATAAAACAGTTACTATGAGAAACAGTATAGTTACTATCACTTAACAGGCATAAGGAAGATACACAAGTTTATGTACATAAAACTGTTACTATAAGAAACAGTATAGTTATTATCACTTAACAGGCATAAGGAAGATACAGAAGTTTATGTACATAAAACTGTTACTATAAGAAACAGTATAGTTATTATCACTTAACAGGCATAAGGAAGATACACAAGTTTATGTACATAAAACTGTTACTATAAGAAACAGTATAGTTATTATCACTTAACAGGCATAAGGAAGATACAGAAGTTTATGTACATAAAACAGTTACTATGAGAAACAGTATAGTTATTATCACTTAACAGGCATAAGGAAGATGCACAAGTTTATGTACATAAAACAGTTACTATGAGAATTACTATAGTTATTATCACTTAACAGGCAAGAACAAAGATATACAAGTTTATGTACATAAACCAGTTACCATGAGAAACAGTATAGTTACTATCACACAACAGAGATAAGGAAGATGCACATGTTTATGTACATAAACTAGTTACCATGAGACACAGTATAGTTACTATCACATAACAAACATAACGAAGATATACAAGTTTATGTACATAAACCAATTACGATGAGAAACAGTATAGTTACTATCACATAACAAACATAAGGAAGATACACAAGTTTATGTACATAAACCAGTTACCTTGAGAAACAGTATAGTTACTATCACATAACAAACATAAGGAAGATATACAAGTTTATGTACATAAACCAGTTACCATGAGAAACCGTATAGTTAGTATCACACAACAGGGATAAGAAAGATACACATGTTTATGTACATAAACAAGCTACCATAAGATACCGTATAGTTACTATCACATAACAGAGATAAGAAAGATGCACATGTTTATGTACATAAACCAGTAACCATAAGATACAGTATAGTTATTATCACATAACAAACATAAGGAAGATGCACAAGTTTATGTACATAAACCAGTTACGATGAGAAACAGTATAGTTACTATCACACAACAGAGATAAGGAAGATGCACATGTTTATGTACATAAACCAGTTACCATGAGATAAAGTATAGTTACTATCATAAGGAAGATATACAAGTTTATGTACATAAACCAGTTACGATGAGAAACAGTATAGTTACTATCACACAACAGAGATAAGGAAGATGCACATGTTTATGTACATAAACCAGTTACCATGAGACACAGTATAGTTACTATCACGTAACAAACATAAGGAAGATATACAAGTTTATGAACATAAACCAGTTACCACGAGAAACAGTATAGTTACTATCACACAACAGGGATAAGAAAGATGCACAAGTTTGTGTACATAAACAAGTTACCACGAGATACAGTATAGTTACTATCACAATAACAAACATATGGAAGATATACAAGTTTATGTACATAAACCAGTTACCATGAGAAACAGTATAGTTACTATGACATAACAGGGATAAGAAAGATACACATGTTTATGTGCATAAACCAGCTACCATGAGAAACAGTATAGTTACTATCACACAACATTGATAAGAAAGATACACATGTTTATGTACATAAACCGGCTACCATAAGATACAGTATAGTTACTATCACACAATAGGGATAAGAAAGATGCACATGTTTATGTACATAAACCAGTTACCATGAGATACAGTATAGTTACTATCACACAACAGGGATAAGAAAGATACACATGTTTATGTACATAAACCAGCTACCATGAGAAACAGTATAGTTACTATCACATAACAAACATAAGGAAGATACACAAGTTTATGTACATAAACCAGGTACCATGAGAGGCAGTATAGTTACTATCACATAACAAACACAAGGAAGATATACAAGTTTATGTACATAAACCAGTTACCATTTGAAACCGTATAGTTAGTATCACACAACAGGGATAAGAAAGATACACATGTTTATGTACATAAACCAGCTACCATAAGATACAGTATAGTTACTATCATATAACAGAGATAAGGAAGATGCACATGTTTATGTACATAAACCAGTTACCATAAGATACAGTATAGTTACTATCACATAACATACATAAGGAAGATATACAAGTTTATGTACATAAACCAGTTACCATGAGAAACAGTATAGTTACTATCACATAACTGGGATAAGAAAGATACACATTTTTATGTACATAAACCTGCTACCATAAAATACAGTATACTTTGTATCACATAACAGGAATAAGGAAGATACACAAGTTTGTGTACATAAACCAGTTACCATGAGATACACTATCACACAACAAACATAAGGAACAGACACAAGTTTGTGTACATAAACCAGTTACCATGAGAATCAGTACAGTTACTATCACATAACAAACATAAGAAAGATACACAAGTTTGTGTACATAAACCAGTTACCATGAGAAACAGTATAGTTACTATCACATAACAAACATAAGGAAGAGACACAAGTTTATGCACATAAACCAGTTACCATGAGAAACAGTATAGTTACTATCACATAACAAACATAAGGAAGATACACAAGTTTGTGTACATAAACCAGTTACCATGAGAAACAATATAGTTACTATCACATAACAAACATAAGGAAGATACACAAATTTGTGTACATAAACTAGTTACCATGAGAAACAGTATAGTTACTATCACACAACAAACATAAGGAAGAGATGCAAGTTTATGCACATAAAATACTTACCATGGGAAACAGTAGAATTAATATCACATAACAAACATAAGGAAGAGACACAGGTTTGTGCACATAAGCCAGTTACCATGAGAAACAGTATAGTTACTATCACATAACAAACATAAGGAAGATACACAAGTTTGTGTACATAAACCAGTTACCATGAGAAACAGTATAGTTACTATCACATAAAAAACATAAGGAAGAGACACAAGTTTGTGCACATAAACCAGTTACCATGAGAAACAGTATAGTTACTATCACATAACAAACATAAGGAAGATACACAAGTTTGTGCACATAAACCAGTTACCATGAGAAACAGTATAGTTACTATCACATAACAAACATAAGGAAGATACACAAGTTTGTGTACATAAACCAGTTACCATGAGAAACAGTATAGTTACTATCACATAACAAACATAAGGAAGAGACACAAGTTTCTGTACATAAACCAGTTACCATGAGACACAGTATAGTTACTATCACATAACAAACATAAGGAAGAGACACAAGTTTGTGTACATAAACCAGTTACCATGAGAAACAGTATAGTTACTATCACATAACAAACATAAGGATGATACACAAGTTTATGTACATAAACCAGTTACCATGAGAAACATTAGAGTTACCATCACATAACAAACATAAGGAAGAGACACAAGTTTGTGCACATAAACCAGTTACCATGAGAAACAGTATAGTTACTATCACATAACAAACATAAGGAAGATACACAAGTTTGTGTACATAAACCAGTTACCATGAGAAACAGTATAGTTACTATCACACAACAAACATAAGGAAGAGACGCAAGTTTATGCACATAAAATACTTACCATGGGAAACAGTAGAATTAATATCACATAACAGATATAAGGAAGATATACGTGCTTGTGTACTGTTAAACATTTTATTGGTCTTTTAATTTTGTTTAATATTCCTTTGTAAAGGTCAGTTTCATACTGGGTTTTAAATCATCACATTACATATACAATAACAGAGACAGACAGACAGACAGAAGGCTTCAGAGGAGGAGAGGATGATTGGTGTTTGATGGAATGAAATGGCAGCGAGAGTTGTAGAGAATGAGGGTGTGGAAGAAAAAATGAAACAGCAATGAGAGAAAATGTTGGACAGATGTAGTGCAGATGGAAGTGGTAGAGAAGTTAAGATTGCTGAGACAGGAGAGGAGGGAGAGGAGTGTTATAAGTTGAGAGAGAGGAATTGGGAAGAAGAAGATTTTTAAGATAAGGGAGGGTAAGAGAGAGAAAGGGACGGACGGAGAAGGAGGGATGTGGGGGAGGGAATCGTAGATATAGTAGAATCTCGGAATTTAAAGTAATAACGCCTTTAAAAGCGCATAATAATCAAATATTATTTGTTTCCAGGTAGCTGTGATGGATACAGGAGGGAACATGAATTTGGTTCCCTTGAACACAACAGCGGTTACACCGACAACCCCAGGATCTGACTTCGGTACTATGCTGATGGTTTTACAAATATTGTTCCGGACGAAGAAGTTTGATCAACAACCAGAGCAGAATTTAGGTGAGGAATTTCTTTATTACATTCACACCAGATTGCTCTGAAGTTAACTTTTGTATTTGGCATTTGCAATGTTCTGGGCACGAATGTCGAGCCACCCAATATGGGTAGGTTATTCATATGTTTCTATAGTGGCTTGGGAGTCCATTTCATGCACTTTGCTCCCATAGCAGTTCACCTATTCTTTCCCTTCAGAAGTTTGTCTGTGTGGTAGGTTTTGTTTTGGTATATGATGTTGGCATGCGTGAAGTTTGTAGAAGTTCATCCCGCGTTAGTTAAATGGAAAGGATAGCTTTTGTGTCGCCCTCTCCGAGGGTTAACGTAACGAGTGAGCTGTGGGACGTGGGTTCAATCTGTCGCTTATAGGAGATTGGGTCTAGAAATATGGCAGTGTTGTGTGTGTCGCCCTCAATGAGGGGTGACGTAACGAGTATATTGCGAGACACTGCCTCGTCTGCATTTGTTGGTGGTAACTTCCAGGAACAGGAGTGCATGGCACGTGTCGCCCTCTCTGAGGGGTGACGTAACGAGTATATTGCGAGACACTGCCTCGTCTTCATTTGTTGGTGGTAACTTCCAGGAACAGGATCGCATGGCACGTGTCGCCCTCTCTGAGGGGTGACGTAACGAGTAAACTGCGAGACACGGGTTCATGCTGCCATTTGTAGGTGGTGATGTCAATGACTAGCACGGCCCTCTCTGAGGGACGATGCAGATAGTTTAAATCTGGAAATAATAGTAACTCTCTGTTATCTATTTCTTGTCTTTGAAGCATAGTCATTAATAATTTATTGTGCATTAGTTTGTTATTGAATAAATAAGCTTTAAATTATAATGTCGACTCCTGAGCTTCATTTTTCCTAGGAATGACATTTAGGAACATTTAATAAACAAAATGGATTCCGGTTAAATTCTAATTAAAGCTTCTGACTTACCTCGTTGTTTTAATAAGGAATATACTGGTTTTGAAAGCTGGTTGAGGTGATTATTATTAGTGAAACAGTGCTTGTGGCTTACTTCGGAACGGACCGAGGATATAGATGGAACACTTGGACAAGCATTACTACGAACTTCAGCAACTCTCATGAAAACGTATGGCAGTTTTAAAGAGTACATCTCTCGCTGAAGGATATTTAGAAGACCTCTTGCATTATTAATGGGATCACGGGTCTGTAAGAACATAAATCAACGTCAGGGGTTCCTTTAGTCACTGCAATTTTTCCTCAGCTCTAATTAATTATATTTAATTATGCATTAAGGGTGTAATGAAGATATTTACACCAAGGATGATGCTGTTTATTAATGTTTATACTTATTAAATGCTTAACGTTTCACATACATTGTTATTATAAATAGCATAATTTGAGTACATTAAAATAGTTTGTTTATGCAGTGTACACATGAAAAGTGCTAGTTTATGCCTGTGCGGGCGTAAGAGATCTTAACGTCCAGGGCGGATATTAGCAAGCAATAAACATTAAATAACAAACTAGTGCGTGATAAGATAACATGTGATGTTTTAGTGAAGCTCTAATTTGTGTTTACTGAGTTAATGACCTTCCTACAATTACATTTTTATTTGTACATTAAGTTAATGTTATGTTATGTATTTCTCATGCAGAAATGATACCAAACATCACGTGGTCACAAAGTAACTTTACTATACATGGACAACCAAATCCAAAGGAATCCAAAACCACTCATGAGGAACACAACAATGTGACCAAAATAATTAAAAAGAGGGAAACGCGTGCATCTCTGACAGCTGATGAGAACTTCTTACTTAAGAGACAAGCAGGGGAAGATGAAACGGTGAGAAAATTGCCATTAATTATGGTTTTGGGTGAGAAAATGTTGCAGTGAGGATGTACAGACAAATAATTTGTGAATTAAAGAGGAAAGTGGGAATTAAGAAAGTGGGAAAATTGCTTGAGAATAAACTCTTTGTTTTTGTTTTTTAAAATTAATTTCGTACTTTAAAGTTTCTAATATAGAGCACCGGTTTGGCGCAGTGGTTTCGTTTCCGGCTCTCGTACAGAGGGTCCCGGTTTAATTCACGGTTCTTGGGTGGCGATATTAAGTCGACCGCGTCCATGCTTTCACTGGTGATTCGCTCATGTGAAGCATTCCCAAGGCCCATCGTAGTTCGGAGTCCACAGTAAAAGCTGTAGGTCCTCTCATTCCAACGCCATCCTCATCATTGCCCTACCATCGGAGACAAGGGATACCCCCAATGGTGCTTCCACCTCAGAAATGGGTAGTCATCGCTTGGTGGAATGAGATATCCCCAAAGGTCATAGGCCTTGTGAGAGCCTTGAAATAAAACTTTCCTAAAATAACCTACTGTTTCCTTCCGACTCTTGAATGGATTTTATTTCCCTGTTTAAATGTATGGATGCTGATGGAAATTTCCAGAGGTAAATGCACCTGACGTGAAACACTCACATAACTTTCTCTAGCCAATAATATTTCGCATACATATTTTTAATATTACATAATTTATTAAACTATCCACCAAAAGTTAACCATTACATGTTCTTGTTTAAAATTATTTCAGATTAAACAAATAATTTCATAGTTACATAAAACAATACGGAAACAAGCTCAACTGTTTATCAAAATCACAGAGGAACAAATTCAAAAGTCATAGTATCGTGTTCTTACGAAGGGTATGAAAAAGGAAAAGTCGTATAAAATATAGTCATACAAGATATAATATTTAGGAAAACCCAAAGTCATATGAACACAAATTACATATTTCAATGACTAACTTATTTTCATAAACTAAGTTTTGTTAAACATCTTAAGATTTTCAGTTATACAAATAATACAGAATTAAATCCAAACGAAGGGGATTTCAGAAAATAGTCATAACTATTCAAAATATGCACCTTATTCCTCTAGTTAAATATATGATAATGTAATCAAAATGGTTAAAATAACGAAAAGTTTTCTATACAAAGTGTAGTTTGCGAAATTTCTTTAAAACCCTGCGGTAGACTCATTGGAAGATGTTCATTTAAATACAAAGTTAAGGGTTGACTGACCTTTCTTTGGAGTTATTCTGCTCAAACACATGACCGGGAGCGCGCGCCTTTTTCTAAAAAAAATCTTATCTGTTACATTCAAATTACTTTTTCTATCTACGATATTTTTTGTGTCTTCTCCACAAACCAATCCCTGAACGACTATTTTGTTTTCTACCACCTACATATAGTAGGTAGAGGATGCATTGAATTCCAACCAACTACCCTTCACTTAGGGTCCTTTTCGAAAATTTTGATTTTCTGAAAGATGGCTCAAATGATTTTGATTAAAATACCACATATTAAAGATAATTACAAGACAAATAAAAGAATATTTTGAAGTTTCGTGGAATATCCTGTGAAGTCCTCTTCATTCAGAAGGAATTTTGTACACTGTTATATAATTGGTCAACGTTAAGCGATAGACGAAAATTCACTTCACAAAACAAACTATATCTTTTTAAAATACAGAATTTATTTCAAATAAGGTTTTTGCATTAGCCATTTCTGAGATATTCTTAATATTTTGTAAGGTTTGTGCTTATCTGGTAACCAGCCAAATATGTCATCAGTAAGTCTTCACTTTTGCCATCTCCAGGTAAATCATTTGCATAAATATCAAACAAAGTTGGGCTAAGGACTGTACCCTGGGGTAAGACACGATGTGTTTGTTTGAGGAGTATCGTGTTACCTTGTAGCGCAGAATCGTCTTGAATCAAACTGAGAGAGCCAGTTATACATGTTTGTATGAATACCAATGACATGCACTTTTCAAGCAATTTACATCTCCACACTGAGTCAAAAGCTTTTTGGAACTCAACAAAAATGGCAGGATTGAATGCTTCTTTTATGTCCTGATAATTGTCATGACCTGTCAGCTGTTTTTCTCTGAAGCCGTTTGTTTAGATGTTATCAGATTCTAAATACCAGGTTAATGTTGTAGACCCCTTGACACTACTGATGACACTGAGCGACAGTTGTTAACATTATTTGCGTGTTTACTTTCTTCACAACTGGGATTATGATTGCCTTTTTCCATTCTGCCGGAACTGAAATGGTACACGAAAGATTACATATCTACAGGAGAATCTTCCTTCCATTTTCTCCCAGATGTTATACAAATTGTGGATGAATTTTATTGGTTCAGGAATTCTTTTGTTTCTCAGTGCTCGTAGTGCTGTAGTAAGTACATCAGCCATCTAGAGGTCAGAGGTTACTGGTATCTTTAGCAGCAAATGTAAGGTTTATCTGTAGTTTCTTTTGATCCTTTGGGATTTTATATTTGGTGACGCACAATGTGATGGCATTGGCTAGAAATCGTTGTCATATGCTCTGTAATGTTTTTTTTCTTTGGTGCAAAGGTTTGGTCATTATCTTCACTCTCCACCATAATCGCTGATGACCTATAAGGTGATACAACTTAAGTATTACATTTAGCAGGGAACCCTTCTGTGGACTTAACTTGTGTATGTTGTAAATTACTGTACTGTAACACAGCGAAGTACAGTTACGTTTTTATAGCATGATATCGATGTACTTATCTGAACCAAGTCATTAAACATGTTGATTTTCTTTTACGCAGATTTCTTCCTCTAAAAATAAAATCCCACACAAACAGGCAATGCTTACACCAAAAATATTTCAAATGTAATTAAATGTATTTTTTACATTTCATATCTAAGCGTAAATGTTTTACTAACTGCGAAATCAAGACCTAATAATTAACATAATCTTATAATAATTAAACAGTTAAAGGCTCGTACAATTAACCTAATTAATATCACTATAAGTATATAATATAAACGCTAGTATTAATATTATAATCACTGCGTCAGCTGGTCGTCGTGCAAAGTTTGAACACCTGCAAATATAAAAACAGGGCACAACGTAACAGATTCAATATAACTAACCTTCCCAATACTTTTAAGATATGCGTAATTTCAGAGGAGTTTCCGGTCATGAATGTAACCTAACAACCCGAATATCACCAGATTCTAGTGACATCCCATAATGTGGAGAATCACCAAAGCGTGACTTTAGTAACCTCTCGTATATTGTAACAGGTGCGTATTTGTGGAGCAGTTTCCGGTCATGAGTGCAACCTCACAATGCTAATAACACCAGATTCTAGTGACATCCCACAATGTGTAGAAACAAAAATTGAGTTTTTATTTATGGACGCTCTTTAACTACTGTGTTCCTTAGCGTCCAATTCTATATTGGGCGTGAAAGGCCGGTAATTTTGCTCAGAGGCCTCTTTATCAGGCTTGAGGGATCAGCAAAGCGTGGCTTTAGTAACCTCTCGTATATTGTAACAGGTGCGTATTTGCGGAAGAGTTTCCGGTCATGAGTGTAACCTGACAACGCTAATATCACCAGATTCTAGTGACTTATCACATAATGGCGGAAAAACAGCAAACTCTGACTTAAATAACCTCTCGTATATTGTAACCTCTACAGATTCGCTGAAAAGCTTTATCACTTTTGGAATGTAATGACTTTTTCTGTTCTAAAAGCTTTGAATATAAAACCGTGCTTAACAGAATGCACCTCTGAAATTTGTTGCAAGTCTGGGTAAAGGCTATTCGATGTTTAATTTTATAGAAAATAAAGAAACAATTTGAAAGAAAAATGGCCTTGTGGGGACTTTTTGAGCTACCTAGTGATTTTAAAAGCAAGAAGGAGCTATAAAATAGAGATGATGGACACTTTTCTTAAAGTTACTTTCTTTTGAACTAAAATTAATCTGAGCGTATACATTTGATAAACAAAATAGCGCCACAAGGTAATTTCGTAGCATATTCGCTTGTTCATTCATTTAGTATGTTTTTATCTGACAACTCTCACTATGGTAAAAACGACGTGTAAGAAAACAATTATTATTATTATTATTATTATTATTATTATTATTATTATTATTATTAATACAATCTGTTACATTTTATTCATGGAATGATCTTAATAATTCCCATTCGAGATTACGAGCTTCATCAGATAAACTCGTAAGCTAACGTCCAAACTTTAAATCTGTGTTTTATTTTTAAGGAGCTAGACTTCAATAGCCAGTTTATTAATTTTAAAATCCTTTTTCATGACCGACAGCAGGAAATCGACCGGGAGTTTACGAAAACGGCGCCCAAAATAAGAGACCATTCGCAAGATACTCCACGTCTTGAAGAAACTACCGGAGTAAGTAAACTACAACGATAAATCTAAAACTTAGTTTAACTATTCTACCTCTTGTCTATTCGCAGAAATCACAATATATATAAATCATAATATATATTACTATCCTTAAAAATATCTTAAACGTATTATGTTTTAATAAATATCAATAGTAATTTTTAGAAAAAAAACCGGATATGTCACATTCGCATTACTTTCTCTACCCGGTATCATATATTAGCAGGTATACAAATTATTCTTACGAAAGTTTATTTACTTATCTACTTCATTTTAATCGAGATAAACCTTTACAGAAACAGCTACATTACACATTTCGTTATAGTTACAAAGAGAACAGCGATAGTCAAATGTTTAAGAACTGGACGCTATATGCTGGCCTTAAAATTCCATACTGTTTCCATGACATTGCGAGAAACAACTGAATGCTGACAGGACTTTAAGAGGATGGCTAAGTATTGAACAATTCGAAACTTTAATAACGATATCTCTGAAATTTTTTAGGCCACAAAAAATAATTTCTAATGAATTGCCTGTTTTAAAGATATCTATATCTTTGAGTACTACGCTTTCGTCTATCACTTAACGTTTCCCAGTTATACAAGATTCTATAAAATGTCTTGCCAATAAAGTGGACTTGATGAGCTATTTCCTGAAAAACCAAGGCATGCTTTTTAAAATCAAATATCTAGAATGTGTTATTGCAGTAAAAAAAGTTAAAGCCATTTCTTAGAAAATAAAAGAATTCTAAAAATATTTTATGTATTTTGGGGTGGGAGGATTTTCTTGAGAATTTTGTATTGCATACTGAACTTAAGTACCAAATTTAGTATTTATCCCACTTTTCGTTTTTGAGTTCTGCAGTTCTCAGACACACACACGCACACAGACAGACGTTTTGTAAAAACCGCATATTTACAGTGAACCTTGAAATTTAATTTGCGAGTGGAGCTAATTACTTCTCCCACGTTCTAAATACCTTGTAGAGAAGATAAAGGTTTATATGAATGAAAAGCAGTCACGATGTTTCAGACCTTATACAAAGTACTTTAATATTTCAGTTTAACACTGCAAGTTTGTTTTTGTGGTGTTTCAGAGCAAATTCAAATACTTTAGGGATATAAGTTACTGATATTAAATAAAGTGTATTATTACAGTACTTTTGTTGTTTTGGTTTCTAATTTTGTAACGTTTTCCAGCAAATATAATTACTTTAGAGATACAAGTTATAGCATTAAATGAAATGTATTACTGCAGTTACAATTTAATGAATTTGAAACCATTTTTCAGGAGAATCAGATGCAAAACTTCTACTTACATCTCCAAAATGTACAAGACAACGTAGGAAATGTTTTAATGACAATACCTAGTGGACTGGCATCCAAGGTAAGTGAAACACATAAACATTATTTGTGTATAAACATCTGACTCAACAACAATGGGGAATCTTTAATAATGATATTACTATAAAAACCGGTTCAGCGGATTCCGAGTTACAACAAAAACAAACGTTATATCTTTTTAATATCAGAAAGGGTTATTTTAGAACTTCTCGGAATAAATCACAAAATTATGTGCAGAGTTTGAAACTGGCTTATTTTACAACACAAACTCCCTTGACATTTCGTCTAGTGATGCTGTAAGCCCTTTATTCCGTCACGTAAGTCAGCTTCCTACAAATGTACAACTGACGACTTAAGCTCTTAATGGGCGACAATTCCTGTCCAGCAAGGAACTTTCTGAGAACAGGGAACAGATGGAGCTATACCAGAGAATAAGGTTGATATGGCACAAAATCATACCCCACTTGGTTGTTTCACACACAAGTGTGAGGACGAGCATTGTCGTGAAGCAAGATGGCTTTCTACTTTGCCAAACACGGGGTTTACTCGTGTATTGCAGATTGTTCTAGAAGGTTAGCTCAATATGGATATTCCGGGAATAAGATCTTCAATTAGCAGCACATTCTTTCCATCCCACGATCCTCCTGGCAATTTCACACACTTCCGTGATAGAGAATCTTGATGCTGTTTTGTTTCAGCAGTGTCTTACTTGTTCGATACGGATGTACATCATTGCTGCAGAACACTTCAGCCTCAGTCTTATTGTGCTACCTGTATCTATTTAAAGCCAATTCATTATGTCTGCACCATTTACCAAGGAGGACAGTCTCATAACAGATATGGCTTCAAATTCTTCTGGTTCCAAAAACATTTTCCCAAAAGCAATATATCTCCTGTGAAATAAAACCTCACAGGAGCATACAATGTGATGGACTGTTTCAGTTTCTTTCTTGCACAACCTGCAATCTAAGTTAACACTGTCATCGTGTTAAGATGCTTCTTCACAGGAACATATAACATGCTGGACTGTTTCAGTTTCTTTCTTGCATAATCTGCAATCTAAGTTCACACTGTCATCGTGTTAAGATGCTTCTTCACAGGAACATATAACATGCTGGACTGTTTCAGTTTCTTTCTTGCATAATCTGCAATCTAAGTTAACACTGTCATCGTGTTAAGATGCTTCTTCACAGGAACATATAACATGCTGGGCTGTTTCAGTTTCTTTCTTGTACAGTCTGCAATCTAAGTTAACACTGTCATCGTGTTAAGATGCTTCTTCACAGGAACATATAACATGCTGGACTGTTTCAGTTTCTTTCTTGCATAATCTGCAATCTAAGTTAACACTGTCATCGTGTTAAGATGCTTCTTCACAGGAACATATAACATGCTGGACTGTTTCAGTTTCTTTCTTGCACAATCTGCAATCTAAGTTAACACTGTCATCGCGTTAAGATGCTTCTTCCCAGGAACATATAACAAGCTGGACTGTTTCAGTTTCTTTCTTGCACAACCTGCAATCTAAGTTAACACTGCCATCGTGTTAAGATGCTTCTTCACAGAAACATATAACATGCTGGCTGTTTCAGTTTCTTTCTTGAACAACCTGCAATCTAAGTTAACATTGTCATCGTGTTAAATGCTTCTTCACAGAAACATATAACATGCTGGCTGTTTCCGTTTCTTTCTTGAACAACCTGCAATCTAAGTTAACATTGTCATCGTGTTAAGATGCTTCTTCACAGAAACATATAACATGCTGGCTGTTTCAGTTTCTTTCTTGCACAGTCTTCAATCTAAGTTAACACTGTCATCGTGTTAAGATGCTTCTTCACAGGAGCATATAACATGCTGGACTGTCTCAGTTTCATTCTTGTACAGTCTGCAATCTAAGTTAACACTGTCATCCTGTTAATATGCTTCTTCACAGGAGCATATAACATGCTGGACTGTCTCAGTTTCATTCTTGTACAGTCTTCAATCTAAGTTAACACTGTCATCGTGTTAAGATGCTTCTTCACAGGAACATATAACATGCTGGGCTGTTTCAGTTTCTTTCTTACATAATCTGCAATCCAAGTTAACACTGTCATCGTGTTAAGATGCTTCTTCACAGGAACATATAACATGCTGGACTGTTTCAGTTTCATTCTTGCACAGTCTGCAATCTAAGTTAACACTGTCATCGTGTTAAGATGCTTCTTCACAGGAACATATAACATGCTGGACTGTCTCAGTTTCATTCTTGCACAGTCTGCAATCTAAGTTAACACTGTCATCGTGTTAAGATGCTTCTTCACAGAAACATATAACATGCTGGACTGTTTCAGTTTCTTTCTTGCGTAATCTGCAATCTAAGTTAACACTGCCATCGTGTTAAGATGCTTCTTCACAGGAACATATAACATGCTGGACTGTTTCAGTTTCTTTCTTGCATAATCTGCAATCTAAGTTAACACTGTCATCGTGTTATGATGCTTCTTCACAGGAACATATAACATGCTGGGCTGTTTCAGTTTCTTTCTTGCATAATCTGCAATCTAAGTTCACACTGTCATCGTGTTAAGATGCTTCTTCACAGGAACATATAACATGCTGGACTGTTTCAGTTTCTTTCTTGCATAATCTGCAATCTAAGTTAACACTGTCATCGTGTTAAGATGCTTCTTCACAGGAACATATGACATGCTGGACTGTTTCAGTTTCTTTCTTGCATAATCTGCAATCTAAGTTAACACTGTCATCGTGTTAAGATGCTTCTTCACAGGAACATATAACATGCTGGACTGTTTCAGTTTCTTTCTTGCATAATCTGCAATCTAAGTTAACACTGACATCGTGTTATGATGCTTCTTCACAGGAACATATAACATGCTGGACTGTTTCAGTTTCTTTCTTGCACAGTGTGCAATCTAAGTTAACACCGTCATCGTGTTAAGATGCTTCTTCACAGGAACATATAACATGCTGGACTGTTTCAGTTTCTTTCTTGCACAGTCTGCAATCTAAGTTAACACCGTCATCGTGTTAAGATGCTTCTTCACAGGAACATATAACATGCTGGACTGTTTCAGTTTCTTTCTTGCACAATCTGCAATCTAAGTTAACACTGACATCGTGTTATGATGCTTCTTCACAGGAACATATAACATGCTGGACTGTTTCAGTTTCTTTCTTGCACAGTCTGCAATCTAAATTAACACCGTCATCGTGTTAAGATGCTTCTTCACAGGAACATATAACATGCTGGACTGTTTCAGTTTCTTTCTTGCACAATCTGCAATCTAAGTTAACACTGACATCGTGTTATGATGCTTCTTCACAGGAACATATAACATGCTGGCTGTTTCAGTTTCTTTCTTGCACAACCTGCAATCTAAGTTAACACTGTCATCGTGTTAAGATGCTTCTTCACAGGAGCATACAATGTGATGGACTTTTTCAGCTTCATTCTTGCACAACCTGCAATCTAAGTTAACACTGTCATCGTGTTAAGATGCTTCTTCACAGGAGCATACAATGTGATGGACTTTTTCAGCTTCATTCTTGCACAACCTGCAATCTAAGTTAACACTGTCAACGTGTTAAGATGCTTCTTCACAGGAACACATAACATGCTTGGCTGTTTCAGTTTCTTTCTTGCACAATCTGCAATCTAAGTTAATACTGTCATCGTGTTAAGATGCTTCTTCACAGGAACATATAACATGCTGGGCTGTTTCAGTTTCTTTCTTGCATAATCTGCAATCTAAGTTCACACTGTCATCGTGTTAAGATGCTTCTTCACAGGAACATATAACATGCTGGACTGTTTCAGTTTCTTTCTTGCATAATCTGCAATCTAAGTTAACACTGTCATCGTGTTAAGATGCTTCTTCACAGGAACATATGACATGCTAGACTGTTTCAGTTTCTTTCTTGCATAATCTGCAATCTAAGTTAACACTGTCATCGTGTTAAGATGCTTCTTCACAGGAACATATAACATGCTGGACTGTTTCAGTTTCTTTCTTGCATAATCTGCAATCTAAGTTAACACTGACATCGTGTTATGATGCTTCTTCACAGGAACATATAACATGCTGGACTGTTTCAGTTTCTTTCTTGCACAGTGTGCAATCTAAGTTAACACCGTCATCGTGTTAAGATGCTTCTTCACAGGAACATATAACATGCTGGACTGTTTCAGTTTCTTTCTTGCACAGTCTGCAATCTAAGTTAACACCGTCATCGTGTTAAGATGCTTCTTCACAGGAACATATAACATGCTGGACTGTTTCAGTTTCTTTCTTGCACAATCTGCAATCTAAGTTAACACTGACATCGTGTTATGATGCTTCTTCACAGGAACGTATAACATGCTGGACTGTTTCAGTTTCTTTCTTGCACAGTCTGCAATCTAAGTTAACACCGTCATCGTGTTAAGATGCTTCTTCACAGGAACATATAACATGCTGGACTGTTTCAGTTTCTTTCTTGCACAATCTGCAATCTAAGTTAACACTGACATCGTGTTATGATGCTTCTTCACAGGAACATATAACATGCTGGGCTGTTTCAGTTTCTTTCTTGCACAACCTGCAATCTAAGTTAACACTGTCATCGTGTTAAGATGCTTCTTCACAGGAGCATACAATGTGATGGACTTTTTCAGCTTCATTCTTGCACAACCTGCAATCTAAGTTAACACTGTCATCGTGTTAAGATGCTTCTTCACAGGAGCATACAATGTGATGGACTTTTTCAGCTTCATTCTTGCACAACCTGCAATCTAAGTTAACACTGTCAACGTGTTAAGATGCTTCTTCACAGGAACACATAACATGCTTGGCTGTTTCAGTTTCTTTCTTGCACAATCTGCAATCTAAGTTAATACTGTCATCGTGTTAAGATGCTTCTTCACAGGAACACATAACATGCTGGGCTGTTTCAGTTTCTTTCTTGCACAGTCTGCAATCTAAGTTAACACTGTCATCATGTTAAGATGCTTCTTCACAGGAACACATAACATGCTGGGCTGTTTCAGTTTCTTTCTTGCACAATCTGCAATCTAAGTTAACACTGTCATCATGTTAAGATGCTTCTTCACAGGAACATATAACATGCTGGGCTGTTTCAGTTTCTTTCTTGCACAATCTGCAATCTAAGTTAACACTGTCATCATGTTAAGATGCTTTTTCACAGGAGCATGTCCTATGGGAAATGCAATAATTGTTCTCAGCTGGAGTCTGTTACATTTAAGTAAGCTTTCAGCTCTTTTCTTGCATGGTTTTCTAATAAATGATTTATCATGTTCGTTTCCTGGAGTTGTAAGCAAGGTTTTATCATGTTCTACTTCGAACCAGTTCTTATTAGCCTCTCTTACTAAACATCGAGTATTCATAGAGTCGGCTCTGGCCAATAAATTGTGAAGCTGCTCCTTGTCTTGCAAGTTCATTAGCTTTCTCATTTCCCTCTATGCCACTACGACTCGCAATCAAGATGAGTTGAAGTTTGTTCTGTTCTGCAAAGCTTGTGAGTTTCGGTAGTGTAATAATGCACTCATTTTTCGTCATTTGCTACATATCTCTCTGAAAAGGAGCCAAAATTATTTCAGAAATTTGCTTTTGATCCGAAGTAAACAGCCACGACATCCATCTTGCTCCAGGTGTTATTAGTAACCATGCTTCGTCACTTATTAGACATCTCTCTCAAAACCTTTCAACCTTAACTCAGAGATTTGCTTTTGATCCGGAAACAACAACCTCCCATTCTGTTTCAGGAGTGTGGTAGTACACCCAATTTTCATCGTTTGTTGCAAATTTCTCTGAAAAGGAGCCCAACTTTGCTCAGAGATTTTACTCTAAACCAGAGTAAACAGTCGTGACTCCCATCTTGCTTCAGGTGTATTGTAGTACACCCATGTTTCATAGTTACAAATCTCTCTGAAAACGAGACAAACGTCGCTCAGTGATTTACCTTTGATCCAGACTTAACAGTCACAGCTTTCATCTTGTTTCAGGTGCATTGTAGTACCCAAGTTTCATTGTTACAAATCACTTTGAAATGAGCCAAACGTTTCTCAGATATTTACCTTTGATGCAGAGTTAACAGTCACAGCTTCCATCTTGTTTCAGGTACATTGTAGTACCCAAGTTTCATTGTTACAAATCACTCTGAAACGAGCCAAAATTTTCTCAGAGATTTACCTTTGATGCAGAGTTAACACTCACAGCTTCCATCTAGTTTCGGTTGTATTGTAGTACACCCATGTTTCATTGTTACAAATCTCTCTGAAAACGAGCAAAACTTTGCTCAGAGATTGGCCTTTGACCCAGAGTTAACAGTCACAGCTTCGATTACCACTCCTCTCTTGAAATGTGAAACATAGTACCTCTAAAATTTCCAAAGTTTCAGGAATTTCATTTGGAGATCGTAAAACACAATTTCGTGTACCTGACTTGATGGTTTCTGTTATCGTGGTGAATTTCGGTCTCCTGCTGCGTGCTTCAACTTCACCACGAGTTTAAACTCCGTTGTTCACTTAGCAATCATGATGCAGTGTCCCTTGAATGTTTATCGTGAGTTCTGTTCGGCTCATACTCTTGCTTACGAAGTACTTAATGACCTCACGATGTTTGAGTTTGATAGGTTTCTAATTATGGGGGTTACTCTAAAAGTTCTTAGATTGAATGCATTAAACTTTAAAAATTAGATCTGATCATTGTATCTTTTCAAAGTACTCTAAATTTGTATTCTATACCACGTCTCATCCTGTCAAACTACTTTTTAAATGCCGAACCTATTCTTCTTTGGAGACTGCAAATACGTTTTTCGGAAGCCGTTACTGCAACCTCGGGTGATTCAAATCGTTAACCTCAAATTTTTTGCTTTATTTTGGGAATAGAAGAAAGTCACGTGGGACCTGATCTAGACTAGTGGCAGGATAGGACAAATATTTGACTCCTGAGTGCTGCAGAAGTTGGGTTGTTCCTAGTTCAAAGTGGACAGAGGCGTTGTCGTTGTGCTACAAAATGCCAAGCAGACCTATGTTAGGACGCTTTGCTCTCAGCTCATTGAAGACTTGTGGCACACAATTTGTGGTGTGCCATCAGTCAGTGTCGGTCTTGGTACCTCAAGCGAAAGTGTCACAATGTGACTACTAGCTGAGAGTATCTGATAATGTGTAATGACAATGTTGCCACAACATGTGCTCTGGTTTCATCCGTTGTTGCTGTAGCCTGCCGTATTGCACGCTCTTCATTTTCGAGGGAATCCCTTCCTCTTTAAAACAGTGCAAAGCATTGATAAATCGTGGATTGTTAATGTCAAAGATCCCGAAATGCGTTCTCTCTTTTTTAAACCGACTTTAAAATCGTAGAAAATCGTAGCATGGAAATGATGTTGTTTTATGATCCATCCTAGCGTATGACGTAACAACACCTGCCTTACGTACACACGCGGTGCTGACGTTGCACATTGTTGGAGACACGTTACTATGTCAACTTGAATCTAAACATAGGAGGACCTGCTTTGGCTTACCACTACTCATTGTTACCCATTCTCAAAACTTTCAGAGTGCCCCTAAGTATATGTTTTCCATGAAAGATGACTGAGTTTTAAAACAAAACTGTTCACTCTGTGGGTTATTTCGAGAAGTTTTCAAATGAATCTCGTATAAATAAGTAACTCGTCGCTTGACCACCTGCTGTTCCAGGACGAAGACTGCTGCAACTCTGTAAATGATCTTCAACCTCTTCCAGTACCACCTCCTGTTGGAGAATGGCAACGCGTGATGTTGGTGGGATTTGGTCCCGGGTCGAAGATAGTCATCAGAGGCAGATCGAAATTGAATGCTCCTAGGTAAAGTTTTTATTATGTAGCAGATGGAAAGACTTCTTTCTTTCTTTCTTTCCATCCTTCCTTCTTTCTTTAATTTTAATATTTTCAGTTGTAATTTTTCCTTTATTTATTTTTACTTTTTCTGCCATTTATATAGTACAAAGGGAAGGTTGTGCATTCCACTCAAAAAATCGATATCCAGATTTTAACGAAAGTGCATATTCTTAGGCTCCTGAATCCAAAAAGAGCACTTTTACTTCCTCTACCATGTTCCTTCCATCCGAAATATAGGTACCGAAATTTCACCGGAAGTACATATTTAAGCCCCCTGAATAAAAAAGCATTTTTAGAAAATATGTCCATATGTGTGTGTGACTGAACAACAAAACCCAAAAACGAAAAGGTGCATACACACACAGCTTGGTATTTAAGTTCAGTACCTTCCAAAGAAGGGCATGAAGACTTTAAAGAAACTCCTCCCACCCCAAACAATCATGCACATGGAACATTTATTTTCTAAAAATGCTTCTAAAGACTTTGATTAAATTAACATAGGTTAAAGATATAGGAAATATAATGTAAATCTTGAATCTTCTGCGAATAGCCTGTGTTAATGGCAAACATTAACTAATAGACGAAAACGTACTCAATTCATTTAAATTAACTTTTTGTGGCATCAATTATTTCCGAGTTATTCGTTATTAGTGATTCCAATTGTTTAATACTTAGCCATTATGTTGAAGTCCTTTCATTTTCACTTGTTTCTCACGAAGCCATGGAAACAGTATGGAATTTTAAGGCCAGCATATAGCCTCCAGTTCTTAAACGTTTGACTATCGCTGTTCTCTTTGTATCTATAAAGAACTGCATAATGCAGGGTTATTTCTGAAAGGTTTATCTCTATTAAAATGAAGTAGATAGGAAAATAAACTATCGCACTATAATTTGTATACCACTAATAAGCAATAGAGGGTTCAGAAAATCTTGTGAATGTTACGCATAACATTCTTAACGGTTGTGCTTTCTACTGTTTACAAACTACAGAAACTAACCTTAAATTAATGCTAGTGGAACGGAACACAGTTTTTATTTCCAGACATTTTATATCAACGCTTTGAACTCTGAATAAACACTTGTTATATTTCAATTTAAATGAAATGCACCAATTTAGACACCGAAAGAGAAACTTTAAAGCAGCAGAGATTAAAGTCCGTCTGCTGACAATGTTAAATTATCTAAATTCGTGAGCATGTACTCAGAAACTGTTTAAGATGCGACAGAGAAATATTTACAGGATATGTTCCAAGTTTACTGATCTACTACTGTACAATAATGTTTTATTTTGAAAAATAGCATATACTGTCGTGCACATTTTATTTAAAAAGATCTGCAGTAACATTAAATTGTCATTCAGCTGACTTCAATACTTTCTCAGAAAACACAATTCATATCTGAAGATGTTATATTCAAATTAAAAATGAAAAAATAAAGTATCCAATGTGATACATTTGCACTTTACGTTACTCACAACGTATTTTCACTTAGTAGTGATTTCAAATTAAGAAAGACGTGCTTAGTTACAATGTACGGAGACAGCATTCAAATGTTTACTTCTGGTAAAGCTACAAACGAACGCAGGGGCCCCGACACTTAGGCAGAGCACTGAACGCAGGCAATACGGTCCCTTGGGCTTCTACACGAGAGGGAGGGATGAGGGGAGAGACTCGAAGCACGACCAGATGCGAATGAAAACTGGCGCAAGAATGGATGGGGTCCCTAATGTTTCCAGATTGAGCTAACATATAATATACAAACTAGTCTTACTAAAGCTTATTTTTATATTTACTCGATTTTAATCCAAATAAACTTTTGCAGAAATTTCTTTTTAGTTACAAAGGGAACAGCAATCGTCAAATGTTTAAGAACTGGACACTGTACGATAGCCTTAACATTCCATACTGTTTCTATGCAATCGCTAGAAAATACTGAAGGTTGGGGGGACTTTAAGACAATGACCAAGAAATGAACTATTAATAACGCATATCTCGGCAATGGCTTAGGCCACAAAAATTATTTGAAATAAATAGGGTGTTTTCAAGGGATTTACATGTTTTGTGCTGTACGTTTTCATCTATTACATAACGTTTACCAATTGTACAATATTACACAGGATTCCTTCCAAATGTAGAGAACTTAGGCTTTTCAAAGGAAATTTAAGATATACATTTTAATTGTCCCGTAAATATGTTTAATATAAGGTATTTTAACCAAGATAGAGACACGTTTAGAAATTAAAAATTTTCGAAAAGTTATCCATGTGAAAGGGAATTTTCTTGAAAATCCTCATGTCGCATCTTGGGTAGACACTGAACCTAAATACCAAGTTTGATATTTATCCCACTTTTTGTTTTTGAGCTTTGGTTAGCTTCTGTTTAAGGGGGCTTAACTTCTAGGTCATTAGCGCCCTTCTAAAAACAGATCATGGCAAAGGCCAGAGATAACGATCAGTAGAAAATTTCATGGCAAAGGCCAGAGATAAAACTGAATAAAAAATTTAATAAGTAAAAAATAAATAAAATCAAAGCAAAAGCCAGAGATAAATATCAATATAAGAATCACAGCCAAAGACAGAGATAAATATCAATATAGAAATATAGCACAAGTTATACATAAATATAGATATATAAAACTAAATCGATCAGTATAAAATACCTTCTATTAAGATGACTAAATCAACATTTGGAAATTTACTTTGGAAACAAAATTAAAAATGCTATCAACCGCTTGCTTATCATCTGCTAAGACCTCTGCAAGACTGTCCGGCAGTTGCAGGGAGTCCCGATGATGTGCTAGAGCAATACACTCTAGCAACACGTGGCGGACCGAAAGATCTTCGCCACAAAGCAGACAAATAGGAGCAGGGTCACCCTTAAAAAGATAACTGTGTGTAAAATTGCAGTGACCAATACGCAACCGAGTCAACATCACCTCCTCACTACGAGATACGCGAGAAGATCGGAATGTGCTTCACTACTCCAAGCTTATTTCCGCGGAGAACTAGCCACTCCTCGCGCCAGCACGGCACTGCTCTCCGCACAACAAACCTAAAGTCTTCCGACGTTACCCGAGGTATTGTAACACTGGGTTCTGTGGTTGCCACCTTAGCTGCCAAATCCGTAAGTTCATTCCCCGGCAAGCCAACGTGACCAGGTATCCAAGCACTCTCCACATTAACGCCAGAAGCGTGTAAAACATGGAGGGCATCCTGGATTCGCTGAACAATGGGGTGGTAGTTGTACAGCTCACGAAGGCTCTGAAGTGCACTTAGGGAATCACTCAAAATGAGACAGTCTCCCAATTTTCGGCGTCGCACATACAAAATGGCTCGGTATATGGCATACAGCTCTGCACTATAAATGGGTGTGCTATCATGAAAACCGAATGTATAAGATCCGTTGGTGCTCTTAGATCCATCGGTGTAGATCAAAATTAGGTCACTGTAACCGGACAGAAATTCTAAAAAACAGGTGCGGATACTAAAAGTAGAAATCGTAGACTTCCGGTATACCGTCATCCCAAGATCTACGTGAGATGTCCCACATAACCACGGGGGGAACACCCTCTCCCCCTTAGCAAACATGCTAGACATTTCAATGTCGTGCTTTCTTAGAAGCTTCCGGAAACGAACACCTGCAGGCTTGGGATTAATGGAGCTATTTCTATAACGTTCGTCCAGTGCAGTGTGAGAAAACGAGGCGAACATTGGATGTTGAGGCATACATTTAAGCGCACAGCCATAATTTCCCATAATTTCCATAATTTTAAGCTTTGGTGTTGACGTTTATCCAACATTGCTTTATTTGGATTCTGGGGTACCAAAACATGTATTTCCGGTTAATCTCGGTATCGAATTTTTGGGTGGATCACAATATCTTCTCTACATTCCATGTACGCGGTAGAGAAAGTCAAAAGCATTTTTATTGCCGGTTATCAATATGTAAGTTGTACAGAGAGGACGGAGAGGTAAAAATGCTGATGTAGTCAAAGAGAATAAATGAGTCATATGACAGTTGTATACAAGCTTTGTTTCCTTATTTTCTGCTTTCCTTAATGAGCTGATATGAAACATGTTTGAAAGTAGCGATTGCCTTTATTTAAGCAGACAGAAATATACTTGTTATGATAACATTTTGTTTTTGTCCTTCAGGTTGACCTTCGATCTGCAATACTCAAATACAGTTGCACTTCATATCGACAATCGCTGGTTTGCACCCACCAAAAATGAGCTTAGATTAAACACGTATGACAACGGCTGGGGTCCAGGAGTGGTATACAAGCCTGCACAGATACATCCGGGGGCAAACTTTGTAGTCACCATCGAATGTTTACAGCATGCATTCCAGGTAAGGTCAAAGAATAGCGAAGTTAGTGTGGTACTGTTTCATTGCTTTTGGGTGAACATTCTACATTGCTTCAAATATTCCGGTTTTCTGAAGGTCCAAGTCAAAACTATACGTTAGTTATTCATATGACATTCTCTACTCGAAACAGATTCATTACACATTTCGTTGTGGGTATAAGGGGATACAGGAGACTGAATTGATAGTTAAATCTTTAAAGAGTGGGTCACTATTTGACCGCGTTGAAACCTCGTACGCTTTGTATAATACCAAAACAAGCAGACAAATGGTGGCTTAGTATTTCAAACAATGGTTTCTTAAATTCAAAGACATAAATAATATTTAAGAAATGGTTAATGGTACAAGGAGTTTGACACTTGTACGCTTTAACGAGACCAATAGTTCTGTCCGGTAAGTTTTCATCTCGCTTATCAATTAGCCATAAGTTATCATTTCCCCTGCGCGTAATGCCGATTTGGTGTTTTGTGTTTATTTTGGTCTTATTGGGTGTTGTTTGAATGTCTGATTTGGTGATCATGGCAACTTTGTAATCTGTGGGGTTTGTGTCCCTATTTGGTAATTTCTGTTTATTTTGGTCTTATCGGGTGTTGTTTGAATGTCTGATTTGGTGAACATGACAACTTTGTCATCTGTGTGGGTTGCGTAAAGCTAAATCGGCCTTTGAATTACTATTTCGGGGTGAGGAGCTGCCGGTTTCGGATGATTTGCAAACTATCCTGGTGGTACTTATTGTTACTTTGCCTATAGAACTTCCTGAAACTGATTGGGAGAGGGACGCCGCCACCAGCTAGGAAGCAGCTCTGGCTCGGATTTATCATTACATTGCTACTGAACAGGTACCTCGTCTTCGCCCAGACAGAGCTATTAAGCACGTATGTTTTGAACTTAATCAGTTTCGCAGTGTTAATTTCCCACTCAGCTCCAGTACAAAAATCCACTGAGCTGGTAGTACCGTTGGCGGTCATTGGGGAGCAATCGGCTTTTAAGAGCCTTAGTTCGGTGCACCCTCTCCAGACCTTGTTCGAACAGGCCTGTACTTGTGATATTGAGGATTTAAGCTCTGTATTAACATCTTTAGAACTTTTGTTGAAAGTGGTAGTTCTGGCCGTGGTGTATAAAGTGCATACAGCTATTGTTATACGGTTAATATCAAGGTAGTCGATCAAGCTTTGATGTTATTATAGGCTATTGACTGCACTAATGTTTTCCGTGAACTTCAGGTGTTAGATTTCTTTGCAACTTTTAGGGAGCAGTCTGAATGCACGCGTGATAACTATTTGCGTCCTTATGAGGTGTCGGAGTCTTTTGAAGGCTGTCAGCCATGTGAAGAAGTGAGTCAATATGATGTTGGCAGCCGGACGAATGTTTGTGAAATCATAATTACGGGATCAGTTCTACTTCCATCTACATGGATTATCCTAAGCCCTACTACGCTCAGTTAATAGCGGTCGTAAAGTTGTTTGCCGTTATTGACGTCTTCGTACTTGTCTTTTGTGCTGCTTGTCGTTTCTCAGATCCCCGCCCCGCCATCGAACCTTCCAAATTGGAGCAACTAGCGCTCAAATTCGCTTAGGCAGCACGTGTAACCAACCGGAGTATTTTGACCGAGAAAGCCCAGAGGAAACAATAGTTATCTATACTTTCGAAATACAGAATAGGGACGGCAGAATTGTCCGTAATAACGTCTCTTGAGGCTAGAAGTTTTCCGATTGGCTGAATACTTTGGCTTGCTATTTATCAACTTTGCTGTCCGAGCTAAGGACATTTATTAACTTTACAGAGACAAGACCTCTATCTTAGGCTTGTTGCATTCTCGCAGTAGGTACTTGCACTTCGGAGAATTGTAACTTTTCTATGAACATTTGAATAAACAATGTTGTAACATTAATCCCTGTAGTTTTCTGATGATAAGTGAGCTATCTATGCCTCCCGTACCCTTACTCGTCATAACATAGATTCTCCGTGTAGAAACTGGAGAATGTAGCCTTTTAGTTTGGTCTGGAGAATTACCGTATGTATTTAGAGCATATCCCATTCCGTTTGGAATGCGCAAACAGGCCCTAACTTGCGCCTTCGCCTCGCCGAGAAAGGCGGAAAGTTTGGCCGTTCACCTGTTTAAGAATTTCTAAGTTAGTTGCTATACATATTAGAATGTAAAAATGACAGAATACTGTACGCTAAGTCTTAGAGTATTTGATGAATCTTTCATAATGCAGGTCGAAGTTGAAACGCAACGCAACATTCCAGCTTAGTCTCCAAAAGCTTCCCTCAACTCTTTTCTTGTCTTGGAGCATCAGCATCAAGATCAACATCTTGTTAATATTATTCGCAGACTGAAAGTCGATGAAGCATTCACCCGTATCTCCTGCGTGCTGATGTTCTTACCGCTCGCGCTAGTTCAAGTTTGCTTTTTTCCGGGCGCTGGTCCTAATAGTCTTTGAATGTTAACGTCCTTAGTCTTTAGGCAAACACTGGGTATTTTTAAGACAGGAGAAAGCATTCGTCAGTATTTTATTTGACGTGGGATGGACGCGACGTAGCGCGGCCAAACTGAGAGGCGTCTCAGGATTTAAATCCATAAATATAGTTTCATAAACGTTTCCCCCACCATCGGCTACCAATATCACAAGGGCGCACTTCATCACTCGGACACAGTTGAAGAGCTGTGAAGTTTTTTCTTGACTATTTTTCAGTGCTTGTTACAGTACAATTTGCTGTCTTCTGTGTAAACTTCTATCACTAACTCTGAAAATTTCATTAAGAGGTTTTATACGATAATAAATAAATCTTTTTGCTGGAAATTTTCAGGAAATTACAAATGCCGACGTACGTTATATTAGCAATTCTCTATATTAAGTAAAACTGAAGATGCCAAGGTATACATTTTACTTTCTCTTCTACGTATAGTAAGTAGGGGAAGTATTGTATTCCACCCAAAATTTCGATACCGAGATTTCACCGGAAATACATGTTTTGAGACTCACTGAATCCAAAAAAATATGATGTGTTACACTCACATGACTTTCTCTACTCTTGTACAATCTAATTTTACAAACGCCTATTCTCCATATGCTTCTAGTTAATCGAGATATCGAGATGTCAATCTTATTGGTAATTTTCTTGTAGATGCAAGGGGAATATGCTAGGTTTTAAGCGATAGTCAAATATTTTAACGCTGGTTGCTATGTGGCGCATTCCATTCTCTTTGCATGTCCAGGACATAAACAAAATGAATAACGAATTTGAGAAAAAGTATAAGTATTGGAAAATTTAAGGAAATAACAAGCAATATCTCGAAAACGGTTCACTCAACAAAAGAAATGTATATGTCATAAGTTGTGTATTTTAACGCGATCTACATTTTTTGTGTAGTAAAATTTTGTCTATCTCTTATGGTTTACCAGTTATGCAAAAGTCGTTCACAATGAAGAATACTTTTGGAGACATTCCCAGAAAATTCGAGATATACATTTCATTTCTCATGACATTATCTTAAACATATGATGTTTTCATCAAAATCGTTAGAGCCATTTTTGAAAAAATTAAAATTTTCGAAAAATGTTCCATGTAAAGGGTAGTCTGGGGTGGGAGGATTTTCTTGAAAACCTTCGTGTCGCATCTCTGGAAGATATTAAACCTAAATACCAAGTTTGGTGCTTATCCGACTGTTCGTTTTTGAGTTATGCTGTTCACAGACACACAGACACACACACAGACACACACACACAGACACACACACACACAGACACACACACGGACATGTTTCCAAAAATGCTTTTTTTGGATTCAGGAGGTCTCAAAACATGTATTTCCGCTGAATTCTCGGTATCGAATTTTTGGGTGGAATGCAATACTTCCCCTACTTACTATACGTAGTAGAGAAAGTAAAAAGCATTTTTGGAAACATGTCCGTGTGTGTGTCTGTCTGTGTGTCTGTCTGTGTGTCTGAGTGTCTGTGAACAGCATAACTCAAAAACGAAGATTCGGATAAACACCAAACTTGGTATTTAGGTTCAGTATCTTTCAGAGATGCGACACGAAGGTTTTCAAGAAAATCCCCCCACCCCAGACTACCCTTTACATGAAACATTTTTCGAAAATTTTAATTTTCTCAAAAACGGCTCTAACGATTTTGATTAAAATATCATATGTTTAAGATATTGTCATGACAAATAAAACGTATATCTCGAATTTTCTGGGAATGTCTCCAAAAGTATTCTTCGTTATGAACGACTTTTTCATAACTGGTAAACCATAAGAGATAGACAAAATTTTACTACAAGAAAAATGTAGATCGCGTTAAAGTACACAATTTATGTCATATACATTTCTTTTGTTGAGTGAACCGTTTGCGAGATATTGCTTGTTATTCCCTTAAATTTTCCAATACTTACACTTTTTCTCAAATTCGTTATTCATTTTTTTTTATGTCCTGGACATGCAAAGAGAATGGAATGCGCCACATAGCAACCAGCGTTAAAATATTTGACTATCGCTTAAAACCTACCATATTCCCCTTGCATCTACAAGAAAATTATCAATAAGATTGACATCTCGATATCTCCATTAACATGAAGCATATGGAGAATAAGCGTTTGTAAAAATAGTTTGTACAAGAGTAGAGAAAGTTATGTGAGTGTAACACATCAGATTTTTTAATTTGGTTTGTAAAAGTTTTGGTTCAATGAAAACCATATAATAAATGTGTAAGACACATATGTGCTTCAATAACAAATTGACCTTTAGTTCCAATATTTTTAAATTTGATAGCCAAGTAATTTTCGTGAAAAGCTATTTTTGCTCAGCAACTCCTCAAGGAATTTGTCTAAAGCTTTAGAAATCTGATACACAATGGATAATTAATATCTATAGAATTGTAGTTAATTTCTTAAGAATTGCAGATTAGGAAGCAAATCCCGATCATCCTCATGTCTAACCCGAGAAAATCTCATTACCCCAAACAGAACTGTACAATCGGAGTCTTTAAACAGGTTCAAAGCGTTTCAGTCACTACCCTGGAGTTCATTATGGTTGTAATAGAGGTGAGAAATTAAATAAAAAATTAACACGTGTAGGCTAAACAGGCTGGACTACCGGCGTTGTCATTAGACAACAGCAATGTGACTGAACATTTGGATTAGTATTTAAGGTTCTGAATCAAGATTTACACATTTATGTCTTTTTTCAGATATGCATCAATGACGCCTTCTACACAACTTACACTCACACAGTTTTGCCCGGAATGACAAATCAGCTCTCTATCAGGAATGCTGCAGATATATCGTCCATCTATTATCGTGAGTCTAAATGAGCAACACGAAACATAAACACAGTATGTTCCATAATTATGTTGCAGTCACATGGAAACAGCTCTAGGATTTATTAAATATATCAGCTCAATGAGATTTGCTTATTTTTCAATTGTTATGTTCCATCACATGCAAACAAGTTTATAATTTAAGAAGTGTATAGGTCAATGAAATTCTTTTCTTTTTCAATTTGTATGTTACAATCACATGCAAACAAGTGTATGATTTAAGAATTATATTAAATATATCACCAGATATTCTTTTCTTTTTCAATTTCACCTTTGAACTAGCTATAGTATTTAAAGTATTAAAGGTATAATGTAATACATTTATAGACTTTTCTTCTAATTTCAACCAATGCAATTAAAATTGTTATTACAAATCTCTTCTACATAATAATTATTAACCCCGGTCCGATATACCTAACTTTACAAAGAAATAATTTTAAAAATCTGATGTGTTACACTCACATGACTTTCTCTACTCTTGTACAAACTATTTTTACAAACTCTTATTCTCCATCTATTTCATATTAATCGAGATAAACATTTGCAGAAACGATCTTTTGACATGCAAAGGGAATTGCATTTTACACATAGCGACCAGTTCTAAAAATATTTGACTATCGCTTAAGGCGTACTATGTTCCCCTTGTTTTGTATTTGCAAGGGCAATATAGAAATAAAGTAGCCTTTAAGCATAGACATATATCTTAACAGCTGGTTGCTAGGTGCAGCACCATTCTCTTTGCCACAGATTAATACTCTTTGCATATCCAAGACAAAAATCTGATGTGTTACACTCACATGACTTTCTCTACCCTTGTACAAACTATTTTTACAAACGCTTCTTCTCCATATGCTTCATGTTAATCGAGATATCGAGATGCCAATCTTAATCCTAATTTTCTTGTAGATGCAAGGAAAATATGATAGGTTTTAAGCGATAGTCAAATATTTTAAGCGCTGGTTGCTATGTGGCGCATTCCATTCTCTTTGAATGCCCAGGACATAAAAAAAATGAATAAGGAACTTGAGAAAAAGTATAAGTATTGGAAAATTTAAGGGAATAACAAGCAATATCTCGAAAACGGTTCACTCAACAAAAAAATGTGTATGACATAAATTGTGTATTTTAAAACGACCTGCATTTTTTGTGTAGTAAAATGTTGTCTATCTCTTATGGTTTACCAGTTATGCAAAAGGCGTTCACAATGAAGAATACTTTTGGAGACATTCCCAGAAAATTCGAGAGATACATTTCATTTGTCATGAATATATCTTAAACATATGATATTTTAAACAAAATCCTTAGAACCATTTTGTGAGAAAATTAACATTTTCGAAAAATGTTCCATGTAAGGGGTAATCTGGGGTGTGGCATTTTCTTGAAAACCTTAGTGTCAAATCTCTGGAAGATACTGAACATATATACCAACTTTGGTGTTTATCCGACTGTTCGTTTCTGAG
This sequence comes from Deroplatys truncata, assembly GCA_030765065.1. Classification (NCBI taxonomy): domain Eukaryota; kingdom Metazoa; phylum Arthropoda; class Insecta; order Mantodea; family Mantidae; genus Deroplatys; species Deroplatys truncata. The sequence continues at coordinate 16,934,720 of CM060986.1, read as the reverse complement.
TTATGTTGTTCACAGACACACAGGACATGTTTCCAAAAATGCCTTTTTTGGATTCACGGGGTTTCAAAACATGTATTTCCGGTGAAATCTCGGTATCGAATTTTTCGGTGGAATACAATACTTCCCCTACTTACTATACATAGTAGAGAAAGTAAGAATAAAAACTGAGTATCGTTTAAATGCTGAATATGAGAACTATTGAAAACTTTCAACTTTTGCATATTGGCTCTCGAGTATACTTGATTATAATCTGACATTCATGTTCTAATAAAATAAAACATTTGTATTAAATATATGTAGAGCATGAAACATACTAACGTTCTATTAACTAATCATATATTAATAAGTATTTAATCTATAACTATTTTTGAAATCAAGAAAATGCTATTTCGCATTCATCAAAAACTTCAAGGAGCATAATTTAGCATCACCTACATTTCCCATAATTAATCTTTTTAGTTTCCACGCATTTAGCACTTCAATTCACGGTGCACAAACCAATCTCTGCTCTCTTCCGGTCACTCACACGTATTCTAACATTTTCTCGTTTCAGTTGCTCAATGACGGATCGAACAGAGGACTTCTCTTCCCGCAACCCACTCACTGACATGGAAACATGTGTAGTTTTCCAGTGTTTTCCCTCTTCATTACGCACTGAGTGTCAAACACAGGATTCACCTTCCAGCCTCCTCTCATCTCAATCACTCACCAACGTGTCGAACACATGACTCGTCTTCTAGCCTCTTATCACTTCAATCACTCACGACATATCGAACACATGACTCGTCTTCTAGCCTCTTATCCCTTCAATCACTCACCGACATATCGAAAACATGACTCGTCTTCCAGCCTCTTATCACTTCAATCACTCACCGACATATCGAACACATGACTCGTCTTCTAGCCTCTTATCACTTCAATCACTCACCGACATATCGAACACATGACTCGTCTTCTAGCCTCTTATCCCTTCAATCACTCACGACATATCGAACACATGACTCGTCTTCTAGCCTCTTATCACTTCAATCACTCACCGACGTGTCGAACACATGACTCGTCTTCTAGCCTCTTATCCCTTCAATCAATCACCGACATATCGAACACATGACTCGTCTTCTAGCCTCTTATAACTTCAATCACTCATGACATATCGAACACATGACTCATCTTCCAGCCTCTTATCTCTTCAATCACTCACGACATATCGAACACATGACTCGTCTTCTAGCCTCTTATCCCTTCAATCACTCACGACATATCGAACACATGACTCGTCTTCTAGCCTCCTATCTCTTCAATCACTCACGACATATCGAACACATGACTCGTCGTCTAGCTTCTTATCCCTTCAATCACTCACGACATATCGAACACATGACTCGTCTTCTAGCCTCTTATCACCTCAATCACTCACGACATATCGAACACATGACTTGTCTTCTAGCCTCTTATCCCTTCAATCACTCACGACATATCCAACACATGACTCGTCTTCTAGCCTCTTATCCCTTCAATCACTCACGACATATCGAACACATGACTCATCTTCTAGCCTCTTATCCCTTCAATCACTCACGACATATCAAACACATGACTCGTCTTCTAGCCTCCTGTCTTCAGTAGCTCTCTGACGTGTCGAATATATGACTCATTTTCTAGCCTCTTATCCCTTCAATCACTCACGACATATCGAACACAGGACTCGTCTTCTAGCCTCTTATCCCTTCAATCACTCACGACATATCGAACAAATGACTCGTTTTCTAGCCTCCTGTCTTCAGTAGTTCTCTGAAGTGTCGAATATATGACTCATCTTCTAGCCTCTTATCCCTTCAATCACTCACGACATATCGAACACATGACTCATCTTCTAGCCTCTTATCCCTTCAATCACTCTCGACATATCAAACACATGACTCGTCTTCTAGCCTCTTATCACCTCAATAACTCACGACATATCGAACACATGATTCGTCTTCTAGCCTCGTATCCCTTCAATCACTCACGACATATCGAACACATGACTCGTCTTCTAGCCTCTTATCCCTTCAATCACTTACGACATATCGAACACATGACTCGTCTTCTAGCCTCCTGTCTTCAGTAGCTCTGTGACGTGTCGAATATATGACTCATCTTCTAGCCTCTTATCCCTTCAATCACTCTCGACATATCAAACACATGACTCGTCTTCTAGCCTCTTATCACCTCAATAACTCACGACATATCGAACACATCACTCGTCTTCTAGCCTCGTATCCCTTCAATCACTCACGACATATCGAACACATGACTCGCCTTCTAGCCTCTTATCCCTTCAATCACGACATATCGAACACATGACTCGTATTCTAGCCTCTTATCCCTTCAATCACTCACGACATATCGAACACATGACTCGTCTTTTAGCCTCTTATCCCTTCAATCACACACGACATATCGAACACATGACTCGTCTTCTAGTCTCTTATCTCTTCAATCACTCACCGACACATCGAACACAAGACTCGTATTCTAGCCCCTTATCTCTTCAATCACTCACGACATATCGAACACATGACTCGTCTTCTAGCCTCTTATCTCTTCAATCACTCACGACATATCGAACACATGACTCGTCTTCTAGCCTCTTATCTCTTCAATCACTCACGACATATAGAACACATGACTCATCTTCTAGCCTCTTATCTCTTCAATCACTCACGACGTGTCGAACACATGACTCGTCTTCTAGCCTCTTATCACTTCAATCACTCACGACATATCGAACACATGACTCGTCTTCTAGCCTCTTATCACTTCAATCACTCACGTCATGTCGAACACATGACTCACCTTCTAGCCTCTTATCTCTTCAATCACTCACGACGTGTCGAACACATGACTCGCCTTCTAGCCTCTTATCACTTCAATCACTCACGACAAATCGAACACATGAATCGTCTTCTTGCCTCTTATCTCTTCAATCACTCACGACATATCGAACACATGACTCGTCTTCTAGCCTCTTATCTCTTCAATCACTCACGACATATTGAACACATGACTCGTCTTCTAGCCTCTTATCTCTTCAATCACTCACGACATATCGAACACATGACTCGTCTTCTAGCCTTTTATCCCTTCAATCACTCACGACATATCGAACACATGACTCGTCTTCTAGCCTCTTATCACTTCAATCACTCACGAAATATCGAACACCTTGACTCGTCTTATAGCCTCCTGTCTTCAGTAGCTCTATGACGTGTCGAATATATGACTCATCTTCTAGCCTCTTAACCCTTCAATCACTCACGACATATCGAACACATGACTCGTCTTCTAGCCCCCTGTCTTCAGTTGCTCTCTGCGTGTCGAATATATGACTCATCTTCTAGCCTCTTATCCCTTCAATCACGCACGACATATCGAACACATGACTCATCTTCTAGCCTCTTATCCCTTCAATCACTCACGACATATCGAACACATGACTCGTCTTCTAGCCTCTTAACCCTTCAATCACTTACGACATATCGAACACATGACTCGTCTTCTAGCCTCCTGTCTTCAGTAGCTCTGTGACGTGTCGAATATATGACTCATCTTCTAGCCTCTTATCCCTTCAATCACTCTCGACATATCAAACACATGACTCGTCTTCTAGCCTCTTATCACCTCAATAACTCACGACATATCGAACACATGATTCGTCTTCTAGCCTCGTATCCCTTCAATCACTCACGACATATCGAACACATGACTCGCCTTCTAGCCTCTTATCCCTTCAATCACTCACGACATATCGTACACATGACTCGTCTTCTAGCCTCCTGTCTTCAGTAGCTCTCTGACGTGTCGAATATATGACTCATCTTCTAGCCTCTTATCCCTTCAATCACTCACGACATATCGAACACATGACTCGTATTCTAGCCTCTTATCCCTTCAATCACTCACGACATATCGAACACATGACTCGTCTTTTAGCCTCTTATCCCTTCAATCACTCACGACATATCGAACACATGACTCGTCTTCTAGTCTCTTATCTCTTCAATCACTCACCGACATATCGAACACAAGACTCGTATTCTAGCCTCTTATCTCTTCAATCACTCACGACATATCGAACACATGATTCGTCTTCTAGCCTCTTATCTCTTCAATCACTCACGACATATCGAACACATGACTCGTCTTCTAGCCTCCTGTCTTCAGTAATTCTCTGAAGTGTCGAATATATGACTCATCTTCTAGCCTCTTATCCCTTCAATCACTCACGACATATCGAACACATGACTCGTCTTCTAGCCTCCTGTCTTCAGTAGCTCTCTGACGTGTCGAATATATGACTCATCTTCTAGCCTCTTATCCCTTCAATCACTCACGACATATCGAACACATGACTCATCTTCTAGCCTCTTATCCCTTCAATCACTCACGACATATCGAACACATGACTCGTCTTCTAGCCTCTTATCCCTTCAATCACTTACGACATATCGAACACATGACTCGTCTTCTAGGCTCCTGTCTTCAGTAGCTCTGTGACGTGTCGAATATATGACTCATCTTCTAGCCTCTTATCCCTTCAATCACTCTCGACATATCAAACACATGACTCGTCTTCTAGCCTCTTATCACCTCAATAACTCACGACATATCGAACACATGACCCGTTTTCTAGCCTCGTATCCCTTCAATCACTCACGACATATCGAACACATGACTCGCCTTCTAGCCTCTTATCCCTTCAATCACTCACGACATATCGAACACATGACTCGTCTTCTAGCCTCCTGTCTTCAGTAGCTCTCTGACGTGTCGAATATATGACTCATCTTCTAGCCTCTTATCCCTTCAATCACTCACGACATATCGAACACATGATTCGTATTCTAGCCTCTTATCCCTTCAATCACTCACGACATATCGAACACATGACTCGTCTTTTAGCCTCTTATCCCTTCAAACACTCACGACATATCGAACACATGACTCGTCTTCTAGTCTCTTATCTCTTCAATCACTCACCGACATATCGAACACAAGACTCGTATTCTAGCCTGTTATCTCTTCAATGACTCACGACATATCGAACACATGACTCGTCTTTTAGCCTCTTATCTCTTCAATCACTCACGACATATCGAACACATGACTCGTCTTCTAGCCTCTTATCTCTTCAATCACTCACGACGTGTTGAACACATGACTCGTCTTCTTGCCTCTTATCACTTCAATCACTCACGACATATCGAACACATGACTCGTCTTCTAGCCTCTTATCACTTCAATCACTCACGTCATGTCGAACACATGACTCACCTTCTAGCCTCTTATCTCTTCAATCACTCACGACGTGTCGAACACATGACTCGTCTTCTAGCCTCTTATCACTTCAATCACTCACGACATATCAAACACATGAATCGTCTTCTAGCCTCTTATCTCTTCAATCACTCACGACATATCGAACACATGACTCCTCTTCTAGGCTCTTATCTCTTCAAACTCTCACGACATATCGAACACATGACTCGTCTTCTAGCCTTTTATCCCTTCAATCACTCACGACATATCGAACACATGACTCGTCTTCTAGCCTCTTATCACTTCAATCACTCAGGACATATCGAACACCTTGACGCGTCTTCTAGCCTCCTGTCTTCAGTAGCTCTATGACTTGTCGAATATATGACTCATCTTCTAGCCTCTTAACTCTTCAATCACTCACGACATATCGAACACATGACTCGTCTTCTAGCCCCCTGTCTTCAGTTGCTCTCTGCGTGTCGAATATATGACTCATCTTCTAGCCTCTTATCCCTTCAATCACTCACGACATATCGAACACATGACTCGTCTTCTAGCCTCCTGTCTTCAGTAGCTCTCTGACGTGTCGAATATATGACTCATCTTCTAGCCTCTTATCCCTTCAATCACTCACGACATATCGAACACATGACTCATCTTCTAGCCTCTTATCCCTTCAATCACTCACGACATATCGAACACATGACTCGTCTTCTAGCCTCTTATCCCTTCAATCACTTACGACATATCGAACACATGACTCGTCTTCTAGCCTCCTGTCTTCAGTAGCTCTGTGACGTGTCGAATATATGACTCATCTTCTAGCCTCTTATCCCTTCAATCACTCTCGACATATCAAACACATGACTCGTCTTCTAGCCTCTTATCACCTCAATAACTCACGACATATCGAACACATCACTCGTCTTCTAGCCTCGTATCCCTTCAATCACTCACGACATATCGAACACATGACTCGCCTTCTAGCCTCTTATCCCTTCAATCACGACATATCGAACACATGACTCGTATTCTAGCCTCTTATCCCTTCAATCACTCACGACATATCGAACACATGACTCGTCTTTTAGCCTCTTATCCCTTCAATCACACACGACATATCGAACACATGACTCGTCTTCTAGTCTCTTATCTCTTCAATCACTCACGACATATCGAACACATGACTCGTCTTCTAGCCCCCTGTCTTCAGTTGCTCTCTGCGTGTCGAATATATGACTCATCTTCTAGCCTCTTATCCCTTCAATCACTCACGACATATCTAACACATGTCTCGTCTTCTAGCCTCCTGTCTTCAGTAGCTCTCTGACGTGTCGAATATATGACTCATCTTCTAGCCTCTTATCCCTTCAATCACTCACGACATATCGAACACATGATTCATCTTCTAGCCTCTTATCCCTTCAATCACTCTCGACATATCAAACACAGGACTCGTCTTCTAACCTCTTATCACCTCAATAACTCACGACATATCGAACACATGATTCGTCTTCTAGCCTCGTATCCCTTCAATCACTCACGACATATCGAACACATGACTCGCCTTCTAGCCTCTTATCCCTTCAACCCTCACGACATATCGAACACATGACTCGTCTTCTGGCCTCCTGTCTTCAGTAGCTCTCTGACGTGTCGAATATATGACTCATCTTCTAGCCTCTTATCCCTTCAATCACTCACGACATATCGAACACATGACACGTATTCTAGCCTCTTATCCCTTCAATCACTCACGACATATCGAACACATGACTCGTCTTTTAGCCTGTTATCCCTTCAATCACTCACGACATATCGAACACATGACTCGTCTTCTAGTCTCTTATCTCTTCAATCACTCACCGACATATCGAACACAAGACTGGTATTCCAGCCTCTTATCTCTTCAATCACTCACGACATATCGAACACATGACCCGTCTTCTAGCCTCTTATCTCTTCAATCACTCACGACATATCGAACACATGACTCGTCTTCTAGCCTCTTATCTCTTCAATTACTCACGACATATCGAACACATAACTCATCTTCTAGCCTCTTATCTCTTCAATCACTCACGACGTGTCGAACACATGACTCGTCTTCTAGGCTCTTATCACTTCAATCACTCACGACATATCGAACACATGACTCGTCTTCTAGCCTCTTATTACTTCAATCACTCACGTCATGTCGAACACATGACTCACCTTCTAGCCTCTTATCTCTTCAATCACTCACGACGTGTCGAACACATGACTCGTCTTCTAGCCTCTTATCACTTCAATCACTCACGACATATCGAATACATGAATCGTCTTCTAGCCTCTTATCTCTTCAATCACTCACGACATATCGAACACATGACTCGTCTTCTAGCCTCTTATCTCTTCAATCACTCACGACATATCGAACACATGACTCGTCTTCTAGCCTCTTATCTCTTCAATTACTCACGACATATCGAACAAATGACTCGTCTTCTAGCCTTTTATCCCTTCAATCACTCACGACATATCGAACACATGACTCGTCTACTAGCCTCTTATCACTTCAATCACTCAGGACATATCGAACACCTTGACTCGTCTTCTAGCCTCCTGTCTTCTGTAGCTCTATGACGTGTCGAATATATGACTCATCTTCTAGCCTTTAACCCTTCAATCACTCACGACATATCGAACACATGACTCGTCTTCTAGCCCCCTGTCTTCAGTTGCTCTCTGCGTGTCGAATATATGACTCATCATCTAGCCTCTTATCCCTTCAATCACTCACGACATATCAAAAACATGACTCGTCTTCTAGCCTCCTGTCTTCAGTAGCTCTCTGACGTGTCGAATATATGACTCATCTTCTAGCCTCTTATCCCTTCCATCACTCACGACATATCGAACACATGACTCATCTTCTAGCCTCTTATCCCTTCAATCACTCACGACATATCGAACACATGATTCGTATTCTAGCCTCTTATCCCTTCAATCACTCACGACATATCGAACACATGACTCGTCTTTTAGCCTCTTATCCCTTCAAACACTCACGACATATCGAACACATGACTCGTCTTCTAGTCTCTTAATTCTTCAATCACTCACCGACATATCGAACACAAGACTCGTATTCTAGCCTGTTATCTCTTCAATGACTCACGACATATCGAACACATGACTCGTCTTTTAGCCTCTTATCTCTTCAATCACTCACGACATATCGAACACATGACTCGTCTTCTAGCCTCTTATCTCTTCAATCACTCACGACGTGTTGAACACATGACTCGTCTTCTTGCCTCTTATCACTTCAATCACTCACGACATATCGAACATATGACTCGTCTTCTAGCCTCTTATCACTTCAATCACTCACGTCATGTCGAACACATGACTCACCTTCTAGCCTCTTATCGCTTCAATCACTCACGACGTGTCGAACACATGACTCGTCTTCTAGCCTCTTATCACTTCAATCACTCACGACATATCGAACACATGAATCGTCTTCTAGCCTCTTATCTCTTCAATCACTCACGACATATCGAACACATGACTCGTCTTCTAGGCTCTTATCTCTTTAAACTCTCACGACATATCGAACACATGACTCGTCTTCTAGCCTTTTATCCCTTCAATCACTCACGACATATCGAACACATGACTCGTCTTCTAGCCTCTTATCACTTCAATCACTCAGGACATATCGAACACCTTGACTCGTCTTCTAGCCTCCTGTCTTCAGTAGCTCTATGACGTGTCGAATATATGACTCATCTTCTAGCCTTTAACCCTTCAATCACTCACGACATATCGAACACATGACTCGTCTTCTAGCCTCCTGTCTTCAGTAGCTCTCTGACGTGTCGAATATATGACTCATCTTCTAGCCTCTTATCCCTTCCATCACTCACGACATATCGAACACATGACTCATCTTCTAGCCTCTTATCCCTTCAATCACTCACGACATATCGAACACATGACTCGTCTTCTAGCCTCTTATCCCTTCAATCACTTACGACATATCGAACACATGACTCATCTTCTAGCCTCTTATCCCTTCAATCACTCTCGACATATCAAACACATGACTCGTCTTCTAGCCTCTTATCCCTTCAATAACTCACGACATATCGACACATGACTCGTCTTCTAGCCTCGTATCCCTTCAATCACTCACGACATATCGAACACATGACTCGCCTTCTAGCCTCTTATCCCTTCAATCACTCACGACATATCGAACACATGACTCGTCTTCTAGCCTCCTGTCTTCAGTAGCTCTCTGACGTGTCGAATATATGACTCATCTTCTAGCCTCTTATCCCTTCAATCACTCACGACATATCGAACACATGACTCGTATTCTAGCCTCTTATCCCTTCAATCACTCACGACATATCGAACACATGACTCGTCTTTTAGCCTCTTATCCCTTCAATCACTCACGACATTTCGAACACATGACTCGCCTTCTAGCTTCTTATCCCTTCAATCACTCACGACGTATAAAACACATGAATCGTCTTCTAGCCTCCTGTCTTCAGTAGCTCTCTGACGTGTCGAATATATGACTCATCTTCTAGCCTCTTATCTCTTCAATCACTCACGACATATCGAACACATGACTCGTCTTCTAGCCTCTTATCCCTTCAATCACTCACGACATATCGAACACATGACTCGTCATCTAGCCTCCTATCTCTTCAATCACTCACGACATATCGAACACATGACTCGTCGTCTAGCCTCTTATCCCTTCAATCACTCACGACATATCGAACACATGACTCGTCTTCTAGCCTCTTATCACCTCAATCACTCACGACATATCGAACACATGACTTGTCTTCTAGCCTCTTATCCCTTCAATCACTCACGACATATCCAACACATGACTCGTCTTCTAGCCTCTTATCCCTTCAATCACTCACGACATATCGAACACATGACTCATCTTCTAGCCTCTTATCCCTTCAATCACTCACGACATATCAAACACATGACTCGTCTTCTAGCCTCCTGTCTTCAGTAGCTCTCTGACGTGTCGAATATATGACTCATTTTCTAGCCTCTTATCCCTTCAATCACTCACGACATATCGAACACAGGACTCGTCTTCTAGCCTCTTATCCCTTCAATCACTCACGACATATCGAACACATGACTCGTTTTCTAGCCTCCTGTCTTCAGTAGTTCTCTGAAGTGTCGAATATATGACTCATCTTCTAGCCTCTTATCCCTTCAATCACTCACGACATATCGAACACATGACTCGTCTTCTAGCCTCCTGTCTTCAGTAGCTCTCTGACGTGTCGAATATATGACTCATCTTCTAGCCTCTTATCCCTTCAATCACTCACGACATAACGAACACATGACTCATCTTCTAGCCTCTTATCCCTTCAATCACTCACGACATATCGAACACATGACTCGTCTTCTAGCCTCTTATCCCTTCAATCACTTACGACATATCGAACACATGACTCGTCTTCTAGCCTCCTGTCTTCAGTAGCTCTCTGACGTGTCGAATATATGACTCATCTTCTAGCCTCTTATCCCTTCAATCACTCACGACATAACGAACACATGACTCATCTTCTAGCCTCTTATCCCTTCAATCACTCACGACATATCGAACACATGACTCGTCTTCTAGCCTCTTATCCCTTCAATCACTTACGACATATCGAACACATGACTCGTCTTCTAGCCTCCTGTCTTCAGTAGTTCTCTGAAGTGTCGAATATATGACTCATCTTCTAGCCTCTTATCCCTTCAATCACTCACGACATATCGAACACATGACTCGTCTTCTAGCCTCCTGTCTTCAGTAGCTCTCTGACGTGTCGAATATATGACTCATCTTCTAGCCTCTTATCCCTTCAATCACTCACGACATAACGAACACATGACTCATCTTCTAGCCTCTTCTCCCTTCAATCACTCACGACATATCGAACACATGACTCGTCTTCTAGCCTCTTATCCCTTCAATCACTTACGACATATCGAACACATGACTCGTCTTCTAGCCTCCTGTCTTCAGTAGCTCTGTGACGTGTCGAATATATGACTCATCTTCTAGCCTCTTATCCCTTCAATCACTCTCGACATATCAAACACATGACTCGTCTTCTAGCCTCTTATCACCTCAATAACTCACGACATATCGAACACATCACTCGTCTTCTAGCCTCGTATCCCTTCAATCACTCACGACATATCGAACACATGACTCGCCTTCTAGCCTCTTATCCCTTCAATCACGACATATCGAACACATGACTCGTATTCTAGCCTCTTATCCCTTCAATCACTCACGACATATCGAACACATGACTCGTCTTTTAGCCTCCTATCCCTTCAATCACTCACGACATATCGAACACATGACTCGTCTTCTAGTCTCTTATCTCTTCAATCACTCACCGACACATCGAACACAAGACTCGTATTCTAGCCCCTTATCTCTTCAATCACTCACGACTTATCGAACACATGACTCGTCTTCTAGCCTCTTATCTCTTCAATCACTCACGACATATCGAACACATGACTCGTCTTCTAGCCTCTTATCTCTTCAATCACTCACGACATATAGAACACATGACTCATCTTCTAGCCTCTTATCTCTTCAATCACTCACGACGTGTCGAACACATGACTCGTCTTCTAGCCTCTTATCACTTCAATCACTCACGACATATCGAACACATGACTCGTCTTCTAGCCTCTTATCACTTCAATCACTCACGTCATGTCGAACACATGCCTCACCTTCTAGCCTCTTATCTCTTCAATCACTCACGATGTGTCGAACACATGACTCGCCTTCTAGCCTCTTATCACTTCAATCACTCACGACAAATCGAACACATGAATCGTCTTCTTGCCTCTTATCTCTTCAATCACTCACGACATATCGAACACATGACTCGTCTTCTAGCCTCTTATCTCTTCAATCACTCACGACATATTGAACACATGACTCGTCTTCTAGCCTCTTATCTCTTCAATCACTCACGACATATCGAACACATGACTCGTCTTCTAGCCTTTTATCCCTTCAATCACTCACGACATATCGAACACATGACTCGTCTTCTAGCCTCTTATCACTTCAATCACTCAGGAAATATCGAACACCTTGACTCGTCTTCTAGCCTCCTGTCTTCAGTAGCTCTATGACGTGTCGAATATATGACTCATCTTCTAGCCTCTTAACCCTTCAATCACTCACGACATATCGAACACATGACTCGTCTTCTAGCCCCCTGTCTTCAGTTGCTCTCTGCGTGTCGAATATATTACTCATCTTCTAGCCTCTTATCCCTTCAATCACGCACGACATATCGAACACATGACTCATCTTCTAGCCTCTTATCCCTTCAATCACTCACGACATATCGAACACATGACTCGTCTTCTAGCCTCTTAACCCTTCAATCACTTACGACATATCGAACACATGACTCGTCTTCTAGCCTCCTGTCTTCAGTAGCTCTGTGATGTGTCGAATATATGACTCATCTTCTAGCCTCTTATCCCTTCAATCACTCTCGACATATCAAACACATGACTCGTCTTCTAGCCTTTTATCACCTCAATAACTCACGACATATCGAACACATCATTCGTCTTCTAGCCTCGTATCCCTTCAATCACTCACGACATATCGAACACATGACTCGCCTTCTAGCCTCTTATCCCTTCAATCACTCACGACATATCGTACACATGACTCGTCTTCTAGCCTCCTGTCTTCAGTAGCTCTCTGACGTGTCGAATATATGACTCATCTTCTAGCCTCTTATCCCTTCAATCACTCACGACATATCGAACACATGACTCGTATTCTAGCCTCTTATCCCTTCAATCACTCACGACATATCGAACACATGACTCGTCTTTTAGCCTCTTATCCCTTCAATCACTCACGACATATCGAACACATGACTCGTCTTCTAGTCTCTTATCTCTTCAATCACTCACCGACATATCGAACACAAGACTCGTATTCTAGCCTCTTATCTCTTCAATCACTCACGACATATCGAACACATGACTCGTCTTCTAGCCTCTTATCTCTTCAATCACTCACGACATATCGAACACATGACTCGTCTTCTAGCCTCCTGTCTTCAGTAATTCTCTGAAGTGTCGAATATATGACTCATCTTCTAGCCTCTTATCCCTTCAATCACTCACGACATATCGAACACATGACTCGTCTTCTAGCCTCCTGTCTTCAGTAGCTCTCTGACGTGTCGAATATATGACTCATCTTCTAGCCTCTTATCCCTTCAATCACTCACGACATATCGAACACATGACTCATCTTCTAGCCTCTTATCCCTTCAATCACTCACGACATATCGAACACATGACTCGTCTTCTAGCCTCTTATCCCTTCAATCACTTACGACATATCGAACACATGACTCGTCTTCTAGGCTCCTGTCTTCAGTAGCTCTGTGACGTGTCGAATATATGACTCATCTTCTAGCCTCTTATCCCTTCAATCACTCTCGACATATCAAACACATGACTCGTGTTCTAGCCTCTTATCACCTCAATAACTCACGACATATCGAACACATGACCCGTTTTCTAGCCTCGTATCCCTTCAATCACTCACGACATATCGAACACATGACTCGCCTTCTAGCCTCTTATCCCTTCAATCACTCACGACATATCGAACACATGACTCGTCTTCTAGCCTCCTGTCTTCAGTAGCTCTCTGACGTGTCGAATATATGACTCATCTTCTAGCCTCTTATCCCTTCAATCACTCACGACATATCGAACACATGATTCGTATTCTAGCCTCTTATCCCTTCAATCACTCACGACATATCGAACACATGACTCGTCTTTTAGCCTCTTATCCCTTCAAACACTCACGACATATCGAACACATGACTCGTCTTCTAGTCTCTTAATTCTTCAATCACTCACCGACATATCGAACACAAGACTCGTATTCTAGCCTGTTATCTCTTCAATGACTCACGACATATCGAACACATGACTCGTCTTTTAGCCTCTTATCTCTTCAATCACTCACGACATATCGAACACATGACTCGTCTTCTAGCCTCTTATCTCTTCAATCACTCACGACGTGTTGAACACATGACTCGTCTTCTTGCCTCTTATCACTTCAATCACTCACGACATATCGAACATATGACTCGTCTTCTAGCCTCTTATCACTTCAATCACTCACGTCATGTCGAACACATGACTCACCTTCTAGCCTCTTATCTCTTCAATCACTCACGACGTGTCGAACACATGACTCGTCTTCTAGCCTCTTATCACTTCAATCACTCACGACATATCGAACACATGAATCGTCTTCTAGCCTCTTATCTCTTCAATCACTCACGACATATCGAACACATGACTCGTCTTCTAGGCTCTTATCTCTTTAAACTCTCACGACATATCGAACACATGACTCGTCTTCTAGCCTTTTATCCCTTCAATCACTCACGATATATCGAACACATGACTCGTCTTCTAGCCTCTTATCACTTCAATCACTCAGGACATATCGAACACCTTGACTCGTCTTCTAGCCTCCTGTCTTCAGTAGCTCTATGACGTGTCGAATATATGACTCATCTTCTAGCCTCTTAACCCTTCAATCACTCATGACATATCGAACACATGACTCGTCTTCTAGCCCCCTGTCTTCAGTTGCTCTCTGCGTGTCGAATATATGACTCATCTTCTAGCCTCTTATCCCTTCAATCACTCACGACATATCTAACACATGTCTCGTCTTCTAGCCTCCTGTCTTCAGTAGCTCTCTGACGTGTCGAATATATGACTCATCTTCTAGCCTCTTATCCCTTTAATCACTCACGACATATCGAACACATGATTCATCTTCTAGCCTCTTATCCCTTCAATCACTCTCGACATATCAAACACAGGACTCGTCTTCTAGCCTCTTATCACCTCAATAACTCACGACATATCGAACTCATGCTTCGTCTTCTAGCCTCGTATCCCTTCAATCACTCACGACATATCGAACACATGACTCGCCTTCTAGCCTCTTATCCCTTCAACCCTCACGACATATCGAACACATGACTCGTCTTCTGGCCTCCTGTCTTCAGTAGCTCTCTGACGTGTCGAATATATGACTCATCTTCTAGCCTCTTATCCCTTCAATCACTCACGACATATCGAACACATGACACGTATTCTAGCCTCTTATCCCTTCAATCACTCACGACATATCGAACACATGACTCGTCTTTTAGCCTCTTATCCCTTCAATCACTCACGACATATCGAACACATGACTCGTCTTCTAGTCTCTTATCTCTTCAATCACTCACCGACATATCGAACACAAGACTGGTATTCCAGCCTCTTATCTCTTCAATCACTCACGACATATCGAACACATGACCCGTCTTCTAGCCTCTTATCTCTTCAATCACTCACGACATATCGAACACATGACTCGTCTTCTAGCCTCTTATCTCTTCAATCACTCACGACATATCGAACACATGACACATCTTCTAGCCTCTTATCTCTTCAATCACTCACGACGTGTCGAACACATGACTCGTCTTCTAGGCTCTTATCACTTCAATCACTCACGACATATCGAACACATGACTCGTCTTCTAGCCTCTTATCACTTCAATCACTCACGTCATGTCGAACACATGACTCACCTTCTAGCCTCTTATCTCTTCAATCACTCACGACGTGTCGAACACATGACTCGTATTCTAGCCTCTTATCACTTCAATCACTCACGACATATCGAATACATGAATCGTCTTCTAGCCTCTTATCTCTTCAATCACTCACGACATATCGAACACATGACTCGTCTTCTAGCCTCTTATCTCTTCAATCACTCACGACATATCGAACACATGACTCGTCTTCTAGCCTCTTATCTCTTCAATTACTCACGACATATCGAACAAATGACTCGTCTTCTAGCCTTTTATCCCTTCAATCACTCACGACATATCGAACACATGACTCGTCTACTAGCCTCTTATCACTTCAATCACTCAGGACATATCGAACACCTTGACTCGTCTTCTAGCCTCCTGTCTTCAGTAGCTCTATGACGTGTCGAATATATGACTCATCTTCTAGCCTCTTAACCCTTCAATCACTCACGACATATCGAACACATGACTCGTCTTCTAGCCCCCTGTCTTCAGTTGCTCTCTGCGTGTCGAATATATGACTCATCTTCTAGCCTCTTATCCCTTCAATCACTCACGACATATCAAAAACATGACTCGTCTTCTAGCCTCCTGTCTTCAGTAGCTCTCTGACGTGTCGAATATATGACTCATCTTCTAGCCTCTTATCCCTTCCATCACTCACGACATATCGAACACATGACTCATCTTCTAGCCTCTTATCCCTTCAATCACTCACGACATATCGAACACATGACTCGTCTTCTAGCCTCTTATCCCTTCAATCACTTACGACATATCGAACACATGACTCATCTTCTAGCCTCTTATCCCTTCAATCACTCTCGACATATCAAACACATGACTCGTCCTCTAGCCTCTTATCCCTTCAATAACTCACGACATATCGAACACATGACTCGTCTTCTAGCCTCGTATCCCTTCAATCACTCACGACATATCGAACACATGACTCGCCTTCTAGCCTCTTATCCCTTCAATCACTCACGACATATCGAACACATGACTCGTCTTCTAGCCTCCTGTCTTCAGTAGCTCTCTGACGTGTCGAATATATGACTCATCTTCTAGCCTCTTATCCCTTCAATCACTCACGACATATCGAACACATGACTCGTATTCTAGCCTCTTATCCCTTCAATCACTCACGACATATCGAACACATGACTCGTCTTTTAGCCTCTTATCCCTTCAATCACTCACGACATTTCGAACACATGACTCGCCTTCTAGCTTCTTATCCCTTCAATCACTCACGACGTATAGAACACATGAATCGTCTTCTAGCCTCCTGTCTTCAGTAGCTCTCTGACGTGTCGAATATATGACTCATCTTCTAGCCTCTTATCCCTTAAATCACTCACGACATATCGAACACATGACTCGTATTCTAGCCTCTTATCCCTTCAATCACTCACGACATATCGAACACATGACTCGTCTTTTAGCCTCTTATCCCGTCAATCACTCACGACATTTCAAACACATGACTCGTCTTCTAGTCTCTTATCTCTTCAATCACTCACCGACATATCGAACACAAGACTCGTAATCTAGCCTCTTATCTCTTCAATCACTCACGACATATCGAACACATGACTCGTCTTCTAGCCTCTTATCTCTTCAATCACTCACGACATATCGAACACATGACTCGTCTTCTAGCCTCTTATCTCTTCAATCACTCACGACATATCGAACACATGACTCATCTTCTAGCCTCTTATCTCTTCAATCACTCACGACGTGTCGAACACATGACTCGTCTTCTAGCCTCTTATCACTTCAATCACTCACGACATATCGAACACATGACTCGTCTTCTAGCCTCTTATCACTTCAATCACTCACGTCATGTCGAACACATGACTCAGCTTCTAGCCTCTTATCTCTTCAATCACTCACGACGTGTCGAATACATGACTCGTCTTCTAGCCTCTTATCACTTCAATCACTCACGACATATCGAACACATGAATCGTCTTCTAGCCTCTTATCTCTTCAATCACTCACGACATATCGAACACATGACTCGTCTTCTAGCCTCTTATCTCTTCAATCACTCACGACATATCGAACACATGACTCGTCTTTTAGCCTCTTATCTCTTCAATCACTCACGACATATCGAACACATGACTCGTCTTCTAGCCTTTTATCCCTTCAATCACTCACGACGTGTCGAACACATGACTCGTCTTCTAGCCTCTTATCACTTCAATCACTCACGACATATCGAACACATGACTCGTCTTCTAGCCTCTTATCACTTCAATCACTCACGTCATGTCGAACACATGACTCACCTTCTAGCCTCTTATCTCTTCAATCACTCACGACGTGTCGAACACATGACTCATCTTCTAGCCTCCTATTCCTTCAATCACTCACGACGTGTCGAACACATGACTCGTCTTCTAGCCTCTTATCACTTCAATCACTCACGACATATCGAACACATGACTCGTCTTCTAGCCTCTTATCACTTCAATCACTCACGTCATGTCGAACACATGACTCGTCTTCTAGCCTCTTATCTCTTCAATCACTCACGACATATCGAACACATGACTCGTCTTCTAGCCTCTTATCACTTCAATCACTCACGTCATGTCGAACACATGACTCACCTTCTAGCGTCTTATCTCTTCAATCACTCACGACGTGTCGAACACATGACTCATCTTCTAGCCTCCTATCCCTTCATTCACTCACGACATATCGAACACATGAATCGTCTTCTAGCCTCCTGTCTTCAGTAGCTGTCTAACGTGTCGAATATATGACTCATCTTCTAGCCTCTTATCCCTTCAATCACTCACGACATATCGAACACATGACTCGTCTTCTAGCCTCCTGTCTTCAGTAGCTCTCTGACGTTCGAATATATGACTCGTCTTCTAGCCTCCTGTCTTCAGTAGCTCTCTGACGTTCGAATATATGACTCGTCTTCTAGCCTCCTGTCTTCAGTAGCTCTCTGACGTTCGAATATATGACTCATCTTCTAGCCTCTTATCCCTTCAATCACTCACGACATATCGAACACATGACTCATTTTGTAGCCTCTTATCCCTTCAATCACTCACGACATATCGAACACATGACTCGTCTTCTAGCCTCCTTTCTTCAGTAGCTCTCTGGCGTGTCGAATATATGACTCATCTTCTAGCCTCTTATCCCTTGAATCACTCACGACATATCGAACACATGACTCGTCTTCTAGCCTCTTATCCCTTCAATCACTCACGACATATCGAACACATGACTCGTCTGCTAGCCTCCTGTCTTCACTACCTCTCTGACGTGTCGAATATATGACTCATCTTCTAGCCTCTTATCCCTTCAATCACTCACGACATATCGAACACATGACTCGTCTTCTAGCCTCCTGTCCTCAGTAGCTCTCTGACGTGTCGAATATATGACTCATCTTCTAGCCTCTTATCCCTTCAATCACTCACGACATATCGAACACATGACTCGTTCTTCTAGCCTCTGTCTTCAGTAGCTCTCTGACGTGTCGAATATATGACTCATCTTCTAGCCTCTTATCTCTTCAATCACTCACGACATATCGAACACATGACTCGTCTTCTAGTCTCCTATCTTCAGTAGCTCTCTGACGTGTCGAATAAATGACTCATCTTCTAGCCTCTTATCCCTTCAATCACTCACGACATATCGAACACATGACTCGTCTTCTAGCCTCTTATCACCTCAATCACTCACGACATATCGAACACATGACTCGTCTTCTACCCTCCTATCTTCAGTAGCTCTCTGACGTGTCGAATATATGACTCATCTTCTAGCCTCTTATCCCTTCAATCACTCACGACATATCGAACACATGACTCATCTTCTAGCCTATTATCCCTTCAATCACTCACGACATATCGAACACATGACTCGTCTTCTAGCCTCTTTATCACCTCAATCACTCACGACATATCGAACACATGACTCGTCTTCTAGCCTCTTATCCCTTCAATCACTCACGACATATCGAACACATGACTCGTCTTCTAGCCTCTTATCCCTTCAATCACTCACGACATATCGAACACATGACTCGTCTTCTAGCCACCTGTCTTCAGTAGCTCTCGGACGTGTCGAATATATGACTCATCTTCTAGCCTCTTATCCCTTCAATCACTCACGACATATCGAACACATGACTCGTCTGCTAGCCTCCTGTCTTCACTACCTCTCTGACGTGTCGAATATATGACACATCTTCTAGCCTCTTATCCCTTCAATCTCTCACGATATATCGAACACATGACTCGTCTTCTAGCCTCCTGTCTTCAGTAGCTCTCTGACGTGTCGAATATATGACTCATCTTCTAGCCTCTTATCCCTTCAATCACTCACGACATATCGAACACATGACTCGTCTTCTAGCCTTTTATCCCTTCAATCACTCACGACATATCGAACACATGACTCGTCTTCTAGCCTCTTATCCTTTCAATCACTCACGACATATCGAACACATGACTCGGTTTCTAGTCTCTTATCACTTCAATCACTCACGACATATCGAACACATGACTCGTCCTCTAGCCTCCTGTCTTCAGTAGCTCTATGACGTGTCGAATATATGACTCATCTTCTAGACTCTTATCCCTTCAATCCCTCACGACATATCGAACACATGACTCGTCTTCTAGCCTCCTGTCTTCAGTAGCTCTTTGAGGTGTCGAATATATGACTCTTCTAGCCTCTTATCTCTTCAATCACTCACGACATATCGAACACATGACTCGTCTTCTAGTCTCCTGTCTTCAGTAGCTCTCTGACGTGTCGAATAAATGACTCATCTTCTAGCCTCTTATCCCTTCAATCACTCACGACATATCGAACACATGACTCACCTTCTAGCCTCTTATCTCTTCAATCACTCACGACGTGTCGAACACATGCCTCGTCTTCTAGCCTCTTATCACTTCAATCACTCACGACATATCGAACACATGAATCGTCTTCTAGCCTCTTATCTCTTCAATCACTCACGACATATCGAACACATGACTCGTCTCCTAGCCTCTTATCTCTTCAATCACTCACGACATATCGAAAACATGACTCGTCTTCTAGCCTCTTATCTCTTCAATCACTCACGACATATCGAACACATGACTCGTCTTCTAGCCTTTTATCCCTTCAATCACTCACGACATATCGAACACATGACTCGTCTTCTAGCCTCTTATCACTTCAATCACTCAGGACATATCGAACACCTTGACTCGTCTTCTAGCCTCCTGTCTTCAGTAGCTCTATGACGTGTCGAATATATGACTTATCTTCTAGCCTCTTAAACCTTCAATCACTCACGACATATCGAACACATGACTCGTCTTCTAGCCCCCTGTCTTCAGTTGCTCTCTGCGTGTCGAATATATGACTCATCTTCTAGCCTCTTATCCCTTCAATCACTCACGACATATCGAACACATGACTCGTCTTCTAGCCTCCTGTCTTCAGTAGCTCTCTGACTTGTCGAATATATGACTCATCTTCTAGCCTCTTATCCCTTCAATCACTCACGACATATCGAACACATGACTCGTCTACTAGCCTCTTATCCCTTCAATCACTTACGACATATCGAACACATGACTCGTCTTCTAGCCTCCTGTCTTCAGTAGCTCTGTGACGTGTCGAATATATAACTCATCTTCTAGCCTCTTATCCCTTCAATCACTCTCGACATATCAAACACATGACTCGTCTTCTAGCCTCTTATCACCTCAATAACTCACGCCATATCGAACACATGATTCGTCTTCTAGCCTCGTATCCCTTCAATCACTCACGACATATCGAACACATGACTCGCCTTCTAGCCTCTTATCCCTTCAATCACTCACGACATATCGAACACATGACTCGTCTTCTAGCCTCCTGTCTTCAGTAGCTCTCTGACGTGTCGAATATATGACACATCTTCTAGCCTCTTATCCCTTCAATCACTCACGACATATCGAACACATGACTCGTATTCTAGCCTCTTATCCCTTCAATCACTCACGACATATCGAACACATGACTCGTCTTTTAGGCTCTTATCCCTTCAATCACTCACGACATATCGAACACATGACTCGTCTTCTAGTCTCTTATCTCTTCAATCACTCACCGACATATCGAACACAAGACTCGTATTCTAGCCTCTTATCTCTTCAATCACTCACGACATATCGAACACATGACTCGTCTTCTAGCCTCTTATCTCTTCAATCACTCACGACATATCGAACACATTACTCGTCTTCTAGCCTCTTATCTCTTCAATCACTCACGACATATCGAACACATGACTCATCTTCTAGCCTCTTATCTCTTCAATCACTCACGACGTGTCGAACACATGACTCGTCTTCTAGCCTCTTATCACTTCAATCACTCCCGACATATCGAACACATGACTCGTCATCTAGCCTCTTATCACTTCAATCACTCACGTCATGTCGAACACATGACTCACCTTCTAGCCTCTTATCTCTTCAATCACTCACGACGTGTCGAACACATGACTCGTCTTCTAGCCTCTTATCACTTCAATCACTCACGACATATCGAACACATGAATCGTCTTCTAGCCTCTTATCTCTTCAATCACTCACGACATATCGAACACATGACTCGCCTTCTAGCCTCTTATCTCTTCAATCACTCTCGACATATCAAACACATGACTCGTCTTCTAGCCTCTTATCTCTTCAATCACTCACGACATATCGAACACATGACTCGTCTTCTAGCCTTTTATCCCTTCAATCACTCACGAATTATCGAACACATGACTCGTCTTCTAGCCTCTTATCACTTCAATCACTCAGGGCATATCGAACACCTTGACTCGTCTTCTAGCCTCCTGTCTTCAGTAGCTCTATGACGTGTCGAATATATGACTCATCTTCTAGCCTCTTAACCCTTCAATCACTCACGACATATCGAACACATGACTCGTCTTCTAGCCCCCTGTCTTCAGTTGCTCTCTGCGTGTCGAATATATGACTCATCTTCTAGCCATTTATCCCTTCAATCACTCACGACATATCGAACACATGACTCGTCTTCTAGAGTCCTGTCTTCAGTAGCTCTCTGACTTGTCGAATATATGACTCATCTTCTAGCCTCTTATCCCTTCAATCACTCACGACATATCGAACACATTACTCGTCTTCTAGCCTCGTATCCCTTCAATCACTCACGTCATATCGAACACATGACTCGCCTTCTAGCCTCTTATCCCTTCAATCACTCACGACATATCGAACACATGACTCGGCTTCTAGCCTCCTGTCTTCAGTAGCTCTCTGACGTGTCGAATATATGACTCATCTTCTAGCCTCTTATCCCTTCAATCACTCACGACATATCGAACACATGACTCATCTTCTAGCCTCTTATCCCTTCAATCACTCACGACATATCAAACACATGACTCGTCTTCTAGCCTCCTGTCTTCAGTAGCTCTCTGACGTGTCGAATATATGACTCATTTTCTAGCCTCTTATCCCTTCAATCACTCACGACATATCGAACACAGGACTCGTCTTCTAGCCTCTTATCCCTTCAATCACTTACGACATATCGAACACATGACTCGTTTTCTAGCCTCCTGTCTTCAGTAGTTCTCTGAAGTGTCGAATATATGACTCATCTTCTAGCCTCTTATCCCTTCAATCACTCACGACATATCGAACACATGACTCGTCTTCTAGCCTCCTGTCTTCAGTAGCTCTCTGACGTGTCGAATATATGACTCATCTTCTAGCCTCTTATCCCTTCAATCACTCACGACATATCGAACACATGACTCATCTTCTAGCCTCTTATCCCTTCAATCACTCACGACATATCGAACACATGACTCGTCTTCTAGCCTCTTATCCCTTCAATCACTTACGACATATCGAACACATGACTCGTCTTCTAGCCTCCTGTCTTCAGTAGCTCTGTGACGTGTCGAATATATGACTCATCTTCTAGCCTCTTATCCCTTCAATCACTCTCGACATATCAAACACATGACTCGTCTTCTAGCCTCTTATCACCTCAATAACTCACGACATATCGAACACATCACTCGTCTTCTAGCCTCGTATCCCTTCAATCACTCACGACATATCGAACACATGACTCGCCTTCTAGCCTCTTATCCCTTCAATCACTCACGACATATCGAACACATGACTCGTATTCTAGCCTCTTATCCCTTCAATCACTCACGACATATCGAACACATGACTCGTCTTTTAGCCTCTTATCCCTTCAATCACTCACGACATATCGAACACATGACTCGTCTTCTAGTCTCTTATCTCTTCAATCACTCACCGACATATCGAACACAAGACTCGTCTTCTAGTCTCTTATCTCTTCAATCACTCACCGACATATCGAACACAAGACTCGTATTCTAGCCTCTTATCTCTTCAATCACTCACGACATATCGAACACATGACTCGTCTTCTAGCCTCTTATCTCTTCAATCACTCACGACATATCGAACACATGACTCGTCTTCTAGCCTCTTATCTCTTCAATCACTCACGACATATAGAACACATGACTCATCTTCTAGCCTCTTATCTCTTCAATCACTCACGACGTGTCGAACACATGACTCGTCTTCTAGCCTTTTATCCCTTCAATCACTCTCGACATATCAAACACAGGACTTGTCTTCTAGGCTCTTATCACCTCAATGACTCACGACATATCGAACACATGATTCGTCTTCTAGCCTCGTATCCCTTCAATCACTCACGACATATCGAACACATGACTCGCCTTCTAGCCTCTTATCCCTTCAATCCCTCACGACATATCGAACACATGACTCGTCTTCTGGCCTCCTGTCTTCAGTAGCTCTCTGACGTGTCGAATATATGACTCATCTTCTAGCCTCTTATCCCTTCAATCACTCACGACATATCGAACACATGACACGTATTCTAGCCTCTTATCCCTTCAATCACTCACGACATATCGAACACATGACTCGTCTTTTAGCCTCTTATCCCTTCAATCACTCACGACATATCGAACACATGACTCGTCTTCTAGTCTCTTATCTCTTCAATCACTCACCGACATATCGAACACAAGACTGGTATTCCAGCCTCTTATCTCTTCAATCACTCACGACATATCGAACACATGACTCGTCTTCTAGCCTCTTATCTCTTCAATCATTCACGACATATCGAACACATGACTCGTCTTCTAGCCTCTTATCTCTTCAATCACTCACGACATATCGAACACATGACTCATCTTCTAGCCTCTTATCTCTTCAATCACTCACGACGTGTCGAACACATGACTCGTCTTCTAGGCTCTTATCACTTCAATCACTCACGACATATCGAACACATGACTCGTCTTCTAGCCTCTTATCACTTCAATCACTCACGTCATGTCGAACACATGACTCACCTTCTAGCCTCTTATCTCTTCAATCACTCACGACGTGTCGAACACATGATTCGTCTTCTAGCCTCTTATCACTTCAATCACTCACGACATATCGAATACATGAATCGTCTTCTAGCCTCTTATCTCTTCAATCACTCACGACATATCGAACACATGACTCGTCTTCTAGCCTCTTATCTCTTCAATCACTCACGACATATCGAACACATGACTCGTCTTCTAGCCTCTTATCTCTTCAATTACTCACGACATATCGAACACATGACTCGTCTTCTAGCCTTTTATCCCTTCAATCACTCACGACATATCGAACACATGACTCGTCTACTAGCCTCTTATCACTTCAATCACTCAGGACATATCGAACACCTTGACTCGTCTTCTAGCCTCCTGTCTTCAGTAGCTCTATGACGTGTCGAATATATGACTCATCTTCTAGCCTCTTAACCCTTCAATCACTCACGACATATCGAACACATGACTCGTCTTCTAGCCCCCTGTCTTCAGTTGCTCTCTGCGTGTCGAATATATGACTCATCTTCTAGCCTCTTATCCCTTCAATCACTCACGACATATCAAAAACATGACTCGTCTTCTAGCCTCCTGTCTTCAGTAGCTCTCTGACGTGTCGAATATATGACTCATCTTCTAGCCTCTTATCCCTTCCATCACTCACGACATATCGAACACATGACTCATCTTCTAGCCTCTTATCCCTTCAATCACTCACGACATATCGAACACATGACTCGTCTTCTAGCCTCTTATCCCTTCAATCACTTACGACATATCGAACACATGACTCATCTTCTAGCCTCTTATCCCTTCAATCACTCTCGACATATCAAACACATGACTCGTCTTCTAGCCTCTTATCCCTTCAATAACTCACGACATATCGAACACATGACTCGTCTTCTAGCCTCGTATCCCTTCAATCACTCACGACATATCGAACACATGACTCGCCTTCTAGCCTCTTATCCCTTCAATCACTCACGACATATCGAACACATGACTCGTCTTCTAGCCTCCTGTCTTCAGTAGCTCTCTGACGTGTCGAATATATGACTCATCTTCTAGCCTCTTATCCCTTCAATCACTCACGACATATCGAACACATGACTCGTATTCTAGCCTCTTATCCCTTCAATCACTCACGACATATCGAACACATGACTCGTCTTTTAGCCTCTTATCCCTTCAATCACTCACGACATTTCGAACACATGACTCGCCTTCTAGCCTCTTATCCCTTCAATCACTCACGACGTATAGAACACATGACTCGTCTTCTAGCCTCCTGTCTTCAGTAGCTCTCTGACGTGTCGAATATATGACTCATCTTCTAGCCTGTTATCCCTTCAATCACTCACGACATATCGAACACATGACTCGTATTCTAGCCTCTTATCCCTTCAATCACTCACGACATATCGAACACATGACTCGTCTTTTAGCCTCTTATCCCTTCAATCACTCACGACATCTCGAACACATGACTCGTCTTCTAGTCTCTTATCTCTTCAATCACTCACCGACATATCGAACACAAGACTCGTAATCTAGCCTCTTATCTCTTCAATCACTCACGACATATCGAACACATGACTCGTCTTCTAGCCTCTTATCTCTTCAATCACTCACGACGTGTCGAACACATGACTCGTCTTCTAGCCTCTTATCTCTTCAATCACTCACGACATATCGAACACATGACTCATCTTCTAGCCTCTTATCTCTTCAATCACTCACGACGTGTCGAACACATGACTCGTCTTCTAGCCTCTTATCACTTCAATCACTCACGACATATCGAACACATGACTCGTCTTCTAGCCTCTTATCACTTCAATCACTCACGTCATGTCGAACACATGACTCAGCTTCTAGCCTCTTATCTCTTCAATCACTCACGACGTGTCGAACACATGACTCGTCTTCTAGCCTCTTATCACTTCAATCACTCACGACATATCGAACACATGAATCGTCTTCTAGCCTCTTATCTCTTCAATCACTCACGACATATCAAACACATGACTCGTCTTCTAGCCTCTTATCTCTTCAATCACTCACGACATATCGAACACATGACTCGTCTTCTAGCCTCTTATCTCTTCAATCACTCACGACATATCGAACACATGACTCGTCTTCTAGCCTTTCATCCCTTCAATCACTCACGACGTGTCGAACACATGACTCGTCTTCTAGCCTCTTATCACTTCAATCACTCACGACATATCGAACACATGACTCGTCTTCTAGCCTCTTATCACTTCAATCACTCACGTCATGTCGAACACATGACTCACCTTCTAGCCTCTTATCTCTTCAATCACTCACGACGTGTCGAACACATGACTCATCTTCTAGCCTCCTATTCCTTCAATCACTCACGACGTGTCGAACACATGACTCGTCTTCTAGCCTCTTATCACTTCAATCACTCACGACATATCGAACACATGACACGTCTTCTAGCCTCTTATCACTTCAATCACTCACGTCATGTCGAACACATGACTCGTCTTCTAGCCTCTTATCTCTTCAATCACTCACGATATATCGAACACATGACTCGTCTTCTAGCCTCTTATCTCTTCAATCACTCACGACATATCGAACACATGACTCGTCTTCTAGCCTCCTATCCCTTCATTCACTCACGACATATCGAACACATGAATCGTCTTCTAGCCTCCTGTCTTCAGTAGCTGTCTAACGTGTCGAATATATGACTCATCTTCTAGCCTCTTATCCCTTCAATCACTCACGACATATCGAACACATGACTCGTCTTCTAGCCTCCTGTCTTCAGTAGCTCTCTGACGTTCGAATATATGACTCGTCTTCTAGCCTCCTGTCTTCAGTAGCTCTCTGACGTTCGAATATATGACTCATCTTCTAGCCTCTTATCCCTTCAATCACTCACGACATATCGAACACATGACTCATCTTGTAGCCTCTTAACCCTTCAATCACTCACGACATATCGAACACATGACTCGTCTCCTAGCCTCCTGTCTTCAGTAGCTCTCTGGCGTGTCGAATATATGACTCATCTTCTCGCCTCTTATCCCTTGAATCACTCACGACATATCGAACACATGACTCGTCTTCTAGCCTCTTATCCCTTCAATCACTCACGACATATCGAACACATGACTCGTCTGCTAGCCTCCTGTCTTCACTACCTCTCTGACGTGTCGAATATATGACTCATCTTCTAGCCTCTTATCCCTTCAATCACTCACGACATATCGAACACATGACTCGTCTTCTAGCCTCCTGTCCTCAGTAGCTCTCTGACGTGTCGAATATATGACTCATCTTCTAGCCTCTTATCCCTTCAATCACTCACGACATATCGAACACATGACTCGTCTTCTAGCCTCTTATCACCTCAATCACTCACGACATATCGAACACATGACTCGTCTTCTAGCCTCCTGTCTTCAGTAGCTCTCTGACGTGTCGAATATATGACTCATCTTCTAGCCTCTTATCCCTTCAATCACTCACGACATATCGAACACATGACTCATCTTCTAGCCTCTTATCCCTTCAATCACTCACGACATATCGAACACATGACTCGTCTTCTAGCCTCTTATCACCTCAATCACTCACGACATATCGAACACATGACTCGTCTTCTAGCCTCTTATCCCTTCAATCACTCACGACATATCGAACACATGACTCGTCTTCTAGCCTCTTATCCCTTCAATCACTCACGACATATCGAACACATGACTCGTCTTCTAGCCTCCTGTCTTCAGTAGCTCTCGGACGTGTCGAATATATGACTCATCTTCTAGCCTCTTATCCCTTCAATCACTCACGACATATCGAACACATGACTCGTCTGCTAGCCTCCTGTCTTCACTACCTCTCTGACGTGTCGAATATATGACACATCTTCTAGCATCTTATCCCTTCAATCTCTCACGATATATCGAACACATGACTCGTCTTCTAGCCTCCTGTCTTCAGTAGCTCTCTGACGTGTCGAATATATGACTCATCTTCTAGCCTCTTATCCCTTCAATCACTCACGACATATCGAACACATGACTCGTCTTCTAGCCTCTTATCCCTTCAATCACTCACGACATATCGAACACATGACTCGTCTTCTAGCCTCTTATCTCTTCAATCACTCACGACATATCGAACACATGACTCGTCATCTAGCCTCTTATCCCTTCAATCACTCACGACATATCGAACACATGACTCGTCTTCTAGCCTCTTATCACTTCAATCACTCACGACATATCGAACACATGACTCGTCCTCTAGCCTCCTGTCTTCAGTAGCTCTATGACGTATCGAATATATGACTCATCTTCTAGACTCTTATCCCTTCAATCCCTCACGACATATCGAACACATGACTCGTCTTCTAGCCTCCTGTCTTCAGTAGCTCTTTGAGGTGTCGAATATATGACTCTTCTAGCCTCTTATCTCTTCAATCACTCACGACATATCGAACACATGACTCGTCTTCTAGCCTCTTATCTCTTCAATCACTCACGACATATCGAAAACATGACTCGTCTTCTAGCCTCTTATCTCTTCAATCACTCACGACATATCGAACACATGACTCGTCTTCTAGCCTTTTATCCCTTCAATCACTCACGACATATCGAACACATGACTCGTCTTCTAGCCTCTTATCCCTTCAATCACTCACGACATATCGAACACATGACTCGTCTTCTAGCCTCTTATCTCTTCAATCACTCACGACATATCGAACACATGACTCGTCTTCTAGCCTCTTATCACTTCAATCACTCAGGACATATCGAACACCTTGACTCGTCTTCTAGCCTCCTGTCTTCAGTAGCTCTATGACGTGTCGAATATATGACTTATCTTCTAGCCTCTTATCCCTTCAATCATTCACGACATATCGAACACATGACTCGTCTTCTAGCCTCCTGTCTTCAGTAGCTCTCTGACTTGTCGAACATATGACTCATCTTCTAGCCTCTTATCCCTTCAATCACTCACGACATATCGAACACATGACTCGTCTTCTAGCCTCTTATCCCTTCAATCACTTACGACATATCGAACACATGACTCGTCTTCTAGCCTCCTGTCTTCAGTAGCTCTGTGACGTGTCGAATATATGACTCATCTT
Source organism: Deroplatys truncata (assembly GCA_030765065.1). Taxonomy (NCBI): domain Eukaryota; kingdom Metazoa; phylum Arthropoda; class Insecta; order Mantodea; family Mantidae; genus Deroplatys; species Deroplatys truncata. The sequence goes on along the minus strand of CM060986.1, from coordinate 16,904,065 downwards.
CTAGGCTCTTATCCCTTCAATCACTCTCGACATATCAAACACATGACTCGTCTTCTAGCCTCTTATCACCTCAATAACTCACGCCATATCGAACACATGATTCGTCTTCTAGCCTCGTATCCCTTCAATCACTCACGACATATCGAACACATGACTCGCCTTCTAGCCTCTTATCCCTTCAATCACTCACGACATATCGAACACATGACTCGTATTCTAGCCTCTTATCCCTTCAATCACTCACGACATATCGAACACATGACACGTCTTTTAGGCTCTTATCCCTTCAATCACTCACGACATATCGAACACATGACTCGTCTTCTAGTCTCTTATCTCTTCAATCACTCACCGACATATCGAACACAAGACTCGTATTCTAGCCTCTTATCTCTTCAATCACTCACGACATATCGAACACATGACTCGTCTTCTAGCCTCTTATCTCTTCAATCACTCACGACATATCGAACACATTACTCGTCTTCTAGCCTCTTATCTTTTCAATCACTCACGACATATCGAACACATGACTCATCTTCTAGCCTCTTATCTCTTCAATCACTCACGACGTGTCGAACACATGACTCGTCTTCTAGCCTCTTATCACTTCAATCACTCACGACATATCGAACACATGACTCGTCTTCTAGCCTCTTATCACTTCAATCACTCACGTCATGTCGAACACATGACTCACCTTCTAGCCTCTTATCTCTTCAATCACTCACGACGTGTCGAACACATGACTCGTCTTCTAGCCTCTTATCACTTCAATCACTCACGACATATCGAACACATGAATCGTCTTCTAGCCTCTTATCTCTTCAATCACTCACGACATATCGAACACATGACTCGCCTTCTAGCCTCTTATCTCTTCAATCACTCTCGACATATCGAACACATGACTCGTCTTCTAGCCTCTTATCTCTTCAATCACTCTCGACATATCGAACACATGACTCGTCTTCTAGCCTTTTATCCCTTCAATCTATCACGAATTATCGAACACATGACTCGTCTTCTAGCCTCTTATCACTTCAATCACTTAGGACATATCGAACACCTTGACTCGTCTTCTAGCCTCCTGTCTTCAGTAGCTCTATGACGTGTCGAATATATGACTCATCTTCTAGCCCCTTAACCCTTCAATCACTCACGACATATCGAACACATGACTCGTCTTCTAGCCCCCTGTCTTCAGTTGCTCTCTGCGTGTCGAATATATGACTCATCTTCTAGCCTCTTATCCCTTCAATCACTCACGACATATCGAACACATGACTCGTCTTCTAGAGTCCTGTCTTCAGTAGCTCTCTGACTTGTCGAATATATGACTCATCTTCTAGCCTCTTATCCCTTCAATCACTCACGACATATCGAACACATGACTCGTCTTCTAGCCTCGTATCCCTTCAATCACTCACGACATATCGAACACATGACTCGCCTTCTAGCCTCTTATCCCTTCAATCACTCACGACATATCGAACACATGACTCGTCTTCTAGCCTCCTGTCTTCAGTAGCTCTCTGACGTGTCGAATATATGACTCATCTTCTAGCCTCTTATCCCTTCAATCACTCACGACATATCGAACACATGACTCGTATTCTAGCCTCTTATCCCTTCAATCACTCACGACATATCGAACACATGACTCGTCTTTTAGCCTCTTATCCCTTCAATCACTCACGACATTTCGAACACATGACTCGCCTTCTAGCCTCTTATCCCTTCAATCACTCACGACATATAGAACACATGACTCGTCTTCTAGCCTCCTGTCTTCAGTAGCTCTCTGACGTGTCGAATATATGACTCATCTTCTAGCCTCTTATCCCTTCAATCACTCACGACATATCGAACACATGACTCGTATTCTAGCCTCTTATCCCTTCAATCACTCACGACATATCGAACACATGACTCGTCTTTTAGCCTCTTATCCCTTCAAACACTCACGACATTTCGAACACATGACTCGTCTTCTAGTCTCTTATCTCTTCAATCACTCACCGACATATCGAACACAAGACTCGTATTCTAGCCTCTTATCTCTTCAATCACTCACGACATATCGAACACATGACTCGTCTTCTAGCCTCTTATCTCTTCAATCACTCACGACATATCGAACACATGACTCGTCTTCTAGCCTCTTATCTCTTCAATCACTCACGACATATCGAACACATGACTCATCTTCTAGCCTCTTATCTCTTCAATCACTCACGACGTGTCGAACACATGACTCGTCTTCTAGCCTCTTATCACTTCAATCACTCACGACATATCGAACACATGACTCGTCTTCTAGCCTCTTATCACTTCAATCACTCACGTCATGTCGAACACATGACTCAGCTTCTAGCCTCCTATCTCTTCAATCACTCACGACGTGTCGAACACATGACTCGTCTTCTAGCCTCTTATCACTTCAATCACTCACGACATATCGAACACATGAATCGTCTTCTAGCCTCTTATCTCTTCAATCACTCACGACATATCGAACACATGACTCGTCTTCTAGCCTCTTATCTCTTCAATCACTCACGACATATCGAACACATGACTCGTCTTCTAGCCTCTTATCTCTTCAATCACTCACGACATATCGAACACATGACTCGTCTTCTAGCCTTTTATCCCTTCAATCACCTACGACGTGTCGAACACATGACTCGTCTTCTAGCCTCTTATCACTTCAATCACTCACGACATATCGAACACATGACTCGTCTTCTAGCCTCTTATCACTTCAATCACTCACGTCATGTCGAACACATGACTCACCTTCTAGCCTCTTATCTCTTCAATCACTCACGACGTGTCGAACACATGACTCATCTTCTAGCCTCTTATCACTTCAATCACTCACGACATATCGAACACATGACTCGTCTTCTAGCCTCTTATCTCTTCAATCACTCACGATATATCGAACACATGACTCGTCTTCTAGCCTCTTATCTCTTCAATCACTCACGACATATCGAACACATGACTCGTCTTCTAGCCTCTCATCACTTCAATCACTCACGTCATGTCGAACACATGACTCACCTTCTAGCGTCTTATCTCTTCAATCACTCACGACGTGTCGAACACATGACTCATCTTCTAGCCTCCTATCCCTTCATTCACTCACGACATATCGAACACATGAATCGTCTTCTAGCCTCCTGTCTTCAGTAGCTGTCTAACGTGTCGAATATATGACTCATCTTCTAGCCTCTTATCCCTTCAATCACTCACGACATATCGAACACATGACTCGTCTTCTAGCCTCCTGTCTTCAGTAGCTCTCTGACGTTCGAATATATGACTCGTCTTCTAGTCTCCTGTCTTCAGTAGCTCTCTGACGTTCGAATATATGACTCATCTTCTAGCCTCTTATCCCTTCAATCACTCACGACATATCGAACACATGACTCATCTTGTAGCCTCTTATCCCTTCAATCACTCACGACATATCGAACACATGACTCGTCTTCTAGCCTCCTGTCTTCAGTAGCTCTCTGGCGTGTCGAATATATGACTCATCTTCTAGCCTCTTATCCCTTGAATCACTCACGACATATCGAACACATGACTCGTCTTCTAGCCTCTTATCCCTTCAATCACTCACGACATATCGAACACATGACTCGTCTGCTAGCCTCCTGTCTTCACTACTCCTCTGACGTGTCGAATATATGACTCATCTTCTAGCCTCTTATCCCTTTAATCACTCACGACATATCGAACACATGACTCGTCTTCTAGCCTCCTGTCTTCAGTAGCTCTCTGACGTGTCGAATATATGACTCATCTTCTAGCCTCTTATCCCTTCAATCACTCACGACATATCGAACACATGACTCGTTCTTCTAGCCTCCTGTCTTCAGTAGCTCTCTGACGTGTCGAATATATGACTCATCTTCTAGCCTCTTATCTCTTCAATCACTCACGACATATCGAACACATGACTCGCCTTCTAGTCTCCTATCTTCAGTAGCTCTCTGACGTGTCGAATAAATGACTCATCTTCTAGCCTCTTATCCCTTCAATCACTCACGACATATCGAACACATGACTCGTCTTCTAGCCTCTTATCACCTCAATCACTCACGACATATCGAACACATGACTGGTCTTCTAGCCTCCTGTCTTCAGTAGCTCTCTGACGTGTCGAATATATGACTCATCTTCTAGCCTCTTATCCCTTCAATCACTCACGACATATCGAACACATGACTCGTCTTCTAGCCTTTTATCCCTTCAATCACTCACGACATATCGAACACATGACTCGTCTTCTAGCCTCTTATCACTTCAATCACTCAGGACATATCGAACACCTTGACTCGTCTTCTAGCCTCCTGTCTTCAGTAGCTCTATGACGTGTCGAATATATGACTTATCTTCTAGCCTCTTAACCCTTCAATCACTCACGACATATCGAACACATGACTCGTCTTCTAGCCCCCTGTCTTCAGTTGCTCTCTACGTGTCGAATATATGACTCATCTTCTAGCCTCTTATCCCTTCAATCACTCACGACATATCGAACACATGACTCGTCTTCTAGCCTCCTGTCTTCAGTAGCTCTCTGACTTGTCGAATATATGACTCATCTTCTAGCCTCTTATCCCTTCAATCACTCACGACATATCGAACACATGACTCGTCTTCTAGCCTCTTATCCCTTCAATCACTTACGACATATCGAACACATGACTCGTCTTCTAGCCTCCTGTCTTCAGTAGCTCTGTGACGTGTCGAATATATGACTCATCTTCTAGCCTCTTATCCCTTCAATCACTCTCGACATATCAAACACATGACTCGTCTTCTAGCCTCTTATCACCTCAATAACTCACGCCATATCGAACACATGATTCGTCTTCTAGCCTCGTATCCCTTCAATCACTCACGACATATCGAACACATGACTCGCCTTCTAGCCTCTTATCCCTTCAATCACTCACGACATATCGAACACATGACTCGTCTTCTAGCCTCCTGTCTTCAGTAGCTCTCTGACGTGTCGAATATATGACTCATCTTCTAGCCTCTTATCCCTTCAATCACTCACGACATATCGAACACATGACTCGTATTCTAGCCTCTTATCCCTTCAATCACTCACGACATATCGAACACATGACTCGTCTTTTAGGCTCTTATCCCTTCAATCACTCACGACATATCGAACACATGACTCGTCTTCTAGTCTCTTATCTCTTCAATCACTCACCGACATATCGAACACAAGACTCGTATTCTAGCCTCTTATCTCTTCAATCACTCACGACATATCGAACACATGACTCGTCTTCTAGCCTCTTATCTCTTCAATCACTCACGACATATCGAACACATTACTCGTCTTCTAGCCTCTTATCTCTTCAATCACTCACGACATATCGAACACATGACTCATCTTCTAGCCTCTTATCTCTTCAATCACTCACGACGTGTCGAACACATGACTCGTCTTCTAGCCTCTTATCACTTCAATCACTCACGACATATCGAACACATGACTCGTCTTCTAGCCTCTTATCACTTCAATCACTCACGTCATGTCGAACACATGACTCACCTTCTAGCCTCTTATCTCTTCAATCACTCACGACGTGTCGAACACATGACTCGTCTTCTAGCCTCTTATCACTTCAATCACTCACGACATATCGAACACATGAATCGTCTTCTAGCCTCTTATCTCTTCAATCACTCACGACATATCGAACACATGACTCGCCTTCTAGCCTCTTATCTCTTCAATCACTCTCGACATATCGAACACATGACTCGTCTTCTAGCCTCTTATCTCTTCAATCACTCACGACATATCGAACACATGACTCGTCTTCTAGCCTTTTATCCCTTCAATCACTCACGAATTATCGAACACATGACTCGTCTTCTAGCCTCTTATCACTTCAATCACTCAGGACATATCGAACACCTTGACTCGTCTTCTAGCCTCCTGTCTTCAGTAGCTCTATGACGTGTCGAATATATGACTCATCTTCTAGCCTCTTAACCCTTCAATCACTCACGACATATCGAACACATGACTCGTCTTCTAGCCCCCTGTCTTCAGTTGCTCTCTGCGTGTCGAATATATGACTCATCTTCTAGCCTCTTATCCCTTCAATCACTCACGACATATCGAACACATGACTCGTCTTCTAGAGTCCTGTCTTCAGTAGCTCTCTGACTTGTCGAATATATGACTCATCTTCTAGCCTCTTATCCCTTCAATCACTCACGACATATCGAACACATGACTCGTCTTCTAGCCTCGTATCCCTTCAATCACTCACGACATATCGAACACATGACTCGCCTTCTAGCCTCTTATCCCTTCAATCACTCACGACATATCGAACACATGACTCGTCTTCTAGCCTCCTGTCTTCAGTAGCTCTCTGACGTGTCGAATATATGACTCATCTTCTAGCCTCTTATCCCTTCAATCACTCACGACATATCGAACACATGACTCGTATTCTAGCCTCTTATCCCTTAAATCACTCACGACATATCGAACACATGACTCGTCTTTTAGCCTCTTATCCCTTCAATCACTCACGACATTTCGAACACATGACTCGCCTTCTAGCCTCTTATCCCTTCAATCGCTCACGACATATAGAACATATGACCCGTCTTCTAGCCTCCTGTCTTCAGTAGCTCTCTGTCGTGTCGAATATATGACTCATCTTCTAGCCTCTTATCCCTTCAATCACTCACGACATATCGAACACATGACTCGTATTCTAGCCTCTTATCCCTTCAATCACTCACGACATATCGAACACATGACTCGTCTTTTAGCCTCTTATCCCTTCAAACACTCACGACATTTCGAACACATGACTCGTCTTCTAGTCTCTTATCTCTTCAATCACTCACCGACATATCGAACACAAGACTCGTATTCTAGCCTCTTATCTCTTCAATCTTTCACGACATATCGAACACATGACTCGTCTTCTAGCCTCTTATCTCTTCAATCACTCACGACATATCGAACACATGACTCGTCTTCTAGCCTCTTATCTCTTCAATCACTCACGACATATCGAACACATGACTCATCTTCTAGCCTCTTATCTCTTCAATCACTCACGACGTGTCGAACACATGACTCGTCTTCTAGCCTCTTATCACTTCAATCACTCACGACATATCGAACACATGACTCGTCTTCTAGCCTCTTATCACTTCAATCACTCACGACATATCGAACACATGAATCGTCTTCTAGCCTCTTATCTCTTCAATCACTCACGACATATCGAACACATGACTCGTCTTCTAGCCTCTTATCTCTTCAATCACTCACGACATATCGAACACATGACTCGTCTTCTAGCCTCTTATCTCTTCAATCACTCACGACATATCGAACACATGACTCGTCTTCTAGCCTTTTATCCCTTCAATCACTCACGACGTGTCGAACACATGACTCGTCTTCTAGCCTCTTATCACTTCAATCACTCACGACATATCGAACACATGACTCGTCTTCTAGCCTCTTATCACTTCAATCACTCACGTCATGTCGAGCACATGACTCACCTTCTAGCCTCTTATCTCTTCAATCACTCACGACGTGTCGAACACATGACTCATCTTCTAGCCTCCTATTCCTTCAATCACTCACGACGTGTCGAACACATGACTCGTCTTCTAGCCTCTTATCACTTCAATCACTCACGACATATCGAACACATGACTCGTCTTCTAGCCTCTTATCTCTTCAATCACTCACGATATATCGAACACATGACTCGTCTTCTAGCCTCTTATCTCTTCAATCACTCACGACATATCGAACACATGACTCGTCTTCTAGCCTCTTATCACTTCAATCACTCACGTCATGTCGAACACATGACTCACCTTCTAGCGTCTTATCTCTTCAATCACTCACGACGTGTCGAACACATGACTCATCTTCTAGCCTCCTATCCCTTCATTCACTCACGACATATCGAACACATGAATCGTCTTCTAGCCTCCTGTCTTCAGTAGCTGTCTAACGTGTCGAATATATGACTCATCTTCTAGCCTCTTATCCCTTCAATCACTCACGACATATCGAACACATGACTCGTCTTCTAGCCTCCTGTCTTCAGTAGCTCTCTGACGTTCGAATATATGACTCGCCTTCTAGCCTCCTGTCTTCAGTAGCTCTCTGACGTTCGAATATATGACTCATCTTCTAGCCTCTTATCCCTTCAATCACTCACGACATATCGAACACATGACTCATCTTGTAGCCTCTTATCCCTTGAATCACTCACGACATATCGAACACATGACTCGTCTTCTAGCCTCTTATCCCTTCAATCACTCACGACATATCGAACACATGACTCGTCTGCTAGCCTCCTGTCTTCACTACCTCTCTGACGTGTCGAATATATGACTCATCTTCTAGCCTCTTATCCCTTTAATCACTCACGACATATCGAACACATGACTCGTCTTCTAGCCTCCTGTCTTCAGTAGCTCTCTGACGTGTCGAATATATTACTCATCTTCTAGCCTCTTATCCCTTCAATCACTCACGACATATCGAACACATGACTCGTTCTTCTAGCCTCCTGTCTTCAGTAGCTCTCTGACGTGTCGAATATATGACTCATCTTCTAGCCTCTTATCTCTTCAATCACTCACGACATATCGAACACATGACTCGTCTTCTAGTCTCCTATCTTCAGTAGCTCTCTGACGTGTCGAATAAATGACTCATCTTCTAGCCTCTTATCCCTTCAATCACTCACGACATATCGAACACATGACTCGTCTTCTAGCCTCTTATCACCTCAATCACTCACGACATATCGAACACATGACTCGTCTTCTAGCCTCCTGTCTTCAGTAGCTCTCTGACGTGTCGAATATATGACTCATCTTCTAGCCTCTTATCCCTTCAATCACTCACGACATATCGAACACATGACTCATCTTCTAACCTCTTATCCCTTCAATCACTCACGACATATCGAACACATGACTCGTCTTCTAGCCTCTTATCACCTCAATCACTCACGACATATCGAACACATGACTCGTCTTCTAGCCTCTTATCCCTTCAATCACTCACGACATATCGAACACATGACTCGTCTTCTAGCCTCTTATCCCTTCAATCACTCACGACATATCGAACACATGACTCGTCTTCTAGCCTCCTGTCTTCAGTAGCTCTCGGACGTGTCGAATATATGACTCATCTTCTAGCCTCTTATCCCTTCAATCACTCACGACATATCGAACACATGACTCGTCTGCTAGCCTCCTGTCTTCACTACCTCTCTGACGTGTCGAATATATGACTCATCTTCTAGCCTCTTATCCCTTCAATCTCTCACGATATATCGAACACATGACTCGTCTTCTAGCCTCCTGTCTTCAGTAGCTCTCTGACGTGTCGAATATATGACTCATCTTCTAGCCTCTTATCCCTTCAATCACTCACGACATATCGAACACATGACTCGTCTTCTAGCCTCTTATCCCTTCAATCACTCACGACATATCGAACACATGACTCGTCTTCTAGCCTCTTATCTCTTCAATCACTCACGACATATCGAACACATTACTCGTCTTCTAGCCTCTTATCCCTTCAATCACTCACGACATATCGAACACATGACTCGTCTTCTAGCCTCTTATCACTTCAATCACTCACGACATATCGAACACATGACTCGTCCTCTAGCCTCCTGTCTTCAGTAGCTCTATGACGTGTCGAATATATGACTCATCTTCTAGCCTCTTATCCCTTCAATCCCTCACGACATATCGAACACATGACTCGTCTTCTAGCCTCCTGTCTTCAGTAGCTCTTTGAGGTGTCGAATATATGACTCTTCTAGCCTCTTATCTCTTCAATCACTCACGACATATCAAACACATGACTCGTCTTCTAGTCTCCTGTCTTCAGTAGCTCTCTGACGTGTCGAATAAATGACTCATCTTCTAGCCTCTTATCCCTTCAATCACTCACGACATATCGAACACATGACTCACCTTCTAGCCTCTTATCTCTTCAATCACTCACGACGTGTCGAACACATGCCTCGTCTTCTAGCCTCTTATCACTTCAATCACTCACGACATATCGAACACATGAATCGTCTTCTAGCCTCTTATCTCTTCAATCACTCACGACATATCGAACACATGACTCGTCTTCTAGCCTCTTATCTCTTCAATCACTCACGACATATCGAACACATGACTCGTCTTCTAGCCTCTTATCTCTTCAATCACTCACGACATATCGAACACATGACTCGTCTTCTAGCCTTTTATCCCTTCAATCACTCACGACATATCGAACACATGACTCGTCTTCTAGCCTCTTATCACTTCAATCACTCAGGACATATCGAACACCTTGACTCGTCTTCTAGCCTCCTGTCTTCAGTAGCTCTATGACGTGTCGAATAAATGACTCATCTTCTAGCCTCTTAACCCTTCAATCACTCACGACATATCGAACACATGACTCGTCTTCTAGCCCCCTGTCTTCAGTTGCTCTCTGCGTGTCGAATATGTGACTCATCTTCTAGCCTCTTATCCCTTCAATCACTCACGACATATCGAACACATGACTCATCTTGTAGCCTCTTATCCCTTCAATCACTCACGACATATCGAACACATGACTCGTCTTCTAGCCTCCTGTCTTCAGTAGCTCTGTGACGTGTCGAATATATGACTCATCTTCTAGCCTCTTATCCCTTGAATCACTCACGACATATCGAACACATGACTCGTCTTCTAGCGTCTTATCCCTTCAATCACTCACGACATATCGAACACATGACTCGTCTGCTAGCCTCCTGTCTTCACTACCTCTCTGACGTGTCGAATATATGACTCATCTTCTAGCCTCTTATCCCTTCAATCACTTACGACATATCGAACACATGACTCGTCTTCTAGCCTCCTGTCTTCAGTAGCTCTCTGACGTGTCGAATATATGACTCATCTTCTAGCCTCTTATCACTTCAATCACTCACGACATATCGAACACATGACTCGTCTTCTAGTCTCCTATCTTCAGTAGCTCTCTGACGTGTCGAATAAATGACTCATTTTCTAGCCTCATATCCCTTCAATCACTCACGACATACCGAACACATGACTCGTCTTCTAGCCTCCTATCTTCAGTAGCTCTCTGACGTGTGGAATATATGACTCGGCTTCTAGCCTCCTATCTTCAGTAGCTCTCTGACGTGTCGAATAAATGACTCATCTTCTAGCCTCTTATCCCTTCAATCACTCACGACATATCGAACACATGACTCGTCTTCTAGCCTCTTATCCCTTCAATCACTCACGACATATCGAACACATGACTCGTCTTCTAGCCTCTTATCACCTCAATCGCTCACGACATATCGAACACATGACTCGTCTTCTAGCCTCCTGTCTTCAGTAGCTCTCTGACGTGTGGAATATATGACTCATCTTCTAGCCTCTTATCCCTTCAATCACTCACGACATATCGAACACATGACCCATCTTCTAGCCTCTTATCCCTTCAATCACTCACGACATATCGAACACATGACTCGTCTTCTAGCCTCTTATCACCTCAATCACTCACGACATATCGAACACATGACTCGTCTTCTAGCCTCTTATCCCTTCAATCACTCACGACATATCGAACACATGACTCGTCTTCTAGCCTCTTATCCCTTCAATCACTCACGACATATCGAACACATGACTCGTCTTCTAGCCTCCTGTCTTCTGTAGCTCTCGGACGTGTCGAATATATGACTCATCTTCTAGCCTCTTATCCCTTCAATCACTCACGACATATCGAACACATGACTGGTCTGCTAGCCTCCTGTCTTCACTACCTCTCTGACGTGTCGAATATATGACTCATCTTCTAGCCTCCTATCCCTTCAATCACTCACGACATATCGAACACATGACTCGTCTTCTAGCCTCCTGTCTTCAGTAGCTCTCTGACGTGTCGAATATATGACTCATCTTCTAGCCTCTTATCCCTTCAATCACTCACGACATATCGAACACATGACTCGTCTTCTAGCCTCTTATCTCTTCAATCACTCACGACATATCGAACACATGACTCGTCTTCTAGCCTCTTATCCCTTCAATCACTCACGACATATCGAACACATGACTCGTCTTCTAGCCTCTTATCACTTCAATCACTCACGACATATCGAACACATGACTCGTCCTCTAGCCTCCTGTCTTCAGTAGCTCTATGACGTGTCGAATATATGACTCATCTTCTAGCCTCTTATCCCTTCAATCACTCACAACATATCGAACACATGACTCGTCTTCTAGCCTCTTATCCCTTCAATCACTCACGACATATCGAACACATGACTCGTCTTCTAGCCTCCTGTCTTCAGTAGCTCTCTGACGTGTCGAATATATGACTCATCTTCTAGCCTCTTATCCCTTCAATCACTCACGACATATCGAACACATGACTCATCTTCTAGCCTCTTATCCCTTCAATCACTCACGGCATATCGAACACATGACTCGTCTTCTAGCCTTCTGTCTTCAGTAGCTCTCTGACGTGTCGAATATATGACTCATCTTCTAGCCTCCTATCCCTTCAATCACTCACGACATATCGAACACATGACTCGTCTTCTAGCCTCTTATCCCTTCAATCACTCACGACATATCGAACACATGACTCGTCTTCTAGCCTCCTGTCTTCAGTAGCTGTCTAACGTGTCGAATATATGACTCATCTTCTAGCCTCTTATCCCTTCAATCACTCACGACATATCGAACACATGACTCGTCTGCTAGCCTCCTGTCTTCACTACCTCTCTGACGTGTTGAATATATGACTCATCTTCTAGCCTGTTATCCCTTCAATCACTCACGACATATCGAACACATGACTCATCTTCTAGCCTCTTATCCCTTCAATCACTCACGACATATCGAACACATGACTCGTCTTCTAGCCTCTTATCCCTTCAATCACTCACGACATATCGAACACATGACTCGTCTTCTAGCCTTCTGTCTTCAGTAGCTCTCTGACGTGTTGAATATATGACTCGTCTTCTAGCCTCTTATCCCTTCAATCACTCACGACATATCGAACACATGACTCGTCTTCTAGCCTTCTGTCTTCAGTAGCTCTTTGACGTGTTGAATATATGACTCGTCTTCTAGCCTCTTATCCCTTCAATCACTCACGACATATCGAACACATGACTCGTCTTCTAGCCTTCTGTCTTCAGTAGCTCTCTGACGTGTTGAATATATGACTGGTCTTCTAGCCTCTTATCCCTTCAATCACTCACGATATATCGAACACATGACTCGTCTTCTAGCCTTCTGTCTTCAGTAGCTCTCTGACGTGTCGAATATATGACTCATCTTCTAGCCTCTTGTCTTTTCAATCAACTTTTTACCTTTTAAATTTAAGAGAATGGCCAAGAAATGAACAATTCAATCATTTATAACGTATATCTCCTAAATGTCTTATAGCACAAAAATCTTATTTGAAACGGGTTATTAGTTTTAAAGAGATCTACATTTTTTGTGCAGTACGGATTTGTCTATCGCTTAACGTTTACCAGTTATACAAGATTATACAACATTTTTCCAAATGAAGTGTACTTAAATGGCTATTCCCAGAAAATTCAAGATATACATTAAATTTGTGATGTAAATATCTCTAATATATGGTATTTTAATTCAAATTGTAAGAGCCACTTTTAGAAAATCAAAATTATCCAGAAGCCTTCCATATAAAGCGTCGTAGGGATAGAGGACTTTTTTTTTGAAAATCTTCCTGCCACATCTTTGGATGGTACTGAACCTAAATAATAAGTTTGGTACTTATTTGACTTTTTGTTTTTGAGTTACGCTCTTCACAGACAGACATACTTTATTTTTTATTCAGGATGTCCCAAAAGATGTATTTCCCGTGAAATCTCGTATTCGTATTGTTGGGTGGAATGCAACTCTTTCTGTATCTAAAATGTACGTAAATGTCAACAAAAGATAAAACTAAAATAGAAATAGGTTAAGTATTAAGTGTGCTGTAAATATGTTATTCATATCAAAACATTATTTGTTTAACGTAAAGAACATGTACATAAGTTATAATTACGAGTTCGTTATACATAGCAACCAAGCAGAAAGTAAACAACATTCAGTTTTTTAATTTCTCTACTACGTATAGTAAGTAAGGGAAGAATTGTATTCCACCCAAGATTTCGATACCGAGATTTCACAGAAATACATGTTTTGAGACCACCTGGATAAAAAAGAAGCATTTTTAGAAAAAGGTCCATGTGTGTGTCTGTGAACAAAATAGATCAAAAACGAAAAGTCGGATAAATACCAAACTTGCTATTTCGCTTAAATTCAAAAGATTTTAGAGAAAATGCCTATACCTCAGATAAGTACTGTCAACATTCAGTGCTTCTCGCCATAGCATGGAGTCACTAAGAACATTTTGAGGCCAGGATATAACGTCCAGTTATTAGACATTTGCCTACCTATCGCTTTCCTTTGTACCTATAACGAAATTTGTATGTGGATATTTCTGTAAACATTTATCTCGATTATAACGTAGTAAATACAAAACTAAGCTTTATATAGAACATTTTATGTCGTGTGAATATATCACATAAATTTTTGTTTTGTTACCTTAAGTAAACTTTTCGCTGTGAAACAGACATCTTGAGCAAGACTGATAGAAAATTGTATAAATTGTAACGCATAATGTATTGTTATATATGCAAATATTGTTGTCTATAAAGCTTTGTGAAACACAGAGAATCAGTGAACAAAGGCGAAAATTTGAGTAAGGTAAACAAAAATACAAAGGTAAATATTCTACTACATTATATTATTGAATTGCAAATTTAATTGAGCAAGGCTGAAATAAATTTATTTAAATTGTAACGCATATTGTATTGTTTCATATGTAAAAAGGAGTTGTGTATAGGACTTTTTGAAATGCAAAGACTCAGAGAATAAAGGAGAAAATTGGAGTAAGTAAAGTTAAAATACAAAGCTATTGTTCTACACTACATTATTTTAATTGTCTGTAAGAAAACAAATAGCTTTTCAGTGATTATAATTAGTATTGCCGTTAATAATTTAAACTTTTCTCCTACCTAAACGTGTAATAAAGTCCTTGAGTTCCCGACTTAGCTAAAAGTATTCTAAAGTTACTGAAGATACATCGGACATACCAGAAAATTAAAATAAAGCTTTCACAAAATTCCAGTAGTTTAGCACAACTACCACAGTTCAACAATTATTGAGGGAGATCTTATACCGCCAAGAACCACCTCTGTCACCCCAGGCAGACACGATGATAACAACTGAGTTATTGGAGCGGTAACATCAAATCAGACAATTACAAGTTACGATGAAAACGGTGAGCTTAGAGATCAAGATCCAGAGCCGGAGCTGAGATCAGAATACAGTCCTTGTACCAGAACATAAACTTGTATCTCTTCTTTATGTTTGCCATGTG
Source organism: Deroplatys truncata (assembly GCA_030765065.1). Classification (NCBI taxonomy): domain Eukaryota; kingdom Metazoa; phylum Arthropoda; class Insecta; order Mantodea; family Mantidae; genus Deroplatys; species Deroplatys truncata. The sequence continues at coordinate 16,888,509 of CM060986.1, read as the reverse complement.
ATAGGAGCTATGGTGTTTCCCATGGTAACTGGGTTATGTACATAAACGTGAGTCTCTTCGTTATGCTTGTTGTGTGATAGAACCTCCACTATATCTCATAGAAACAGGTTTATGTACACAAACTTGTGTCTCTTCCTTATGTTTGTTATGTAATAGTAACTATTCTATTTCTCATGATAACTGGTTATGTCACAAACTTGCGTCTCTTCCTTATGTTTGTTATGTGATAGTAACTATACTGTTTCTCATGATAACTGGTTTATGTACACTAACCTGTGTCTCTTCGTTATGTTTGTTATGTAATAGTAACTATACTGTTTCTCATGATAACTGGTTTATGTCATAAACTTGCGCCTCTTCCTTATGCTTGTTGTGTAATAGTAACTATGCTGTATCTCATAGTAACTGGTTTATGTACACAAACTTGTGTCTGTTCCATAAGCTTGTCATGTAATAGTAGCTATGCTGTATCTCATGGTAACAGGTTTATGTACACAAACTTGTGTCTGTTCCATAAGCTTGTCATGTAATAGTAACTATGCTGTATCTCATAGTAACTGGTTTATGTACACAAACTTGTGTCTGTTCCATAGGCTTGTCATGTAATAGTAACTATGCTGTATCTCATGGTAACCGGTTTACGTACACAAACTTGTCTCTTCCTTATGTTTATTATGTGATAGGAACTATACTGTTTCTCATGGTAACTGGTTTATGTACACAAACTTGTGTCTCTTCCTTATGCTTGTCATATAACAGTAACTATGCAGTATCTCATGGTAACCGGTTTATGTACACAAACTTGTCTATTCCTTATGTTTATTATGTGATAAGAACTATAATGTTTCTCATAGCAAATTGTTATGTACACAAACTTGTCTATTCCTTATGTTTATTATGTGATAGAAACTATAATGTTTCTCATAATAAATTGTTATGTACACAAACTTGTCTATTCCTTATGTTTATTATGTGATACAAACTATAATGTTTCTCATGGTACCTGATTTATGTACACAAACTTGTCTCTTCCTTATGTTTATTATGTGATACAAACTATAATGTTTCTCATGGTACCTGATTTATGTACACAAACTTGTCTATTCCTTATGTTTATTATGTGATACAAACTATAATGTTTCTCATGGTACCTGATTTATGTACACAAACTTGTCTCTTCCTTATGTTTATTATGTGATTGGAACTATAATGTTTCTCATGGTACCTGATTTATGTACACAAATTTGTCTCTTCCTTATGTTTATTATGTGACAGGAACTATAATGTTTCTCATGGTGACTGATTCATGTACACAAACTTGTCTCTTCCTTATGTTTATTATGTGATACAAACTATAATGTTTCTCATGGTACCTGATTTATGTACACAAACTTGTCTCTTCCTTATGTTTATTATGTGATACAAACTATAATGTTTCTCATGGTACCTGATTTATGTACACAAACTTGTCTCTTCCTTATGTTTATTATGTGATAGGAACTATAATGTTTCTAATGGTACCTGATTTATGTACACAAACTTGTCTCTTCCTTATGTTTATTATGTGATACAAACTATAATGTTTTTCATGGTACCTGATTTATGTACACAAACTTGTCTCTTCCTTATGTTTATTATGTGATACAAACTATAATGTTTCTCATGGTGACTGATTCATGTACACAAACTTGTCTCTTCCTTATGTTTATTATGTGATAGAAACTATAATGTTTCTCATGGTACCTGATTTATGTACACAAACTTGTCTCTTCCTTATGTTTATTATGTGATACAAACTATAATGTTTCTCATGGTACCTGATTTATGTACACAAACTTGTCTCTTCCTTATGTTTATTATGTGATAGGAACTATAATGTTTCTAATGGTACCTGATTTATGTACACAAACTTGTCTCTTCCTTATGTTTATTATGTGATACAAACTATAATGTTTTTCATGGTACCTGATTTATGTACACAAACTTGTCTCTTCCTTATGTTTATTATGTGATACAAACTATAATGTTTCTCATGGTAACTGATTTATGTACACAAACTTGTGTCTTTCTTATGTTTATTATGTGATAGGAACTATAATGTTTCTCATGGTACCTGATTTATGTACACAAACTTGTCTCTTCCTTATGTTTATTATGTGACAGGAACTATAATGTTTCTCATGGTGACTGATTCATGTACACAAACCTGTCTCTTCCTTATGTTTATTATGTGATACAAACTATAATGTTTCTCATGGTACCTGATTTATGTACACAAACTTGTCTCTTCCTTATGTTTATTATGTGACAGGAACTATAATGTTTCTCATGGTGACTGATTTATGTACACAAACTTGTCTCATCCTTATGTTTATTATGTGATACAAACTATAATGTTTCTCATGGTACCTGATTTATGTACACAAACTTGTCTCTTCCTTATGTTTATTATGTGACAGGAACTATAATGTTTCTCATGGTACCTGATTCATGTACACAAACTTGTCTCTTCCTTATGTTTATTATGTGATACAAACTATAATGTTTCTCATGGTACCTGATTTATGTACACAAACTTGTCTCTTCCTTATGTTTATTATGTGACAGGAACTATAATGTTTCTCATGGTGACTGATTTATGTACACAAACTTGTCTCTTCCTTATGTTTATTATGTGATACAAACTATAATGTTTCTCATGGTACCTGATTTGTGTACACAAACTTGTCTCTTCCTTATGTTTATTATGTGACAGGAACTATAATGTTTCTCATGGTACCTGATTCATGTACACAAACTTGTCTCTTCCTTATGTTTATTATGTGATACAAACTATAATGTTTCTCATGGTACCTGATTTATGTACACAAACTTGTCTCTTCCTTATGTTTATTATGTGACAGGAACTATAATGTTTCTCATGGTAACTGATTTATGTACACAAACTTGTCTCTTCCTTATGTTTATTATGTGATACAAACTATAATGTTCCTCATGGTACCTGATTTATGTACACAAACTTGTCTCTTCCTTATGTTTATTATGTGAAAGGAACTATACTCTTTCTCATGGTACCTGATTTATGTACACAAACTTGTCTCTTCCTTATGTTTATTATGCGATAGGAACTATGCTGTTTCTCATGGTAAATTGTTATGTACACAAGCTTGTCTCTTCCTTATGTTTATTATGTGATAGGAACTATACTGTTTCTCATGGTAAATTGTTATGCACACAAGCTTGTCTCTTCCTTATGTTTATTATGTGATACAAACTATAATGTTCCTCATGGTACCTGATTTATGTACACAAACTTGTCTCTTCCTTATGTTTATTATGTGAAAGGAACTATACTCTTTCTCATGGTACCTGATTTATGTACACAAACTTGTCTCTTCCTTATGTTTATTATGCGATAGGAACTATGCTGTTTCTCATGGTAAATTGTTATGTACACAAGCTTGTCTCTTCCTTATGTTTATTATGTGATAGGAACTATACTGTTTCTCATGGTAAATTGTTATGCACACAAGCTTGTCTCTTCCTTATGTTTATTATGTGATAGGAGCTATATGGTTTCTCATGGTAACTAGTTTATGTAAACAAACTTGTCTCTTCCTTATGTTTATTATGTGATAGGAAGTATACTTTTTCTCATGGTAAATTGTTATGTACACAAACTTGTCTCTTCGTTATGTTTATTAGAGTTAGGAACTATACTGTTTCTCATGGCAAGTTCTTATGTACACAAAAATGCCTCTCCCTTATGTTTATTATGTGATAGGAACTATACTATTTCTCATAGTAAATTGTTATGTACACAAAATTGCCTCTTCCTTATGCTTGTTATGTGATAGGAACTATACTGTTTCTTATGCAACTGGTTTATGTACTTAAACGTGTGTCTTTTTCTTATGCTAATTATGTGACAGGAACTATACTGTTTCTCAAGGCAACTGGTTTATGTACACAAACTTGTGTCACTTCCTTATGTGTATTATGTGATACGAACTATACTGTTTCTCATGACAACTGTTGTGTACATAAGCTTGTGCGTGTTCCTTATACTTGTTATGTGATACTAGTGTACTGTTTCTCATGATAACTGGTTGTGTACATAAACTTGTGTCTGTTTCTTATGGTTGTTATGTGATAGTAACTCTACTGTTTCTCATGGTAACTGCTGTACGTATACGAATATTTTTAACGAAATAGCTTTTTACATATTTGCAAAGGAAAGTGAGTTTTTCAGGACGAAAAACTTTTGTTACGTGACAATTTTATAAGTTTAACAATATGGGGGACATTTGGGCGTTTTTTCACACCATGTTGTTTACACTACACGCTATATTTTCGACAGTATTTCCCTCAAAAGTAACTATTTACTAATTTTCACGTTGAAAATCCTGAAATATTGTAGACGGAAATTATTATTAGGACAAATATGCTGTTTTGGGTTTTTGGTCATTTTAATTGACACGTGGGCAGAAATCGAGTGAAAATTTAAATCTGGATTTTACCGCAATGACATTTTCTAACATGTTTAAGAACTTAAAGTATTGCCATTATACAGTTTCATTTCAACTTCTTTCTAAAGTACAGCTTATGTTCTTTGAGAATGAAGCTAAGTAATATTTTATTTACATCAAGTAACGTTTTGGGTTGTAATAATGTAGTATAATATTTCTTTAAACCAAAATTGTTACATTTTTATTGCGTTTTCCAGTAACACATTTAATGTTAAACAAATTTGAAGATTAATGGTACTTTTGGGAATTATACGTAAAATTTAGAAGTATATAATTCTCATCAGGTGCAGCACTTCTTAATTATGAGACTGGGTCTACGTTTTGAAATGTTTTTCTTGGAAAGCTATGAAAATTGTTAAAGTTACAACCAGTTATTTAATCATTCCTTTGTCATTTAGGTAAAGACATGCATAGAACTTTAAATTCCCTTTTTTATAATTCCTTCCTTTAGTTACTTTTCACAATTCAAAATGTTTCAGAATATTTTATAACTCATTAGCTTGAAAGTTTCAGGTTAGCTTCAGGAATTACGGATTTAAGGAAAGTTGTATTCTAATTTAAGGATATTAAATAATTGATTTGAGATTAATTTTTATTCGTTTAGTCACATAGAAATATTTGAAAAATACAATAGCATGTATACAAAAACTTTCTTCTCTTAAATTAATTACGATGAAGAAATACCTGGAAAATAATTGCTTTAAGTTTTTTGCTAACCTGAAATTAAAAATGTGGAAGCGAGATTAAACAATAGGGTTCAAGTGGAATTTCATATTGCCACATCACAAAGTGATTAATTATGAGTACAGAAGGAAATATACTAGCAACGGTTGGGCATCGCTCGTTATAAACGTGTATGCACTATACATGTTGAGTGTATGGTAACAAGTCAAAGCAATTAGAAAGTTGTATATCTTGAGATTTTCAGAGTTACCTTAAAGTACCTTATAGCTATAAAGGTCATAAGAATAATCACTAATCATAGCCTGATTCGTCCTTGGATACCTTTACTAATTCACAGAATTATTTTTAACTCTGTGTAGTTTATATACTCTTGATATTTTAGCGTTTTATAACAGTTTTCGTTCCCACAACAAAAGGTACAATACTATCACGCCAACACCATTTTTAAGATTAACAAAAATAATTAATACTCATTCGCTTAATGCAATTATTGTATATAATATGCTCCCTAAAAAGGAAAGAATTTTAAAATCAGGACGGTATATGATTCAATTAATCTTAAACATCGGATATGGCATAGTAATAAACAGAGCTTTATATTCTGACCGTGGAAATAAATGAATCACTGAAGACGTTAAGCTAGCCACATGTTCAACATCGGGTATATCAGCTAGTACCATACACAGCTTCATATTGTGGCTGTGGAAACAAATGAATCATAAAGATGTTAAGCTAGCCACATGTTCAACATCAGGTATATCAGCTAGTAAGATACACAACTTTATATTGTGGCTGCGGAAACAAACGAATCATAAAGACGTTAAGCTAGCCACATGTTCAACATCGGGTATATTAGCTAGTAATATACACAACTTCATATTGTGGCTGTGGAAACAAATGAATCACTAAAGATGTTAAGCTAGCCACATGTTCAACATCAAGTATATCAGCTAGTAAGATACACAACTTTATATTGTGACTGTGGAAACAAATGAATCATAAAGACGTTAAGCTAGCCACATGTTCAACATCAGCTATGTCAGCTAGTAATATACACATCTTCATATTGTGGCTGTGGAAACAAATGAATCATAAAGACGTTAAGCTAGCCACATGTTCAACATCAGCTATGTCAGCTAGTAATATACACATCTTCATATTGTGGCTGTGGAAACAAATGAATCATAAAGATGTTAAGCTAGCCACATGTTCAACATCAGGTATTACAGCTAGTAATAAACACAACTTCATATTGTGACCGTGGAAAGAAATGAATCATAAAGATGTTAAGCTAGCCACATGTTCAACATCAGGTATGGCAGGTAGTAAGAAACACAACTTCATATTGTGGCTGTGAAAACAAATGAATCACTAAAGATGTTAAGCTATCCAAATGTTCAACATCAGGTATGACAGCTAGTAATATACACAACTTCATATTGTGACTGTGAAAACAAATGAATCACTAAAGATGTTAAGCTAGCCATATGTTCAACATCAGGTATGGCAGCTAGTAATAAACACAACTTCATATTGTGGCTGTGGAAACAAATGAATCACTAAAGACGTTAAGCTAGCCACATGTTCAACATCAGGTATGACAGCTAGTAATATACACAACTTCATATTGTGACTGTGAAAACAAATGAATCACTAAAGATGTTAAGCTAGCCATATGTTCAACATCAGGTATGGCAGCTAGTAATAAACACAACTTCATATTGTGACCGTGAAAACAAATGAATCACTAAAGATGTTAAGCTAGCGACATGTTCAACATCAGGTATGACAGCTAGTAATATACACAACTTCATATTGTGACTGTGAAAACAAATGAATCACTAAAGATGTTAAGCTAGCCATATGTTCAACATCAGGTATGGCAGCTAGTAATAAACACAACTTCATATTGTGGCTGTGAAAACAAATGAATCACTAAAGATGTTAAGCTAGCGACATGTTCAACATCAGGTATGACAGCTAGTAATATACACAACTTCATATTGTGACTGTGAAAACAAATGAATCACTAAAGATGTTAAGCTAGCCATATGTTCAACATCAGGTATGGCAGCTAGTAATAAACACAACTTCATATTGTGACCGTGAAAACAAATGAATCACTAAAGACGTTAAGCTAGCCATATGTTCAACATCAGGTATGGCAGCTAGTAATAAACACAACTTCATATTGTGGCTGTGGAAACAAATGAATCACTAAAGACGTTAAGCTAGCCACATGTTCAACATCGGGTATATCAGCTAGTACCATACACAGCTTTATATTGTGGCTGTGGAAACAAATGAACCATAGAGATGTTAAGCTAGACACATGTTACACAACAGGTATGACAGCTAATATAAACACAACTTCATATTGAGGCTGTGGAAACAAATGAATCACTGAAGACATTAAGCTAGCCACATGTTCAACATCAGGTATGGCAGCTAGTAATAAACACAACCTCATATTGTGTGAACGTGGAAACAAACGAATCACTAAAAACGTTAAGCTAGCCACAAGTTCAACATCACGTATGGCAGCTAGTAATAAACACAACCTCATATTGTGTGAACGTGGAAACAAATGAATCACTAAAGACGTTAAGCTAGCCACAAGTTCAACATCACGTATGGCAGCTAGTAATAAACACAACCTCATATTGTGTGAACGTGGAAACAAATGAATCACTAAAGACGTTAAGCTAGCCACATGTTCAACATCAGGTATGGCAGCTAGTAATAAACACAACCTCATATTGTGAACGTGGAAACAAATGAATCACTAAAGACGTTAAGCTAGCCACATGTTCAACATTAGGTATGGCAGCTTCATATTGTGGCTGTGGAAACAAATAAATCACTAAAGATGTTAAGCTAGCCACATGTTCAACATCAGGTATGGCAGGTAGTAAGAAACACAACTTCATATTGTGGCTGTGAAAACAAATGAATCACTAAAGATGTTAAGCTAGCCAAATGTTCAACATCAGGTATGACAGCTAGTAATATACACAACTTCATATTGTGACTGTGAAAACAAATGAATCACTAAAGATGTTAAGCTAGCCATATGTTCAACATCAGGTATGGCAGCTAGTAATAAACACAACTTCATATTGTGGCTGTGGAAACAAATGAATCACTAAAGACGTTAAGCTAGCCACATGTTCAACATCAGGTATGACAGCTAGTAATATACACAACTTCATATTGTGACTGTGAAAACAAATGAATCACTAAAGATGTTAAGCTAGCCATATGTTCAACATCAGGTATGGCAGCTAGTAATAAACACAACTTCATATTGTGACCGTGAAAACAAATGAATCACTAAAGATGTTAAGCTAGCGACATGTTCAACATCAGGTATGACAGCTAGTAATATACACAACTTCATATTGTGACTGTGAAAACAAATGAATCACTAAAGATGTTACGCTAGCCATATGTTCAACATCAGGTATGGCAGCTAGTAATAAACACAACTTCATATTGTGGCTCTGAAAACAAATGAATCACTAAAGATGTTAAGCTAGCGACATGTTCAACATCAGGTATGACAGCTAGTAATATACACAACTTCATATTGTGACTGTGAAAACAAATGAATCACTAAAGATGTTAAGCTAGCCATATGTTCAACATCAGGTATGGCAGCTAGTAATAAACACAACTTCATATTGTGACCGTGAAAACAAATGAATCACTAAAGACGTTAAGCTAGCCATATGTTCAACATCAGGTATGGCAGCTAGTAATAAACACAACTTCATATTGTGGCTGTGGAAACAAATGAATCACTAAAGACGTTAAGCTAGCCACATGTTCAACATCAGGTATGACAGCTAGTAATATACACAACTTCATATTGTGACTGTGAAAACAAATGAAGCACTAAAGATGTTAAGCTAGCCATATGTTCAACATCAGGTATGGCAGCTAGTAACAAACACAACTTCATATTGTGACCGTGAAAACAAATGAATCACTAAAGACGTTAAGCTAGCCATATGTTCAACATCAGGTATGGCAGCTAGTAATAAACACAACTTCATATTGTGTTCGTGAAAACAAATGAATCACTAAAGACGTTAAGCTAGCCACATGTTCAACATCAGGTATGGCAGCTATTAATAAACACAACTTCATATTGTGACCGTGAAAACAAATGAATCACTAAAGACGTTAAGCTAGCCACATGTTCAACATCAGGTATGGCAGCTAGTAATAAACACAACTTCATATTGTGACCGTGGAAACAAATGAATCACCAAAGACATTAAGCTAGCCACATGTTCAACATCAGGTATGGCAGCTAGTAATAAACACAACTTCATATTGTGACCGTGAAAACAAATGAATCACTAAAGACGTTAAGCTAGCCACATGTTCAACATCAGGTATGGCAGCTAGTAATAAACACAACTTCATATTGTGGCTGTGAAAACAAATGAATCACTAAAGACGTTAAGGTAGCCACATGTTCAACATCAGGTATGGCAGCTAGTAATAAACACAACTTCATATTGTGGCTGTGAAAACAAATGAATCACTAAAGACGTTAAGCTAGCCACATGTTCAACATCAGGTATGGCAGCTAGTAATAAACACAACTTCATATTGTGGCTGTGAAAACAAATGAATCACTAAAGACGTTAAGCTAGCCACATGTTCAACATCAGGTATGGCAGCTAGTAATAAACACAACTTCATATTGTGACCGTGAAAACAAATGAATCACTAAAGACGTTAAGCTAGCCACATATTCAACATCAGTTATGACAGCTAGTAATAAACACAACTTCATATTGTGGCTGTGAAAACAAAAGAATCACTAAAGATGTTAAGCTAGCCACATGTTCAACATCAGGTATGTCAGCTAGTACTAAACACAACTTCATATTGTGACCGTGAAAACAAATGAATCACTAAAGACGTTAAGCTAGCTACATGTTCAACATCAGGTATGGCAGCTAGTAATAAACACAGCTTCATATTGAGACCGTGAAAACAAATGAATCACTAAAGACATTAAGCTAGCCACATGTTCATCATCACGTATGTCAGCTAGTTATAAACACAACTTCATATTGAGACCGTGAAAACAAACGAATCACTAAAGACATTAAGCTAGCCACATGTTCAACATCAGGTATGGCAGCTAGTAATAAACACAACTTCATATTGTGGCTGTGAAAACAAAAGAATCACTAAAGACATTAAGCTAGCCACATGTTCATCATCAGGTATGGCAGCTAGTAATAAACACAGCTTCATATTGAGACCGTGAAAACAAATGAATCACTAAAGACATTAAGCTAGCCACATGTTCATCATCAGGTATGGCAGCTTCATATTGTGGCTGTGGAAAGAAATGAATCACTAAAGATGTTAAGCTAGCCACATGTTCATCATCGGTTATGGCAGCTAGTAATAAACACAACTTCATATTGTGACTGTGAAAACAAAAGAATCACTAAAGATGTTAAGCTAGCCACATGTTCAACATCGATTATGGCAGCTAGAAATAAACACAACTTCATATTGTGACTGTGAAAACAAATGAATCACTAAAGACGTTAAGCTAGCCACATGTTCAACATCAGGTATGGCAGCTAGTAATAAGCACAACTTCATATTGTGACTGTGGAAACAAATGAATCACTAAAGACGTTAACCTAGCCACATGTTCAACATCAGGTATGGCAGCTAGTAATATACACAACTTCATATTGAGACCGTGAAAACAAATGAATCACTAAAGATGTTAAGCTAGCCACATGTTCAACATCAGGTATGTCAGCTAGTAATAAACACAGCTTCATATTGTGGGTGTGGAAACAAATGAATCATTGAAGACGTTAAGCTAGCCACATGTTCAACATCAGGTATGGCAGCTAGTAATAAACACAACTTCATATTGAGGCTGTGGAAACAAATGAATCACTAAAGACGTTAAGCTAGCCACATGTTCATCATCAGGTATTGCAGGTAGTAATAAACCCAACTTCATATTGTGACTGTGAAAACAAAAGAATCACTAAAGATGTTAAGATAGCCACATGTTCAACATCGATTATGGCAGCTAGTAATAAACACAACTTCATATTGTGACCGTGGAAACAAATGAATCACCAAAGACATTAAGCTAGCCACATGTTCAACATCAGATATGGCAGCTACTAATAAACACAACTTCATATTGTGACCGTGGAAACAAATGAATCACCAAAGACATTAAGCTAGTCACATGTTCAACATCAGGTATGGCAGCTAGTAATAATTACAACTTCATATTGTGACCGTGGAAAAAAATGAATCACTAAAGACGTTATGCTAGCCACATGTTCAACATCAGGTATGACAGCTAGTAATAAACACAGCTTCATATTGTGACTGTGGAAACAAATGAATCACTAAAGACGTTAGGCTAGCCACATGTTCAGTATCAGGTATGTCAGCTAGTAATGAACACAGCTTCATATTGTGGCTGTGGAAACAAATGAATCACTAAAGACGTTAAGCTAGCCACATGTTCAACATCAGGTATGACAGCTAGTAATAAACACAGCTTCATATTGTGGCTGTGGAAACAAATGAATCACTAAAGACGTTATGCTAGCCACATGTTCAACATCAGGTATGACAGCTAGTAATAAACACAAGCTTCATATTGTGGCTGTGGAAACAAATGAATCACTAAAGACGTTAAGCTAGCCACATGTTCAGTATCAGGTATGTCAGCTAGTAATGAACACAGCTTCATATTGTGGCTGTGGAAACAAATGAATCACTAAAGACGTTAAGGTAGCCACATGTTCAGTATCAGGTATGTCAGCTAGTAATAAACACAGCTTCATATTGTGGCTGTGGAAACAAATGAATCACTAAAGACGTTAAGCTAGCCACATGTTCAACATCAGGTATGTCAGCTAGTAATAAACACAGCTTCATATTGTGGCTGTGGAAACAAATGAATCACTAAAGACGTTAAGCTAGCCACATGTTCAGTATCAGGTATGTCAGCTAGTAATAAACACAGCTTCATATTGTGGCTGTGGAAACAAATGAATCACTAAAGACGTTAAGCTAGCCACATGTTCAACATCATGTATGTCAGCTAGTAATAAACACAGCTTCATATTGTGGCTGTGGAAACAAATGAATCACTAAAGACGTTAAGCTAGCCACATGTTCAACATCAGGTATGTCAGCTAGTAATAAACACAGCTTCATATTGTGGCTGTGGAAACAAATGAATCACTAAAGACGTTAAGCTAGCCACATGTTCAGTATCAGGTATGGCAGCTAGTAATAAACACAGCTTCATATTGAGGCTGTGGAAACAAATGAATCACTAAAGATGTTAAGCTAGCCATTTGAATACTGCTGCATGTTTACTTGCATTATGAACTGATTCAGGACTAGAATTTTAAAACTTCCTGTCAGGAGACACTCTGTTGTTTATTAATTTGAAATAGTTTTTCTGTGAAAAAGGAATGTTTCGCGAATATCGTAAAGTGGATTGAAGTATCATTGTTGGCATAAATACCTTATTATATAGCGAATATGTGTACATGTGGCATAGTCAGACAAAGTAATGTGAATGTTCACATCATATCTTATTGGTTTACTATTTCAAAAGCGAATAATTTGCGATTAACTTAGGAAAATGATAAAGACACAAAGCAATTGTTAAAATACAATATTTGTGCTGTGTTTTCTTGAAATGTAGCTGTTAATTCCGGATACTTGTTCCGGCTGGACCGCATAACACCGGACGTGTTTAACGTTTCCTTAAATAGGAAGCCAATTTTCCTTTGATAACAGATAAATATAACACTTTATTCGCAGAAACTGCGTTTTCCATATTCACTTGTTTCCAAATTATTTCAGTCTGAGTTTTACATTCTAAAGGTTAGCATTACTAAACATAGTTCAAAAAAAGTTTAATTACAATAAATTTGTTACCTTAATTTGTGCTGATGTTGTCGAGAGAGAAAAATTGTGTTTATGTGGATAATAAAGTGATTGTAGCACCTTTACATTTGTGCAAATATAGCTATAGGTGACATAGCTGTTATAATTATTTATTTGACTGTTATTACTCCATGATCAATGTCAGAGAGAGTTTCAATGAATAATATGTGACGTCTTGAAAGTCTAAATAATAATTATTCTTATTTTCGCAGTGTTCCATATGTTAGCATTATCGTTGAGAACGATATAGATGGTCTTGCTAACTTCTGTAGCCATCACATAAAATCAACAGGTAAAATGTGGCGGAATTTCGAATTCGACGCTAGACAGTAATTTTCACCTTGTGTCAAAGGTTGTCTATGCCACGTTTCGTAGAAATCTGGCTTTAGAAGCACATAAGGAACATATACACACATGCATACACTGATTTTAATATATTAAGGTTACGGAAACGTCTAAAGCCACGAAAAGGTTCATTTGTCGTGCATTTTAACGAGATCTACAGTTTATTGCGGTAAGTTTTTGCCCATAATATACAAAATTCATCCATAACGATGAACAATTCACAGGCTATTCTCAGAAAATTCAAGACATATATTTTATTTTTCATGCAACCATCTTAGTAATACCTACATTTCAATAAAAATCGTTAAAACCCTTTTTGAAAAAAATAAAAATAACGAACATTTTTTCCAAGTAAAGTGTGGTTTGGAGTGGGGTTATTTACGATATTGAGTTTTTATGATGCTTCCTTGCAACATACTCAAGTTAAATATCTAATCTGGCTTTGAAATTCCACTATTTGTACAACTATATAAACAAACAAATTACAAGTCTTCAGAAAAGCATTAAGGATATGAATATTCAAAACCAGAAACACTATTACCTTGACATGTTTAACAGCTACCTGAAATAGCAATTATATATTTGTGTACATTAGGAGGTAAGAGAAAAGCATTATATTAAAATTTTTAAGTCGTGATATCTCTATAAATACATGTTTTGAGGCCCCTGAGCCTGCTGTGTCTGTGAACAGCAAAAATCAAAACGAAAATGTGGTTACAGTAATCTTGATGCTTCCAACTATCTTAAGCGTTGCAATACTCAATGTTTACAGTACTCAACAGAAAAGGAACAAGAAAATCTTCCCTCACCTAATTACCTTTTACATGGAACGTTTTTCAAAAATGTTTATTGTTCAAACATGGCTGTAACATTTTTTATTAAAATTTCTCATATTTAAGATATTTTCATGACAAATAACGTGTATATCTAGAATTTTTTGGGAATATCCTGTGATGTCCTCTTCATTCTGAATGACCTGGCAAATGAGTAGACAAGATCGTATTACAGAAGAAATGTGGGATTCGTTAAAGAGCACAATTTTGTAAAATAAAAAATCTATGGCGTTAACCATTTGCAAGATATTATTTGTTATTGGTTCGACTTTCAATTACCTATAGATATAATTTTCCAGGAGAAGAACAGCTATTATAAATGTTTGTTTTTTCTAGCTTGGCCATGTAAACAGAACGAAATTACAGAACCACCCCCTCTTAAAATTTTCCCTCGGACATAAAGTCTACTGTATCATTCTGTATCTACAAGAGAATATGCAAAAGACAATTTCTGCACAAATAACTCAAGAAATAATGTTTCTTATACATAAATAGTAATTATTGTTATAATAATAGTAATAAACAGTCTGTATTTAATAAAACTTTAAAGGCTTAAGAAACAAAGTTGAAAAACTATTTCTTCTAATGATATCTCATTTGAACAAATAGACAACATTACATTTCTGTGTCTTCAAGTGGACAGAAGTTTAGATTGGAAAGCTCACATTAAGTAAATGACACACAGCAGAAGGTGGGATAATGATGTCTCATTAGAACAAATAGACAACATTACATTTCTGTGTCTTCAAGTGGACAGAAGTTTAGATTGGAAAGCTCACATTAAGTAAATGTCACACAGCAGAAGGTGGGATAATGATGTCTCATTAGAACAAATAGACAACATTACATTTCTGTGTCTTCAAGTGGACAGAAGTTTAGATTGGAAAGCTCACATTAAGTATATGACACACAGCAGAAGGTGGGATAATGATATCTCATTAGAACAAATAGACAGCATTACATTTCTGTGTCTTCAAGTAGACAGGTGTTTAGATTGGAAAGCTCACGTTAAGTATATGACACACAGCAGAAGGTGGGATAATGATATCTCATTAGAACAAATAGACAGCATTACATTTCTGTGTCTTCAAGTGGACAGAAGTTTAGATTGGAAAGCTCACATTAAGTAAATGACACACAGCAGAAGGTGGGATAATGATATCTCATTAGAACGAATAGACAACATTACATTTCTGTGTCTTCAAGTGGACAGAAGTTTAGATTGGAAAGCTCACATTAAGTACATGACACACAGCAGAAGGTGGGATAATGATATCTCATTAGAACAAATAGACAACATTACATTTCTGTGTCTTCAAGTGGACAGAAGTTTAGATTGGAAAGCTCACATTAAGTATATGACACACAACAGAAAGATGGATAATGATATCTCATTGGAACAAATAGACAACATTACATTTCTGTGTCTTCAAGTAGACAGGTGTTTAGATTGGAAAGCTCACATTAAGTATATGACACACAGCAGAAGGTGGGATAATGATATCTCATTAGAACAAATAGACAACATTACATTTCTGTGTCTTCAAGTGGACAGAAGTTTAGATTGGAAAGCTCACATTAAGTACATGACACACAACAGAAGGTGGATAATGATATCTCATTAGAACAAATAGAGAACATTACATTTCTGTGTCTTCAAGTGGACAGAAGTTTAGATTGGAAAGCTCACATTAAGTACATGACACACAGCAGAAGGTGGGATAATGATATCTCATTAGAACAAATAGACAACATTACATTTCTGTGTCTTCAAGTGGACAGAAGTTTAGATTGGAAAGCTCACATTAAGTATATGACACACAACAGAAAGTTGGATAATGATATCTCATTAGAACAAATAGACAACATTACATTTCTGTGTCTTCAAGTAGACAGGTGTTTAGATTGGAAAGCTCACATTAAGTATATGACACACAGCAGAAGGTGGGATAATGATATCTCATTAGAACAAATAGACAACATTACATTTCTGTGTCTTCAAGTGGACAGAAGTTTAGATTGGAAAGCTCACATTAAGTACATGACACACAACAGAAGGTGGATAATGATATCTCTTTAGAACAAATAGACAACATTACATTTCTGTGTCTTCAAGTGGACAGAAGTTTAGATTGGAAAGCTCACATTAAGTATATGACACACAACACAAGGTGGATAATGATATCTCATTAGAACAAATAGACAACATTACATTTCTGTGTCTTCAAGTAGACAGGTGTTTATATTGGAAAGCTCACATTAAGTATATGACACACAACAGAAACTGGGATAACGATATCTCATTAGAACAAATAGACAACATTACATTTCTGTGTCTTCAAGTGGACAGATGTTTAGATTGGAAAGCTCATATTAAGTACATGACACACAACAGAAAGTGGGATAATGATATCTCATTAGAACAAATAGACAACATTACATTTCTGTGTCTTCAAGTGGACAGGTGTTTAGAATGGAAAGCTCACATTAAGTATGTCAGCTCTTGCTGTTATGCTATCCGAGGCTGGTAAATGTAAGTTCTATGGATATACTTAAATTAGCAATCTATGTATATTTTAACTCTATCATGGAGTATAGATAATAATTATTCTCGCGGCAACTCATTAGAAAGTACTCCTTATGCAGAAGAAGTTTATAAGAACCATTTCCAACACCCATAGCAGATACCCTTACAAAGATATTTTTAGAAGACTGAAGATATTGACCCGGCGCCTCCACCACATTGTAACACCCCACGGGGATGGTTACCCCCGCAGTAGGTGATTACACAGGGGGGTTGGTAGCTCAGAGGTAGGGGGGATGCGTTGGTACCAGGGTGGTAGGCAGGCCAGGGTGGCGTTCTAGGATAAGGGGTATTTAAATGATGAACAGGGGATGCATTGACCCAATAGATTATACTGTTGCTCTAAGTGTGCGTACATTCAGTTTGGGGTGAAGCCCCGGCAAACAAACAGAACTCAGATGAGACGCATGCTTACCTGGTTAACGGGTGGCGAGTCTGACAAATGATCTGACGACTCTTTGATAACTGCCTGGCAATTCTCTGGCAACTCTCTGATAACTCTCTCGTGGCCACTCCCTCGTGGCAACTCTCGCGATAACGGCCTGGCAACTCTCTCGACCGAGTCAAAACCCTGTAGTATAAATACATACAGAAGCGCTGACTCGGCGTTGTGCAGCATGGACGCGTTCTGTTAACCTGAATTCCACACTTGCGCTGGCTAACGAAATATGTTGCAATTCTCAATGCTCAACCTGGTCCGCTTCAATATTCCTGATCTTAAAACGCTATGTGAGCAATCTAGCCACATTTATAATACACAAGGAACTTCATGAGATAAACACTAGACAAAACACTAACAACCAGTATACCATTGCAAAACTTTCTTGCTTTCAGAAAGGTGTATATTATGAAACCATAGAATTATTTAATGCTCTTCCTGATGATGTTAGAGGAAAAGTTGGTGATTTCAACGCTTTTAAAATTGCTGTTAAAGGGTAGCTTTGCTCAAAATTATTTTGTGCTGCAGAAGATTATCTGAATGACAAATTATCCTGATGATAACATTTGTAAGTAGTATTTAGCTGCTTTTAATGACAAATCATTGATGTTTGCTCTGGAATTAATGAAAGTTATATAAATGTATGTATTTTGAAAAATGACAAACCACTGACTGTACACTGTAAACCAAATATAACAAAATGATGAGACGCGAAGGCTGTAAAACACCAATGAAAATTTAAAACAAAGCTCAAGTGTTTCCAAATTGTATTAGTGTATACATATTATGTTAGTCTTATAAGTGTTTGAATTTGTTTCTGTACACTGGTTTGTTTGATGTTGTATATAATATCTCATTACTTTCTCTACTACGTAAGGTAGTGGAATATTGTATTCCACCTAAATGTTTGATACCAAGATTTCCCAGAAATATATGCAATGAGGCCCCCTGAATAAAAAGAAGAAGCATTTTTAGTAAAGGTTGCATGTTTGTGGTGTTAGTCTATCTAAATGTGTGTGTGAACAGTATAACACAAAAACGAAATGTCGGATGAGTACCAAACTTGGTGTCTAGGTTCAGTATTTTACAAGGATGCGACACAAAGACTTTCAAAAACATACCCTCACACCCAACGACCCTTTCCATGGAACATTCTTCGAAAATTCATGTTTTCTAAGAAGTGGATGTAACCATTTTGTTGAAAACACCATATACTAAACATAATTTACACAACTAACATTTATATCTTGAATTTTTTGGGAATGGCCTTTAAAATTCTCTTATTCGAAAGGAATTTTGTATATTCTTACACAAGTGGTAAACCTTAATCGACAGACGAAGATGTACTACAATAAACAATGTAGATCTCTTTAAAACAACAATTTATTCCAAACATGTTTTATTGTGGCACAACTATTTCTGAGATATATGGTATTAATAGTTAGAATTGTTCTTTTCTTTGTCATTAATTCCTGTCAATATTCAGTTGTTTCTCGTAATTGCATGCAAGCAGGTTTGAATTTTAGGGCCAGCGTATAGCGTCCAGGTCTTTGAGGCAGTATTTTTAACATTTAAATGATTTCAGTTCTAATTATATAATATAAAATATAATAACAGCCCAGCTTAAGGCAATATGGATATGTAATAATATTTAAAGTGTATGTAACAGTCATTGTATTAATGTTTATATTATTGTATAGGTACATGTATAATAATGTAATGTGAATGTATTACGTAATTTAATAATGTAGGAGCTGTGAGAATATACGTCAAAAGTTGCTAACAATGAGGTAACCTTGAGGCAATAATGAATTGGTAAGTTTAGAGTTCTACTAGTAATTCTTGGAGCAACAATAATGTAATTTTTGAGACAGTTTATAAAATAGCCAATCAACAAACAGAAAAAACCTTAAGTTAAGATAAAAATATTCTCTTGGAGTAGGACTAACCTATCAGAAACTGAAATAGAGCAAATTGTACAAATTCATAAGTCAGTTGCTTGTAGACAGTGTTCCTAACCGGACGTGAGACGCGTCCTCGAGAAGTTTAATACGTATTCAGTGTGAGACGAAAATTCAATACGGCGAGAAATTTTACGTGTTAAAAAGTGAAAGTAATTAATAAATAATCTCACAGCTCTCTATATCAGTGAAGTGTTATTTAAATCGTGTCAAGGATCAATAAAAGTAGTGAAGTAAAAGTTATAATCTGTGTAAGCCTAGAACATAATACCTACTTCAAATTGGCACCTAAATGTGGGGCCAGAACAGGCGAGAATAGCTAAAAAGAAGAGATCAACTAACATAAGAGAACTTCAGAAAAACTTCAGAGAACTTCAGAAAACTCCAGTGAACTTCAGAGAACTTAAAAATCATCAACATCATCCAAGGACAGCAACAATTCTTTTAGGAGTACGGGGCACCCAGTCAACAATTTCACTACAATCTACGAGGGAACACCAGAATAAAAAGGATAACTAACAGCCAGAACAAGAGGTCAGAAAATTCCAATACTTTATATGTAATAATTGTCAAAATAGTTACGAAAATATATTTTTATTAAGATAATTTTATGCTATTAAGAAGTGGTAAATTAAAATTGAGCAACTCCAAACCAAATATAACAAAAGGAATATACAAAATAAAATGTAAACAGAAACCAATGAAAATATGGAAGTAGGAGAGAATAGGTCAGCCATTACTGATTACAATGTAGCCTTACAATCAGAGCTAGAGGAAACGAATAGGTTAGATGTAAAAGAACAGTTATCTGTAAATTCACAGGTAGGCATAGAAAGAGAGCAGTAGTATGCAAGGTCAATCACCTTTACATATGTTAGTGCAGGGAACAACAAAATATTATGTGCATTCTAAAAGCCATATCTGAAAATAATAATAAGTTAACTGAAATGAGAGGAGAGTTAAATAAAACCAGAAAAGAAATGAATAATACTTTAACTGAAACTAGTACAGAGTTGAGAAAAGTCTTTGATAAGTTAACTGAAACTAGTACAGAGTTGAGAAAAGACTTTGATAAATTAACTGAAACTAGTACAGAGTTAAGTAATAATTTAACTGAAACTAGTACAGAGTTGACACTAGAATTAAGTAAAGATTTAAATAATAAGCTAAGTGAAATGAATAATAAGATAACTGAAACTAGTGCAGAGCTGACACTAGAATTAAGTAAAGATTTAAATAATAAGCTAAGTGAAATGAATAATAAGATAACTGAAACTAGTGCAGAGTTAAGTAATAAGTTAACTGAAACTAATACAGAGACATCTAGTTTCAAAATTGATCTAGCTGAGCAAATAGAAAATTGTATGAAAGAAAGCAAAGCTGAAAGTAAGAGGTTAGAAATCAAAATAGAAGAATCTTCTAAAGCACTTCAAAAAGATATAGATTTAAAAGGAAATAAAGGTTGTAAACAGCCAGGACAGAAATTGTCAAGTAATATTGATAAAAATATAACTTAAATAGAGTTAAAACTTACTAATAGTGAACAGGATATATGTAATAAGTTAGATAAACAGGGTGAAGAATTGAAAGCAATGGTAGAAAATACAAATGCAGACCTTGTGCAAGTACAAATAGATTTAACAGGAGAAATAAATAAAATGCATGAGATGGCTAAAACAAATGCAGATGCAATTAAAGAAGCAAATACAGGGCAAGGACAAGTAATGTCAATGACAGATGAAATTAAAGATAAAGTGCAAGAAAATAACAAAGAAATAGATAAACTCAGAAATAGTTTTGAAAATTTAAGTACCAGTGTACCAAAGGTAAACGCAAATGTAACTAGTTCTGTAAATGCTAATAAAATGCATGATGATAATAATACAAGTGCAGAAAGAAGTGTATCACCTTTTCTAACTAATAACACAAGACACGCTATTGCTTTTTCCATAGCATCGGCCTCTCAAACACAAAACAATAATGATGACACGCATGTGTGTGTACCAAATCAGATGTCAAACTATTATTCTGTGCTTAATGAATTACCATTACCTTATTTTAATGCTTCCTCAAGTCCAGTACAATTTATACATGATCTAGTAGAATATTTTAAACTGAAAAATGTGCCTGAAGCATTAAAATGATACTTGGAAAATGCTTGGATGAGAAAACCTTAGAATGGTTACATATGCTAGCAGACAGTTAAATGAATTTGGAAACATTTAGAGTTTTATTTATGAATAAGTTTTGGAATACAACTGTGCAACATAAGATTAGGCCAAGTGTAAAAAGTCTATGGCACAAGAAGAAACATAAAATAAAGTATGTAGGTTATGAGTGGCACAAAAAGAAACAGAAAATACAGTAACTGGAACAAAAAAGGGAAAACATTGTAATTTAAAAAATGTATAATAATATCTTTACTAAATATAACAAATTGTCAATATAACAAAAGAGAGTTTAGATAAAAAGATGTACTAGAAGAAAATCCATTCTTAGTTAAGAAAAACATAAGAAATCTGAATAGTAACTACATTTATATTGTATAAGCTATAAATATGTTTAAGAAATAAGTTGTAAAGAGAGGGTAACAAGTGTTAATATGCCTAATTAAATGTTAAATGTCTAGCAAATAAAATACTTAATAGTGGCTGTGTTAGTAAATAAACAAACTTCACTCAGGTCATTGAACACCAGATCATTGGCCTTACACCAGGTCGTTGACCTTAAAAGTGTCGAACATGTAGCAGAACAAATGTGAAGTATTCTGCTATACACGAGTGTAGTGAAAAACCAGTGAGTGTTAAATAAAAGTGACAATGAAAAATAGGAAGTTGCAATAATAAAAAGAGTATGTTTCTTTCTTTCAGGAGACTTTCAGAAAATATTTAAAATTTAAAAAGACAAAACAAAAAGAACATAATTTTTAAATATTTCTAAAAGGTGCAATTTGAGGCAGTGTTTTTAACATTTAAATTATTTCAGCATAATTATATAATATAAAATATAATTACAGCCCGCCTAAAAGCAATATGTGTATAAAACAAACATATAAAATGTATGTAACAGTCATTGTATTAATGTTTATATTATATACACGTATAATAATGTTATGTGGAAGTATTACGTAATTTAATAATGTAGGAGCTGTGAGAATATAGATCAAAAGTTGCTAACAATGAGGTAACCTTGGGGCAATAATGAATTGGAAAGTTTAATAATGCTACTAGTAATTTTGAAGCAAAAATAATGTAATTTTTGAGACAGTTTATAAAATAGCCATTAACAACCAGAAAAAACTTAATTTAAATAACACTATTCTATTGGAGTTGAATTAGCCAATCACAAACTGAAATAGAGCAAATTGTACAAATTCATAAGTCAGTTGCTTGTAGACAGTGTTCCTAACCGGACGTGAGACGCGTTCTCAAGAAGTTTAATATGTATTCAGTGTGAGACGAAAATTCAATACGGCGAGAAAGTTTACGTGCTAAAAAGTGAAAGTAATTAATAAATAATCTCACAGCTCTCTATATCAGTGAAATGTTATTTAAATCGTGTCAAGGATTAATAAAAGGAGTGAAGTAAAAATTATAATTTGTGTAAGTCTAGATTCTTTAGCTGCACCACTCCCTGCAAAGAAATTCATGTCTCTACAAATTAATACTGATACAGCCGAGGCAAACATAAATATATATAATATTTAACGAAACATACAAAATACAAAGTTGATTCTTAAACTTGGGGCGAAGGCTACCGGAAACTTTGTACCATACGTGCGGTTGCAACCACTTCAAGCTCGGCTAAGTACAACTCCTCCTTCAATACAACCTACTTCAAATTGGCTTTCCATACGTGAAGCAACAAGCCCGTTTCTCATCTTATACATTTGACTATCGCTGTTCTCTTTGTATTTATAATGAAATGTGTAATGTAGCTGTTTCTGCAAAGTTTTATTTAGATTAAAATGTAGTAGTAATAAAAATAAGCTTTAGTAAGTATAGACTGTGTACCCACTAATAAACGATAGAGGGTAGAGAAAGTGGAGTGAAAATATCACCTCAAATTCTTTTTAATGCTCTATATTTATGTACATATGCAACCAAAGTGTAAATTTCGTTGTCATGTACAATGTTCAAAGACCTTTATGGCAATTAGTGAACACATAGAGCACAAGTCAATCAATATGTAAAAGCTTATCTCGATTAAAATGAAATAGATAGAAATATAAGTTTTCATAAAAATAGTTTTATATTCTTACGAAACGATCGAGGAAGGGAATCTCATGTGAATGTAACACATAGACATTTGTCCTGGTCGTGCAGAGAGAAGGGAATTCCAAAGCCATCACATAGCGACCAGCTCTTAAAATATTTGACTGTCGCCTAAGCCACCGTATTTCTCCGAGGTTGTTCATCTCCATTCACAAGAAGTGGACAGAAGAACACACCTTTATAAGAGTAGCTATATAAAACTAAATGATATTAAGTAGAGAAATTCATGTGAATGTAACACGTCAGATTTATATCAACTCTTATGTTAACAGCTATACAAGTTCATACTCTTACCAGTCCAGCAATAAAATATGCATTTTTTTCCTTGTGCAGTTAATCAAGGAAATCCTGTGTTTTCGTAACCACAGCAACCGGATGTAATTGCATATATATAAGAGGCACGTACAAGTGCGCTGGTGTCATTTGTTAGTGCTGTTAAATCTGGTAAGTGTAACATTTTATTTAATTTGTATGTCTGTGTTTCCAAAACTATTTGTACTGTTTTAATTATGCACCGTTATTTGCTTGTTTCGATATCACGTTCATGATGTCATATTCATTACATTTCTATTAAATTCCGTTTCTACACATCCCACTTGCGTACATTTCTCTATGGCAATCTGTCTGCAAAATTTTAAAATTATCTTAAATTTTCGAACCTATTCGTTTCTTACAGACTTGGAAATGCGATAATGGCATTTCGCTATCAAATGAAAATTAATTATGATGTGTATGTTCACACAAATTCTGATTAACCTAAAGGCCAAGAGTTCGAGCTGAGGAAAGGTTTCAATTCTCAGGCACGGGAAAATGTTTTTCAAAATATATGGCACATAATAAACCATCAGAAAAGCTTTCTGATAAATGTCTGTTTTTTTAATAATTGATATTAAAGTGAATGATGGGCTTCTAGAAGTCAAACATGTGTACCTTTCCACATATAAATAAATAAAACTCTGTAATAGTTAACCTTGGCACCTAATTCATTAAACCAGGGCTAATACTTACAATTTATTAATTTTTTCTAAATACATTTACAGCTCACTAAATAGTTTATATACATATATAACTATTCGTAAATGAAATAAAGTAAATAACATAAAAATGTAAATAATAATGGTAGAATAAAATATATCAAATCAACATAAAAGCATTAACAACATTACAGTACCACAGCATTAGCATAAATAAATCACATAAACGATAACATACAAAATTCATAAGTGAATAAAAAATACATCCACAGTTAACAAAAGACCTCTTATATTAATATAGCATACTTCCATGTGATTATAAACATCAAGTACCTTTATATATAACATCCAATTAAAATGTATTACTATTTCATTTTCAATTCTAAAAATCCTTTTATCTATATATCTATCTATACATATTAAATATTTAATTTTGTATATTATTATTCTTATTAACCAATTGAAATTTTAATATGCCCAATTTTTTTACATTTATTTAATTACTTATTATTTCATACTTTTGTAAATTTTGCAATCTCTTACCTTCTCTATAATTTTATGTATTTTTTAATTTTATATGTTTTATGGTTTATCTATATATATTTTTGGTAAATTATTTTAAATTTATTCATTCTTTAAACAAAATAAATTATAAATCATATAATACGTGTTTACAGTAATCAAATATCTTGTATCCAGTTACTACCTAATTTAAATCTATAGGTACCTACCAAAAAAAAAAAGAAGAGAAAAAGGAAACGCTAATGTGATACATTCACGCGACTTTCTCTACACTCTATATTTATTAGTGGGTATGCAAATTATTCTTAGTCAAGCTTGTTTTTATATCTACTGTATTTTTATCCAAATAAACCTTTACAGAAATAGCTGCTTTACACATTTCGTTATAGATACAAAGAGAACAGCGATCGTCAAATGTTTAAGAACTGGACGCTATATGCTGACCTTAAAATTCCATACTGTTTCCATGACATCGCGAGAAACAACTAAATGTTGACGGATTTTAAGAGAATGACCAAGAAATAAACAATTAGAACCTTTACTAACAGATATCCCAAAAATAGCTTATGCACAGAAAAACCTAATTTTAAGTAAATTGTGTGTTTTAAGGGGAACAATATTTTATGTGGAGTACCCTTTTGTTTATCTATTAAACGTTTATCAGTTATAGAAGATTATACAAACATCTTTCTGAATGAAGGGGACTTCATACGCTATACCCAAGAAATTTAAAACATACACTTATTTCACATGTAAATACCTTTAATGTAGGGTATTTTAAGCAAAATCGTTGGAACCAACTTTTAGAAATCTTTAGAAAATCAAACATTTTGAAAACGTTTTCATGCAAAACTAGTTTCGGGTGGGGGGTTTTGTTGAAAATGTTTATGTCACATCCTTGGAAGATATTGAGCGTATATACCAAGTTTGGCACTTATCTGACTCTTCATTTTTGAGATAAGCTGTTAAAAGTCACATAGATACACACGTGGACAGGTTTCCAAAAATTCTGAAGTGATACATTCACATGACTTTCGTTACCCTCTATCGTTTATTATTACTACACTTTATTTGTCTGTCTACTTCATTTTAATCTAAATAAACAGCTACATTACACATTTCGTTATAGATACAAAGAGAACAGCGATAGTCAAATGTTTAACAACTGGACGCTATATGCTGGCCTTAAAATTCCATACTGTTTCCATGACATCGCGAGAAACAACTGAAAATCAATGGTACTTTAAAGACTGGCAAACGTATTGAACAAATTGAATCATTAATAATGAATATCCAGGAAGTGGCTGATGCTATAAGAAGTAAACATATTCAACAAATTGAACCATTAATAATGAATATCCAGGAAATGGCTGATGCTATAAGAAGTAAACGTATTGAACAAATTGAACCATTAATAATGAATATCCAGGAAGTGGCTGATGCTATAAGAAGTAAACGTATTGAACAAATTGAACCATTAATAATGAATATCCAGGAAGTGGCTGATGCTATAAGAAGTTTCATTTGAAATAATTTCTGTTTAAAGAGACCTACATTTCTTTGCAGTACGTTTTCGTCTCTAACTTAGCATTTACCATTCATATAAAATTTTACATTATTTCTTCTAAATTAAATGGGACTTCAGAATGTTCGACATATGTATTTTATTTGTAATGTAAATATCTGCAGTATAATGTATTTTAATAAAAATCATTAGAGCCATTTTTTTTAGAAAATCACAAATTTCGAAAAACCTTACAGGTAAAGGATAGTCTGTTGTGGGGGATTATTTTGAAAATTTCGTTTTACATCTTTGAAAGCTATTGAACGTAAATACCCGGTTTGGTATTTAACGACTTTTCATTTTTAAGTTATGTTTAAGTTTGGTATTTATCCAACTTTTTGATTTTGAATTATGCTGTTCACATACAGACAAACCTTTCTCTAAAAACGCCTTCTTTGGATTCAGGGCACCTCAAAACATGTATTTCTAGTGAAATGTCGACATATAATTTGTGGGTGAATTACAATACTCCCTCAACTTATTATACGTAGAAGAGAAAATAAAAGGCTTTATTTGGATTCAGGGAGGCTCAAAACATGTATTTCTAGTAAACTTAAATTGGAAATACTTCAACATTTATCATAAAGTTCGTTTATCGTCGATATTTTGATAATACAGACATTTAAAATCTATAGATTTAATGGACGTGGCATTTAATTGGCAATTAGAATTGCATAATTTCTAACCAATTTTGCTTGGAATAATTGTACTTTAAATTTTCTATCCATTTGCATGAGTTACCTCACTCATATCTTTGTTTTTTTAGAAGTTGCTGGTTTTAATAAGTGTGTCATTTTTCCTAACTTTTTTTCATAATAGGGAGAGCTTCTTGTTCGTGGACAAATGAAGGTCTATTTGCTGGTAATCAGGACACTAGAACTATAGAAAGGAAACTTATTGCTTCAAATAACAGTAATAATGACGTGACATCTTGTTTCCTAACGTCTCTAGGCCCTGCATCAGGTACAACAATACATTCTGGCTCTCAAAGAACACTATCATAATATCTGACTCTGAGTTTATAAATACTAGTGGTTATAGACAGTTTCATTGCCTGTATTAATTAGTTATTGTTACGTGCTGAATGTGGTATTGGGCATTTATAACTTTAGGAGTAGTTGGAATATTTGGACAGTTTTAGATCATGATCTCGTTAAATCACATATATTGCTATCCATGAACACATTTTTTTAATGCTTGTTTTCCCAATTATTGGTTTTTGTTCATATAGAAGCTTTTCAATTCAAAACGATTTGACAGAATTGCAAGATATTTTTCTTTGTGTAACTAGATACATACTTGTTAATGTGAACCATCAACGTTTACACAATATTCGTATATGTTTTTGTAAAATATTAAATGCACTGAAATATTTTCTATTTTGAATTCTTATAAATAAGTTTTTTTAATCGAAAGTCAACTGACCCCACAAAAATTGGTGATTCAAGTTAATTCTAAAAGTGTTTTATAACAGGTTGTACGAGTATAAAATCCCTAATATTACAGCATTAATTGAGAGAGATAATTAAAGTTGCAAACATGTAATATTATAACAAGTAACTAACATAGCAAAAAATGTGAAATTTAAACTGTAACTATTTTTCTCTGATTAACACAGGCTCCATATTATGTAAGTTAATTTTTATGAGGATTTCTTCAATAATTCAGAAGCTACAAATTTTATTATCAAGTAACGGGAAGCAATAAACTACCACTTTAGCGAGCTATGCCGACAGTTGTTAACCTTTACACTCACAACTGATCACTTTGTGATGTGGCCATATCAAATACTCCTTGGACCCTATGGTTTAATCTCGCTCCCACATTTTTAATTTCAACTTAGTACATGAAATTAAAGAAATTGTTTTGCAGCATTTCTTAATACTAATTTAAACGAAAAAATATGCATATTATTGCACTTTTCAGATTTTTCATGTGAGTAAAGGAAAGTAATTAATCTCATCTCAATTATTTAATATCTTTAAATTAGAATACAACTACTCTTAAATCTGTAACTCCTGAAAGCAACCTAAATATTTCCAGCTAATAAATTATAAACTGTGGTCCAAAAAAATAGTGTAAAATGTAGAAAAGAGGGAATTGAACAAAATGAGTTTAAAGTTCAATGCAGTGCTTTATCTAAGTGGTAATGGAACGATTAAATAGCCAGTTGTGGCTTTAACACTTTCCATAGTTTTCCAAGAAACAAATTTCAATACGCAAACCTAGTCTGATATGAAACGCCCCACTGGATGACAATTTTATACTTTGAAACTTTTCATATAATTTCTATAAATACAGTTAAATCTCATATTTAAGTATATTAAATATATTTATGGAAAACGTAATAAGCAATAAACAATTTTGGTTTCAAAAACCAACCATCTACTACATTATTACAGATCCATATCCAAAAAACTACTTGATATAAATAAAATACCCTTGAAGTCCACCTACAAAGAACACATGCTGAAAATTTGAAGGAAACTCAACTGAAACTGCATAATAGGGAATTTTGTAAGTTTGTAAACATTTAAGAGAACGACATTACAGTAAAATCCAGTTTTAAACATCACTCTCACATTGCACGCACCTGCAATACGTCCATTTAAATGCCAAAAACGAAAAACCGCAGTTTTGTATAATGATAAATTTCGACTACAATATTTTAGGATTTTCTCCATGAAAATTTGTAAAAGGATATTTGTGTAATATATTGTTAGAATACAGTATGTAGGTACTGCAAATATTAGGGGGCAAGAGTTTAACCTAACACAATTCACATTGATAAGTTTTATTAAATTACCACGTAAAAAGAGTTACTCGTCTTTAGAAAACTCATTTGCTTTTCAATTAGTAAAAAAGCTTCGTTGCTTTTACTGATAAACGTAAACCAGTTACCATAAGAAACAGTAGAAGTCCTATCACATAAAAGGTATAAGGAAGATACACATGTTTATGTACATAAACCAGTTCTCATAAGAAACAGTATAGTTCCTATCATATAAGAAAAAATAAGGAAGATACACAAGTTTATGTACATAAATCAGTTACCATGAGAAACAGTAAAGTTACAATCACATAACAAACATAAGGAAGATACACAAGTTTATGAACATACATCAGTTACCATGAGAAACAGTAGAGTTACAATCACATAACAAACATAGGGAAGATACACAAGTTTATGAACATAAATCAGTTACCATGAGAAACAGTAGAGTTACAATCACATAACAAAAATAAGGAAGATACACAAGTTTATGAACATAAATCAGTTACCATGAGAAACAGTAGAGTTACAATCACATAACAAACATAAGGAAGAGACACAAGTTTGTGAACATAAATCAGTTACCATGAGAAACAGTATAGTTCCTATCACATAACAAACATAAGGAAGAGACACAAGTTTATGTACATAAATCAGTTACCATGAGAAACAGTAGAGCTACAATCACATAACAAACATAAGGAAGATACACAAGTTTATGTACATAAATCAGTTACCATGAGAAACAGTATAGTTCCTATCACATAACATGTATAAGAAAGATACACCAGTTTATGTACATAAGCCAGTTACCCTGAGAAACAGTAGACTTAATATCACATAAGAGATCAGGCATACACTAATGTGTGTACATAAACCAGTTACAATGAGAAACAGTAGAGTTACTATCACATAACACACAGAAGGAAGATATACAAGTTTGTGTACATAAACCAGTTACCATGAGAAACAGTAGAGTTACTATCACATAACACACAGAAGGAAGATATACAAGTTTGTGTACATAAACCAGTTACAATGAGAAACAGTAGAGTTACTATCACATAACACACAGAAGGAAGATATACAAGTTTGTGTACATAAACCAGTTACCATGAGAAACAGTAGAGTTACTATCACATAACACACAGAACGAAGATATACAAGTTTGTGTACATAAACCAGTTACCATGAGAAACAGTAGAGTTACTATCGCATAACAGGCGTAAGGAAGATACACAAGTTTATGTACATAACCCAGTTACCATGAGAAACAGTAGAGATACGATCACATAACAGGCGTAAGGAAGATACACAAGCTTATGTACATAAATCAGTTACCATGAGAAACAGTAGAGTTGCTATCACATAACAAACATAAGGAAGAGGCACAACTTTATGAACATAAACCAGTTACCATGACAAACAGTAGAGTGACCATCATATAACATGCCGAAGGAAGATACCCAAGTGTGTGTACATAAAGCAGTTGCCATGAGAAACAGTAGAGTTGCTAACACTTAACAGGCATAAAGAAGACACACAAGTGTGATCACACAAATTAGTTACCATGAAAAACAGTAGAGTTACTATCACATAACAGGCGTAAGGAAAAGACACAAGTTTATGTACATAAATAAGTTACTATGAGAAACAGTAGAGTTCTTATCACATAACACACATAACGAAGAGATACAAGTTTGTGTACATAAACCAGTTACCATGAGAAACAGTATAGTTGCTATCACATAACAGGCGGAAGGAAGATACACAGGTGTGTACATAAATCAGTTACCATGAGAAACAGTAGAGTTACAATCGCATAACAGACATAAGGAAGAGACATAAGTTTGTGTACTTGAACCAGTTACAATGAGAAACAGTAGAGTTACAATCACATAACACATTTAAGGAAGAGACATGAGCTTGTGTACATGAACCAGTTACCATGAAAACAGTAGAGTTACAATCACATAACAGACATAAGGAAGAGACACAAGCATGTGTACATAAACCATTTATTATGAGAAACAGTAGAGTTAGAATCACATAACACACATAACGAAGCAGCACAGGTTTGTGTACATGAACCAGTCACCATGAGAAACACTAGAGTTACATTCACATAACACACATAAGGAAGAGACATACGTTTGTGTACATAAACCAGTTGCCATGAGAAACAGTAGAGTTACTAACACATAACAAACATAAGGAAGAGATACAAGTTTGTGTACATATACCAGTCACCATGAGAAACCATAGAGTTACATTCACATAACAAACATAACGAAGATACACAAGCTTGTGTACATAAAACAGTCACCATGGGAAACAGTATAGTTACTATCACATTACACACATAACGAAGATACACAAGCTTGTATACATGAACCAGTCACCATGAGAAACATTATAGTTATTATCACATAACAAACATAAGGAAGATACACAAGATTATGTACATACTTCAATTACCATGATAAACCGTATAGTTACAGTCATATAACGGGCATAGGGTAGATACACAGGTATATGTACATACGCCAGTTACCATGAGAAATGTTATAGCCACTATCACATAACAAACATAAGGAAGATACACAAGATTATGTATATACTTCAATTACCATGAGAAACCGTATAGTTACAGTCATATAACGGGCAAAGGGCAGATACACAAGTTTATGTGTATAATCCAGTTACCATGAGAAACATTGCAGTTACTATCACATAACAAACATAAGGATGATACACAAGATTATGTACATAAGCCAGTAACCATGAGAAACAGTATAGTTACTATCACATAACAAACATAAGGAAGAGACACAAGTTTATGTATATACACCAGTTACCATGAGAAACAGTATAGTTACTATCACATAACAAACATAAGGATGATACACAAGTTTATGTACATAAGCCAGTTACCATGAGAAACAATATAGTTACTATCACATAATAAACATAAGGATGATACACAAGTTTATGTACATAAGCCAGTTACCATGAGAAACATTATAGTTACTATCACATAACAAACATAAGGATGATACACAAGTTTATGTACATAAGCCAGTTACCATGAGAAACATTATAGTTTGGATCACATAACAAACATAAGGATGATACACAAGTTTGTGTACATAAGCCAGTTACCATGAGAAACGGTATAGTTCCTCTCATATAACAGGCATAAGGAAGATACACAAGTTTATGTACATAAGCTAATTACCATTAGAAACGGTATAGCTCCTCTCATATAACAGGCATAAGGAAGATACACAAGTTTATGTAAATAATCCAGTTACCTTGAGAAACGGTATAGCTCCTCTCATATAACAAGCATAAGGCAGATACACAAGTTTATTTACATAAGCCAGTTACCATGAGAAACATTATAGTTACTATCACATAACAAACATAAGGGTGATACACAAGTTTATGTACATAAGCCAGTTACCATGAGAAACAATATAGTTACTATCACATAACAAACATAACGATGATACACAAGTTTATGTATATACACCAGTTACCATGAGAAACAGTATAGTTCCTATCACATAACAAACATAAGGATGATACACAAGTTTATGTACATAAGCCAGTTACCATGAGAAACGTTATAGTTACTAGCACATAACAAACATAAGGATGATACACAAGTTTATGTACATAAGCCAGTTACCATGAGAAACATTATAGTTACTATCACATAACAAACATAAGGATGATACACAAGTTTATGTACATAAGCCAGTTACCATGAGAAACATTATAGTTACTATCACATAACAAACATAAGGATGATACACAAGTTTATGTACATAAGCCAGTTACCATGAGAAACGGTATAGTTCCTCTCATATAACAGGCATAAGGAAGATACGCAAGTTTATGTACATAAGCTAATTACCATGAGAAACGGTATAGCTCCTCTCATATAACAGGCATAAGGAAGATACACAAGTTTATGTAAATAAGCCAGTTACCTTTAGAAAAAACAGCACAGTTACTATCATATAATATGCATTTGGAAGGTATATAAGTTTATGTACATAAGCCAGTTACCATTAGAAAAAACAGCACAGTTACTATCATATAATATGCATTTGGAAGGCATATAAGTTTATGTACATAAAACAGTTACCATGATAAAAGTAGAGTTTCTACTATATAAAAGGTATAAGGAAGATACAGAAGTTTAAGTACATAAAACAGTTACCATGAAAAACAGTAGAGTTAGTGTCATTTAACAGGTATAAAGAAGACATACAAGTTTATGTACATAAAACAGTTACCATGAGAAGCAATATAGTTACTATCTTATAACAGGCCTAAGTAAGTAATAAAGTTTATGTTCATGAAACTGTTGCCATGATAAACAGTATAGTTTCTATCACATAACAAACATAAGGAAGATATTTAAGTTTGTGTACATATAACTGTTACCATGAAAAATATTAGAATTACTATTACATAACAGATATAAGGAGGATATACATGCTTGTGTGCTGTATAACATTTTATTGTTTCTTTAGTTTTTTTAATACTCCTTTGGATAGGTCAGCTTCTTACTGGCTTTTAAATCATTACGTTACATATAATAGCAGAGACAGATAGAAGACTTCAGAGGAGAAGAGTATGAGACAGTGGATGATAGAATGAAACGGCAGCGAGGGTTGTAGGGAATGTGGGAGTGAAAAAGCATAGAGAGGCAAATTTGGACAGATGGAGGGCGGATAGGGGAATTTGGTAGAGAAGGAAAAATGGCTGGAGAGAGGCGAGTATGGAGAGGAGTTCTATAGGTTGAGAGAGGGGAATTGGAGAGAAGAAAATTTGATAGTTAAAGGAGGATAAGAGAGAGAAAGGGACGGATGGAGAAGGAAGGATGTGGGAGAAGAAGTCGTAGATATGGTAGAATCTTAGAATTTAACATAATAACGCTTTAAAAGCGCTCAATTGTTAAATTTTATTTGTTTGCAGGTAGCAGTGATGGATACAGGAAGGAATATGAATTCAGTTCCCTTGAACACAACAGTGGTTACACCGACAACCCCAGGATCTGACTTCGGTACTATGCTGATGCTTTTACAAATATTTTTCCGGACCAAGAAGTTTGATCAACAACCGGAGCAGGATTTAGGTGAGGAATTTCTTTACTGCATGCACACGAGATGGCATGATGTGATGGTGTTTATTAATGTTTACACTTATTAAATGCTTAACTTTTCAGACATTTTGTTATCCTAAATAGCATAATTTGAGTACAATAAAATAGTTTGTTTATGCAGTGTACCCATGATAATTCCTGTGCGGGCGTAAGAGATCTTAGCATCCCGGGAGGCTATTAGCTAGCAATAAACATAAAATAACAAACTAGTGCGCCATAAGATAACATGTGATGTTTTAGTAAAGCTCTAATTGGTGTTTACTGAGTTAACGACCTTCCTACAATGACATTTTTATGTTGTACATTAAGTTAATGTTAGCTATGTATTTCTCATACAGAAATGGTACCAAACATCACGTGGTCACGAGGCAACTTTACTACAGATTGGCAACCAAATCCAAAGGAATCCAAAAGCACTCCTGAGGAACACAACGGTGTGAGAAAAATAATTAAAAAGAGGGAAACAGCAGCTGATGAGAATATCTTATACAATACTCAAGCAGGGGAAGATGAAACGGTGAGAAAATTGCCATTAATTATGGTTTTGTATGACAAAATGTTGCGGTGAGGGTGTAAAAAGAAATATTTTGTGAAATAAAGAGCAAACGGTGTTAGAAAGTAGGAAAATTGCCTGAGAATAACCTATCTACTTTTTATTTTTAAAATTAATTTCATACTTTAACTTTCCTAAAATCAGCGCAGTGGTTTCGTTTCCGGCTCTCGTACAGAGGGTCCGGGTTTAATTCCCGGTTCTGGAGTGGCGATATTAAATTGGGCGTGCCCACGCTTTCACCCGTGCCTTGCTCATGAGAAGCATTCCCAAGGCCCATCGTAGTTTGGAGTCCACAGTAAAAGCTGTAGGTTCTCTCATTCCAACGCCATCCTCACAATTACCCTACCATCTGAGACAAGGGATACCCCCAATGGGTACTTCCTCATCGGAAATGAGTACAGTCATCGCTTGGTGGAATGAGATATCCCCCGAAGGTCACAGGCCTTGTGGGGAGCCTTAGAAATAAAACTTTCCTGAAATAACCTACTGTTTCCTTCCGACTTTTGAAAGGATTTTACTTCCTTATTTAAATGTATGGATGCTGGTGGAAATTTCCAGGGGTAAATGTACTTGACGTGAAAACATTCTCATAACTTTCTCTAGTCATTAACATTTCGTATACATACCTTTAATATTACATAATTTATTTAACTATCCACCAAAAGTTAACCAGTATAGGTTTTTGTTTAAAATTATTTCAGATTAAACAATAATTTCTTAGTTACATACACCATACGGAAACAGGATCAGCTGTTTATCAAAATCACAGAGGAACAAATTCAAAAGTCATAGTAGCGTGTTCTTACGAATGGTATGAAAAACGAAAAACTCGTATAAAATATAGTCATACAAGAGCTAATATTTAGGTAAACCTAAAGACATATTGAACACAAATTACATATTTAAATGACTTTAACTTATTTTCATAAAGTAAGTTTTGTTGTACTACTTAAGACTTCCTAATTATACAAATGTATACGAAATTAAATCCAAAAGAAAGGGATTTCAGAGAATACTCTAAACATATTCAAAATATGCACTTTATTCCTCTAGTAAAATATATGATAGTGTAATCAAAATGGTTAAAATAACGAAAAGTTTTCTATAGAAAGTGTAGTTTGCGAAATTTCTTTAAAACCCTGCGGTCGAATCCTTAGAAGATGCTCATTTAAATACAAATTTTGGGGCTGACTGTCTTTTCTTTGGAGTTATTCTGTTCACACACACGACCGGGAGCGCGCGCCTTTTTCTAAAAAGCTTATCTGTTACATTCAGATTACTATCTCTATCTATCTACGGTGTTCTTTGTGCCTTCTATACAAGCCAATCCCTGAACGCCTATTTCGTTTTCTACCATCTACATATAGTAGGTAGAGGATGCATTGAATTCCAACCAACTATCCTTCACTTAGGGCCGTTTTCGAAAATTTTTATTTCCTGAAAGATGGCTCAAACTATTTTGATTAAAATATCACATATTAAAAGTAATTACATGACAAATAAAAGAATATGTTGAAGTTTCTTGGAATATCCTGTGAAGTCCTCTTCATTCGGAAGGAATTTTGTACACTCTTATATAATTGGTCAACGTTAAGCGATAGACGAAAATTCACTTCACAAAAATATATCTTTAAAATACAGAATTTATTTCAAATAAGGTTTTTGCATTAGCCATTTCCGAGATATTCTTAATATTTTGTAACGTTTGTGCTTATCTGGTAACCAGCCAAATATGTCATCAGTAAGTCTTCACTTTTGCCGTCTCCAGGCAAATCATTTGCATAAATATCAAACAAAGTTGGGCTAAGGACTGTACCCTGGGGTAAGCCACGATGTGTTTGTTTGTAGAGTACCGTGTTACGTTGTAGCGCAGAATCGTCTTGAATCAAACTGAGAGAGCCAGTTATACATGTTTGTATGAATACCAATGACATGCAACTTTTCAAGCAATTTACATCTCCACACTGAGTCAAAAGCTTTTTGGAACTCAACAAAAATGGCAGGATTGAATGCTTCCTTTATGTCCTGATAATTGTCATGATTTGTCAACTATTGGATGTTTTTCTCTGAAGCCGTTTGTTTAGATGTTATCAGATTCTAAATACCAGGTTAATGTTGTAGACCCCTTGACACTACTGATGACACTGAGCGACAGTTGTTAACATTATTTGCGTGTTTACCTTCTTCAGAATTGGGATTATGTTTGCCTTTTTCCATTCTGCCGGAACTGAAATCGTCCAGGAAAGGTTACATATCTACAGGAGAATCTTCCTTCCATTTCCTCCCAGATGTTTTACACATTGTGGATGAATTTTATCTTGTTCAAGAATTCTTTTGTTTCTCAGTGCTCGTAGTGCTGTAGTAAGTACATTAGCCATCTAGAGGTCAGAGGTTACTGGTATCTGTAGCAGCAACTTTAAAGTTTATCCGTAGTTTCTTTTGATCCTTTGGGATTTTATATTTGGTGGTGCAGCATATGATGGCATTGGCTAGAAATCATTGTTATATGCTCTGTAATGTTTTTACCTTCTCTACTACGTATAGTAAGTAGGGGATGTATTGTATTCCACCCAAAAATTCAATACCGAGATTTCACCGGAAATACATGTTTTGAGACCCCCTGAATACGAAAAAAGCATTTTTGGAAACATTGTTCGTGTGTGTGTTTGTCTGTGTGTCTGTGAACAGCATAACTCAGAAACGAACAGTCGAATAAACACCAAACTTGGTATTTAGGTTCAGTATCTTCCAGAGATGCGACACGAAGGTTTGCAAGAAAATCTCCTCACCCCAGATTACCCTTCACATGTCGAAAATTTTAATTTTCTCAATAATGGCTCTGACGATTTTGATTAAAATGTCATTATTTAAGATACTTTCATGAAAAATAAAATGCATATCTTGAACTTTCTGGGAATGTCTCCAAAAGTGTTCTTCATTGTGAACGACTTTTGCATAACTGGTAAACCATAAAAGATAGATAAACTTTTACTACACAAAACATGTAGATCGCGTTAAAATACACAATTTATGTCACGTACATTTTTTTGTTGAGTGAACGATTTTCGAGATATTGCTTGTTATTTCCTTAAATGTTCCAATACTTATACTTTTTCTCAAATTCGTTATTCATTTTTTTGTCCTGGTAATGCAAAGAGAATGGAATACGCCACATAGCAACCAGCTCTTAAAATATTTGACTATCACTTAAAGCCTACCAATTTCCCTTGCACCTACAAGAAAATTAGCAATAAGATTGACATCTCGATTAACATGAAGCATATGGAGAATAAGCGTTTGTATTAATAGTTTGTACAAGAGTAGAGAAAGTCATGTGAGTATAACAAATCACATTTTTTTTGGTGCAAAGGTTTGGTCATCATCTTCAATTTCCACCATAATCGCTGATGATCTATAATCTGATACAACTTAAGTATTACATTTAGCAGTGAACTCTTCTGTGGACTTTACTTGTGTATGTTTTAAATTACTGTACTGTAACACAGTGAAGTACAGCTACGCTTTTATAGCATGATATCGATGTAATTGTGTATGTTGTAAATTACTGTACTGTAACACAGTGAAGTACAGCTACGCTTTTATAGCATGATATCGATGTAATTGTGTATGTTGTAAATTACTGTACTGTAACATAGCGAGGTTCAGCTACGCTTTTATGGCATGATATCGATGTAATTGTGTATGTTGTAAATTACTGTACTGTAACACAGTGAAGTACAGCTACGCTTTTATAGCATGATATCGATGTAATTGTGTATGTTTTAAATTACTGTACTGTAACACAGCGAAGTACAGCTACGCTTTTATAGCATGATATCGATGTACTTATCTGAACCAAATCATTAAACGTGTTTAACGTGATATTTTAACTAAGACAGAGAAGACACGTTTAGGAAATAAACGTTTTCGAAAAGTTATCCATGTGAAGGGGGATTTTCTTGAAAATCTTCATGTCGTATCTTGGGTAGATACTTAACCTAAATAGCAAGTTTGATATTTATCCGATGTTTCATTTTTGAGTTTTGCTGTTTCGAATGCACACACGGACATTTTTCCAAAAATGCTATATTTGGATTCAGGGGTCTTAAAACGTATATTTTGGTTAAATCTCGGTATCGAATATTTCATTGGGTCACATATCTTCTCTGCATACCATGCACGTGTTAGAGAAAGCGAAAAACAGTTTCATTACCGGTTATCAATATGAAAGTTGTACAGAGAGTAGGTATATGAGGTGTGGAATGGAGGGATAGAGAGAGATAAAAGTGTTTATGTAGACAAAGAGAATAAATGATACATGTGTCAGTTGTATATAAGGTTTGTTTACATTTGTTCTGTTTTCCTTAATGAGCTGATATGAAACATATGCAGACAGAAATATACTTGTGATAACATTTTGTTTTTGTTCTTCAGGTTGAGCTTTAATCTGGAATATTCGGATGTAATTGCACTTCATATCGACAATCGCTGGACTGCACCCTCCATAGATGAGCTTGTATTAAACACGTACGAGAACGGCTGGGGTCCACCACTGATACTCAGACCTTCACAGATACATTCGGGGTCAAACTTTGTAGTCACCATCGAATGTACCCAGCATGTATTCAAGGTAAGGTCAAAGAATTGAAAATGAACCTGTTCCATTGCTCTCGGTGAACATTCTCAAACCTGTGTTTTCTCTCAGCTGGTCCAGTGTAAGTGGAAATGTTTAAAAGAAACCCTTATTTTTCCCATCGCTTCAAATATTCCGATTTTCTGAAGGTTCAAGTAAACAAACTTTATATTAAATATTCATATGACATTCTCTACTCGAAATAGATTCACTACATATTTCGTTGTGCATATAAGAGGGACAGAATTGATAGTTAAGTCTTTAAAAAGTGGGTCACTATTTGACAGTGTTGAAACTTCATACGCTTGTATAATATCAAGACAAACAAACAAATAGTGGCTTAGGATTTCACACAATGGTTTGAAAAATTCAAAGGCGTAATGAATATTTAAGAAATGCTTAATGGTACAACAAGCTTACACTTGTATGCTTTAATGAGACCTATAGTTCTGTCTGGTAAGTTTTCACCTCGCTTATGATTTAGCAATAAGTTATCGCTCCCTGCGCGTAATCCATATTTGGTATTTTCTGTTTATTTTGGCCTTATTGGGGTATTGTTTGAATGTCTGTTTTGGTGATCATGGGGACATTGTAATCTGTGGGACTTGCGTCCCTATTTGGTATTTTCTGTTTATTTTGGTCTTATTGGGTGTTGTTTGAATGTCTGTTTTGGTGATCATGGGGACATTGTAATCTGTGGGACTTGCGTCCCTATTTGGAGTTTTCTGTTTATTTTGGTGTTATTGGGTGTTGTTTGAATGTCTGTTTTGAGTATCATGGCAAACTTGTAATCTGCGGATGTTGCGTAAAATTAAATCGGCCTTTTAATTCTATTCCGGGGTGACGATTTCGAATGATGTACAAGCTATCCTGGTGGCACTAATTGTTACTTTGCCTATAGAACATGCTAAAACTGACTGGGAGAAGGACGCCCCCACCAGCTAGGAAGCAGCTCTGGCTCGGATTAATCATTATATTGCTACTGAACCGGTACCTCTTCTTTCCCCAGTTAGAAGTATTAAGCACGTGATGTTTTGAACTTAATTAGTTTCGCAGGGATAATTGCCCACTCAGCTCTAGTCGAAATGCCACTTGGCTGGTACCGGTGAAGGTCAGTGGGGAGCAACCCGCTTTTAAGAGACTTAGCTTGGTGCACCCTCTCCAGGTCTTGGTGGAACAGTCCTGTAGTTGTGATATTGGGGATTTCGGCTCTTCAATGAAATCTTTGGAACTTTTGTTGAAAGTGGTAGTTCTGGTGCATAAAGTGCCTGCAGCTATTGTTTTCCGGTTAATATCAAGGTAGTCGATCAAGCTTTGACATTATTCTAGGCTAATGACTGCCCTAATGTTCTCCGTGAGCTTCAGGTATAGTTACATTTCTTTGCACCCTTTGAGTGCAGGCT
Organism: Deroplatys truncata; assembly: GCA_030765065.1. Lineage (NCBI taxonomy): Eukaryota > Metazoa > Arthropoda > Insecta > Mantodea > Mantidae > Deroplatys > Deroplatys truncata. The sequence continues at coordinate 16,847,276 of CM060986.1, read as the reverse complement.
GAATGCACGCGTGATAATTATTTGCGTCCTCAAGAAGTGTCGGAGTCTTTTGAAGATTGTCAGCCGTGCGAAGAAGTATGATGTTAGCAGCCTGTGTTATGACGAATGTTTGTGAAATCATAATTAGGTGTTTAAACCGTGAGATCAGTTCTAGTTCCATCTTCGTGGAGCATCCTAGCCCCTACTACGCGATGAGTTTGCCGCTGTTGACCGTCTTCGTACTCGTCTTTTGTCCTGCTTATCGTTTCTCAGACCCCGCCCCGCCATCGAAGCTCCCAAATTGGAGGAACTAGCACTCAGGTCCTCCTAGGCAGCACGTGTAAGCAACCGGAGCATTTTTGTCGAGAAGGCCCAGAAGGGACACTAGTTACCTATATCTTCGAAATACTGAATAGGGACGGCGCAAATGTCCATAATAACGTCTCTTGAGGCTAAGAGTTTTCCAACTGGCTGAATACTTAGACTTCTATTTTTCAACTTTGCTGTCCGAGCTAAGGACATTGATTAACTTTACACTTGGACAAGACTTCTACCTTAGGCTCGTTACATTCTCGCAGTACTTGCACTTCGGAGAGTTGGAACTTTTCTATAAACATTTGAATAAACAACACAGCAAGATTAATCCCTGTAGTTTTCTGGTGATAGGTGAGCTATCTATGCCTCCCGTACCCTTACTCGTTAGGACAGAGATTCTCCATGTTGGAACTGGAGAACTTAGTCCTTTAGTTTGCTCTGTAAAGTTACCATATGTATTTAGAGCATATCTCATTCCGTTTGGAATGTGCAACCCAGGCCCTAACTTGCGCCTTCGCTTCGCCGAGAAAGAGGGGAAGTTTGGCCGTTCACTTGTAAGGATTTCTAAGTTTACTGCTATACATGTTAGAATGTGAGAATGACTGAATGCTGTACGCTAAGTCTTAGAGTATTTGATGAGCCTTTCACAATGCAGGTCGAAGTTGAAGCGTAACGCAACACTCCAGCTTAGTCTCCGAAACCTTCCCTCAACTCTTTTCTTGTATCTTGGAGCATCAGCATCAAGATCAACATCTTGTTAATATTATTCGCAGACTGCAAGTCGATGAAGCATTCACCCGTATCTCTTGCGTGCTGATGTACTCACGCTCGCGCTAATTATGATGGAAAGTTCAAGATTGCTTCTTACCGGGCCCTGGTCCTACTAGTCTTTGAATGTTATACTTTCTAGTCTTTAGGCGAACCCTGGGTATGTTTAAGACAGGAGAGAAGATTCGTCCATATTTTATTTGACGCGGAATGGACGCGACGTAGCGCGGCCAAACTAAAAGGCGTCTCAGGATTTAAACCCGTAAATGTAGCTTTATAAACGTCTCCCCCATCATCGGCTGCCAATATCATAAGGGCACACTTCAGCACCCGGTTCACAGTTAACGTAGCTTTGAAATTCTTTTCTTGAATATTTTTCAATGCTTGTTACGGCACAAATTGCTGTTTTCTGTGTAAACTTTCATCACTTACTCTGAAAATTTCATCAAGAGGGTTAATATGATAATAAATAAATGTTATTGCTGAAAATTTTCAGGAAATTACAAATGCCACACATAGCATACTCCACATAGCAACCAGCGCTTAAAATATTTCACTATCGCTTAAAGCCCAGCAATTCCCCTTGAACATACAAGAAAATTAGCAATAAGATTAACATCTCGATATCTCGATTAACATGAAGCATATGCAGAATAAACGTTTGTAAAAATAGTTTCTACAAGAGTAGAGAAAGTCATGTGAGTGTAACATCAGATTTTTTGTGTGGAGTGCAATACCCCCCTACTTACTATACGTAGTAGAGAATTTAATAAGCCATGTTATATGCACACAATATGAAACAAAGCAGGGATGATTTTCTTATTATGTATAGAAAGAGAATCAAACACCTATACAATTTGGTTACATACAAATTGCAACGCTTGAGCTTTGTTTTAAATTTTCATTAGGATTTTACAGGCTGTATGTCTCGACATTTGCTTGGTTTGCAATACACAGCATCGATTGTCAGTTTTTAGTATACATAAATTTATATAGCTTTCAATAATTGTAGAGCAGGCATAAATGATTTGTCATTAAAAACAGCTAATATTATTTACAGAGGCACATAAGTGTTATCATCAGGATAATTTGTGTTTCAGATAATTTTGTACAGAATAAAAAGCTACCCTTTAACAGCACTGAAATTATCAACTTTTCCTTTCAGATCATAGAAAGAGCATTATATACTTCTATGGTTTCATAATATACAACTTTCTGGAAGTAAGAATGTTTTGCAATGGAATGCTGGCTGTTAGCTTTTTGTACAGTGTTTATCTCATTAATTTCCTTGTTTGTTATAAATGTAGCTTGATTACATACATAGAGTTTTAAGATCGAGTATATTGTGACATTTGTAATATTATTAGCATTATTGCGTACGTGACCTGGCGGCCCAGATCGGATATTGTGCAAGAGTGGATGGGATGAAAAACCGGTTTCTAGTGTAGCGTGCTGACGCCGAGTTTGGCGTGGGTTGAATCAGTCGAGTCGAGGTTCTGCTAGCAATCAGGTGTGTGTGTGCAGCTGGTCCATGCATACAGCATGGCGTCCCTACCGACAGGCAAGGAGGTATTGTAATTCCTTTTTATTATAATAAATAGTTACCATCCAGTTGGGATTAATGTGAATTTCTATAGTAGATAGATCCTTCCCTTTATCCACATAATGAATTAGGAATATTGTTAGGGACTTTTAGGTATATTTTCGTAATTTCGTTGAGTTATCCCCCGTCGTACTCGCATAATGTGTGATAGAATATTCGATCCGTTCACGGTACCTGCTGCTCTATCCCCCATTGAGCTAGAATAAGTAAAGAGGTTACGACAATATTTACATGCAAGGAAGGGGCGATATGCTCTTTAGAAAAAATATCTTTGCAAGAGTGTCTGCTATGAAATGATTCCTATAACCTTCGTTTGCACAAGGAATATTCGTTTACTTTTTAATGAGTTGCCCCAGAATAATGAGTAATATATTCATGATAGATTTAAAATATGCATAGTGTACTAATTTAAGTGTACCTATAGAACTTACATTTACCAGTCTCGAATAGTTTAACAGGCAGAGCTATGTTTGGGTAAGATATACTTAATGTGAGCTTTCCAATTTAAACATCTGTCTACTTGAAGGTCCAGAAATGTAATGTTGTCTATTTGTTCCAACAATACGTCATTAATCCGACTTTCTATAGTAGTGCGTGATATCAGATGAGTTATAAATGTAACAACTTTTCGTTTGTCTAGATTTACAGATAATTCGACATCTTTAAACCAATATGACATACACTTCAAAATACAATTGAATTTAGTTACATACTGATTTATGTTCACCAGAACACTAGTGTTATCAGCAAGCAGAATGATACTTGCAATATACTTTATATAAAATGATAGGCTAGATCAGATCAGATATATATCCTAAAGGTCGTAATACTCAATATTGGGTTAATCCATGTGTTACTGTTTTCCATAGACAACATCAATGTCTACTTCAATACTTGTTTTTTTTCATAGGAACAAAGTTGGATTTTCATTTTTAATCAATAGAATTCCAATTTGTCTGTCAGAATATCAGGATTAACGCAGTCAAATGCCTTTGCTAGGTTATAGAAAACTGCACCTACCTGCAGTTTTTGTTTCAGTTGGAAGCTCTAAGTGCATTATTGGTCAATATTCCTTTTCTGAAACCCCAACTGAATCCTGTCAAGCCTGTTGTTACGTTCAAGCAATTTATACAATCCATTGAACATAACTTTTGCAAGAACTTTTCAAAAAATTGGCAAGAGATATTGGTCTATAATTTGAAACATTTTTGTGCTTGCCTTTTTTAAAAAGGAGTTTAACAATTGAGAATTTCATTCTGTGAGGAAGAATTCCAGTCTTCAGTGAATTTTTGCATAGATAATTAAGCGGAGTGTTAACTTGAAATGAGCACAGGTTTAAGATTTTTATTGCCATTTAATTGTCACCACAAGAATTCTTTGTTTTGAAAGAGTCGATAATTTTATTTAATTCAGAAGGAGTTGTCAGGCTAGATTTAAATTCAGACACTCCATTTCTGAAACTTGATCTCAGAAATTCTAAAGCTGCCTCTTTACTTACATTATTAATGTTTACTTTGATACATCCAAGAAGAATTTTTTAAAACTTCCTGTAACTTTGTGATGTTTACTAATTTTTCGATTGTCAATGTTTACTGTTATTATCTATCTGCTTCTCTTTTTATTAAATTCCAAATAGTTTTTAGTTTATTGTTAGAATGTTGAATCACTTTATTATAATGCAATATCCTAGCTGGTTTAATTAACTTTTCTTCAAGTTTACAATTTTCTTTGAAATAATGTTTCAAATCTAAGTTGTTACTGATTCCTCCTTGATGACATGTGTGGGTAGCTCTCTTTTATAAGTGTATGAGGTCCTAAATTCTAAAAAGTGATTTAGGTATTGTCTCTTCTAGAGTTAGATATTTATGCTGAACTTCAATAGGAAACAAGCTTCAAAGTGAGTTTTCAAATACTGAAAAAAGTCTATTATATTTGTTATTGGTTGCATTTGTTTGATTCCATGATTCACTCGTTCATAGTATTTTCATTAATCTTTTAAGTTTTAGACATGTATATTTAGGTCTGAATTTTGAATTTGATACCGTCATTATTAATGGGTAGATATAAATAGTTAAATGAAGAGATATGAGTAACATATAGAAATAATTGCAATAAAGAATTTCGTATATTAAATCAGTGTATAATGTAAGAAGTTTCAGTTGAAATGTTTGTCCGGAATGAAAAAGGTAATTAGGAGTCAGGTCAATAAAAGTAATTAGTGGTCCATGTAAGAGAATCATTAGCAACAGCCGAAGGAACGAACACGTTGGGCATAAAAGTTCTGGGTACGCAGTTTACAATTAAATTCAATAAGATTGAACAGTAACGTAAGCGAAATAAATTCTAGAATAGAGAAAGGCACCTACATTCTGAGAATTCCACTAGGCCAGCATAGTAACAAGATTAAGAGGCACACGTAGGATTTAAGTATTGGCCCGGGTGTAAAACAGATTTGGTGGAAGTAATTTTAATATAGGCGTGGCCTACGTTATTGGAAGACGTGTAAATAAATCAAGAAGTTACATTCTCTCTTTCTGGTACCGCCAGCGGTAGTTTCTCGTGTGATATTTTAAACGCCCAGTGACGCGTTTATATGAGTCTCTGTGTGAGGGATCTTGCCGATAAAGATTTTAGTGACTCGCGGCAAGTTACCCTTCTAGTTCCATTTGTTGCCGAAACAGTTATTTCCCACCGTAACCTTGAGGCTGCAGAATTTAGGAGGTTAAGTAATTCATTTGTTACAATTTAAAGTGCTACGATACATAGTCAGTCTATTTCTTCATCTCAAGCGGTAGGCAACTCACCCCAATAACTCAAATATTAGCTCACAATAAATTCCTCAGTCAATTTAAGCTGGTGTTGTCCTTATCAGCACATCCACGCATACCCTCTGGGAAAATACCATAGCTCTACCACTGGAGCAGCCGGCAGCAGAACCAACAGCAGATGCTGGAGACAACGAGAAAAGGTGGCTCTACATTCTTGCCTAGAATTGTCGCACCATCTTTGCGTCTTGTAATTGTTTCAAATTTAACAAACACGTTAATAAATTTAACTTGTGCATCATGATCCGACAGTCCATTAGTTTTTGATGAAACAGTGTAAAACTGAATTCTATCTGAACTTACAAATCTATTTTTATAGCCGTAGAAGAGCCATTGTGGATTCTTGTTGGTAGCTGTACTGCATATGCTATAAACAAAGATATATATCACCACATATGATTAAATATCTATTTGGTTTAAATAAAAAAATTAGAACATGTTCAGGTTTCTTTCTGAATCTTTTAAAATTACCTAATGAACATTGTTAAATTCATTTGACTTAATTTAAGTGAACTGCACAGAGTTCAAGGTCTTGTTCACCACAAAACTTGAATAAATCTAAAAGTTAATATGTCACATCACAACTGCCATACGGGCCATATACAGCAAATTAGCAAGGCAATGAAACTCTTCAGAACAGAAGTTGTCCCATATATCATACATCAAATAAGAGAAAACCTAAAAACTATCTACGAGGGCAATATATATACATCCACAGCCGACACTAATGCAATAGATCTCTCTTTCTATTCCCTAAGCTACAGTTTTTCGTTTTTCCAAAATCATTTCATGCATTAACAGGGTTACCGCATACGCTACCGCACGTAGTAAGAACATGAGTTAAACACTACAAAAGTAAGTAACTTTACTTTTTCGGATTTTCTAACATCATATAAGCGAACCACAGATGAGCCTTTGAACGCAAACCTTAATTCAAATGTTTGACAAAATTTATAAAATATAATTAAATAAACATTCATTTTAAGCCAATGATTAATCACTTATGTTGATTACACAGTTTTACTTGTTGCTGTTTCCATTGTTTCAAAACGTAATCCTTATTCACAAGTTATTTATTAACAAGTTTAAAGCATATTCGCGTCAAGCTATCTTTTTCTTCCTGAGTTATTGAAACATTTTTTGTGATGTTGTTCACCGCTAAGATAAATGTACTCACTAACTCTGATCGAACTAATGCTATTTGGGTTTTAAGTAAATAGGATAAAAGTAAAAGTCCAGGATTTTATTTTATCAACGCAAAGCTTCACCATAAAGTACTGCAAATATAAAGAAAGAAAGGATGTTTGTGTGTGTATTGGTGCATGTTCGTGTGTTCGGGTGTGTATGTATGTCTTCGTGCATGCTCGTGTGTTTGGGGAGGTGTTAGTATATATTCGTAGGTGTTCGTGTACGTTTATGTATATATTCATATGTGTCTGTGTATATGATTAAGTGTGTATGTATATAGGCGTGTATGTTGTGTCTAGGAGTGTGTGTGTATGCATGTTCATGTTTGCGCTTGTTTATGTGTTTGTGTATGTGCTCGAGTGTGTTTGGGTCGTGTTTATGTGTCTGTGAATGAGATAGAGTGTATGTGTATATAGCTGTGTATGCCTGGTATACGAGCGTATGTGTTTGCTGTGTGTGTGTCTACATGTGCTAGAGTGTGTTTGGGTCGTGTTTATGAGTCTGTGAATGAGATAGAGTGTATGTGTATATAGCTGTGCATGCCTGGTATACGAGCGTATGTGTTTGTTGTGTGTGTGTCTACATGTGCTAGAATGTG